>OU015494.1:200135990-200528490 GCA_907164885.2 Dolomedes plantarius
AATCTTTTCATTCTTTATGACCCTTTTGTTGATTTTATCTTGCTGTTCTTTGTACGTAGAGAGAGTTTTCATAAGTTAGTTGAAAGAAAACACAATTCTACTATTAAAAGGAACTTTCTGACAGGCTAACTGCATAATAAATTTACATTTTTTTTTTAATTTTGCCTTATTGAAATATTCTTAGTAAAGAAATTTTAAATTCAAGTACAAAAGCAATAATCCTTATATTCTGTATCAAATAAAGCCCGCATATACATTTTAAAATTGTTTATAAAACTGTCAGAACTGTTATAAAAGGATGTATGAGAAACGAATTGTAATTTCGACTGTTTAAAAGAATGTTTTAGGAAGAAAACACAATCTTCTATTTAAATTATTTTTTCTCATTTCTAAATTGTTAACGGGAATGCTTATCAGTCGATCTACTTAATAAAAACACCTCATTAAAAAAATTAAAAGGAAGATTAATATGAACAAAATATTGATAAATAAGGGATTTCAAAACTGACAAATTTATTTTCTCTGAAATCAAAATTCTGGTCACAGAGCTACAGTAGTAATTTCTTTCAACTAACTAGATTGTTGGGGACGAGTTTTATCTCTAAACAGCAGGAAGTTTGTGGGGGGGGGGCGTTAAAGGCTGTAAATAGGGGAAGAATACTGACACCCTTGTTCAAGCGAAGTGTAGGCTAGAAAACAAGCTGAACTTGTTGACAGCTTCAAATTACGAGGGGGTGCTACTACCCTCCCTCAACTTCGAAAACTATTCCCTCTCTGCCTCTCTGATTGGTTGCTTTTCTGTCAATCATGTCTACATAGTTCCTGCCTTTCTCGTGAAAGTTTTTTGTGGGTTTTAACGAACGCGGGGAAAAAATTAACTCCAGCGGAGCCTTAAGGAAAACATGACGTTGAGACGAAAATAAACCAATCATAGGCGTTAAAAATTTCATTGCTAATCGTTTGGAGGCCTATGATTGGTTTATTTTCGTCTCAACGTCATTTTTTCCTTAACGCAACGCACGGACTCCTATGTGAACAGGCCCTATGAGTATGACGTTCAGTGAGTTCAACTGAATTTCTCTAGGTTTTCTTTGATTTGAGCACTGGGCATTTTTTTTAGCTTTGTTACGATTTAGAAAGCAAATGATCACTTTACAGGTAATTAATCTATATATATAAAACAGTTCCGTAACTGACTCACTGACTGACTGACTGACTGACATACAACGCACAGAACAAACCGCTGGACCTAAAGGGCTGAAATTTTCAATGGCGATTCTTCTTATGGTGTAGGGGTGCACTAAGAGAGATTTTTGAAAAATTCTTCTGAGATTTTTTTAAATTAAATTTTTAAGCTGTTTTAGTAACTTTTTTTAAGTTTGCATTTAAAATAATAATTTGAGGGTTATAAAATTTATATCACGAGAAAGATCATAAAAATTCCTTCAAAATGAAATCTTTTTCGAATCTTTACCTCTATTTTCTGATTTTTGGTGAATTTTTAAAGATTAATTTTTAGAATTTAATTTATTAAATGCTGATCACGTGATTTCTTTTTCTGGTACTTTAAATAAATTTATCGTCACGTGTATAAAAATTAAATAGACAAAAAAATATTTTTTTCTTGCTAATGCGGCAGATGATTGGACATTATTTTGTCTATAAAAATATCCCTTAAGATTTTTTTATAAATATATATACACTGCTGGCCACCCAAATTGCAACACCAAGAAAGACAAGAGATATCACAACAAAATTTATTTTGTAGATAACATGTTGACCAAGTATCAACTGATTAAATTTATAGACTTCTGTGAAGTGTGGTTACTGCCAAAATCAGTAGCCATAGTAGCCGCCATTGTTGGAGATCACCGCTGCCACACGCCTCGGCATTGATTCCAAGAGACTATGGATGAGTTCTTGGGGTACAGCAGACCAAGCAGCTTCCACACGTTGCCAAAGTTGATCTGCTGTGGCAGCTGGGGATGGAATCTGGGTCAATCGTAGAGCAACCATGGACCACATGTTTTCTATCGGCGAAAGATCCGGAGAGCGAGGCGGCCAGGGAAGCAATTCAATCTGGCGATTGACGAAGAACCGTTGGACAATGCGTGCCACGTGTGGTCGTGCATTATCCTGTTGAAATATGGCTGTGGGCAAGCCCTGAAGGTAAGGAAAGACAACTGGCTCCAACACCTCGGAGATGTAGCGCTGGCTGTTTAAAGTACCGCCAATGCGTACTAGAGGTGTGCGAGAGTGATATCCAATACCGCCCCATACCATAATACCCGGTGCAGGACCAGTGTGGCGGTGCATAACGCAGCTGTTCAGCATCCTCTCTTCACGGTGTCTCCAGACTCGAATGCGACCATCGTGGTGTTGCAGACAGAAGCGTGACTCGTCAGTAAAGACAATTTCATTCCATTCTGCCGTCCACATCCTTCTGTCATCGCACCATTGGCGGCTGAGACGCCTGTGGTTCTGCGTCAAGGGTAGACAAAGCAATGGACGTCTTGCGGACAGACCACTCTGCTGTAAACGGCGTCGAATGGTACGCGCAGACACTGGATGATGCGTTACAGATTGCATGTGCTGTGCTATGGTTCGTGATGTGACTGAGCGATCCGTCACTGCCATGCGCACAATTAGCCTGTCATCACGTGAAGTGGTGCGCTGAGGCGGATGCGATCGAACACGCCGGTCCGTCGTACCCTCCTGCATCCAACGATCACATATCCGCATTACAGTTGTTTGGTTTCGTCCAACACGACTACCGATTTCCCTGAAAGATAATCCACAATCTCGGTAGGCCACTATCCTTCCTCTGTCGAACTCGGATACTTGATCAAAAGATGATCGCTGTTTTCGACGAGGCATAATTGATCATTTTTTTGAAAATACCACAAGAAAAACACAATTGCCGAACTTGAAATCGTCGAAATCTCCAAGCCTTAAATAGCGCTTGAAGTGGCGCCACAGGCGCGCGTGATGTGCGTCTGCGCTGAAATTCTAATCATTTGCATATCTCACCTCCGCTAATGCATGTTGTAAATTTCATGTTATTTGCATGTTTCCTTCAGTGTGTTGCATTTACAGTGGCCAGCAGTGTATTTTTTTCTACATCAATTGTATATATTGATCGTCGTATTTATTATATATATATATATATATATATATATATTGGTATTAATTACATACATTGACCGTTGTATTTAATTTGAATGTACTCCGTAGCGAAGTGCGGGTTTTCAGCTAGTTTATTATAAAGATGTAACTTATTTTTCCTTTACAAATTACTTATTATATCCAGAAAACAGTTTCAAGCATGAAACGCTTCACTGCAATCATGATGTAGAGCAACGTCACATACTTTACATCGATAAACTGTCTGGCTATGACATTGTTTACAACGCAGTCTTCTGCTGTCTGCAAACTTCAAAATAAAATGTCCACGTTCTCCACGTAATGGCTTTTGCATGCTGAGCTTACTAGGCCTTCATGTTGCTGATCTGTTGCCGGCTAACTCTTCACTTTCAAAAGGTGTTTGCAAAAGTGACAATACAACTTCGCGCCTAAAATCTAATAGAGACTTTTATTTTCAGGAGACAATCTTGATATTTTCCACGCATTTGTCAAGGTTACATCAATGTAATTGATAAATATTGCCCACCACTATTTTTTCCCACTAATTCTTATTCTGTAGTTGGATACTAAATTATTACATAAATCGACTGCTCCCATTTTGGCGTTGTACTGTTCAATAAGATGAGATTGAGGAACAAACACTTTTTTCTTTTGCGTTCTTGAATAACGGGAAATATTTTTTACATGATGAATTTTTCCAAACGTTGAACAAAGAGTCCCAACCGAGTTTTCATTCCATCGGACAACAATTATCTCGTTTTCTTCTTCGAACTGAAAATTGTAATAACCCCTCTCTTTCTTTCGAACACATTTCACCGATTCCAATGGACACATTTGGATGCGGTTTTCCCGCCTCATTTCCTTCTTCTTCAGCACTAGCTTCTGTTGTTTCTGGTGGAATAACAACAATATCAGTTTCTTTCCTGTCATTATCTGAATCTTCATCGAAAATTCTTTGAAGAACTTCTGCTAACGTAGGATATCTAGTTTTAGGCATTTCTATAACCACAGAATGGGAAAAAGTTCCACACAGTCGAACGCCACGAGTGAATGATGGAACTACCCTTTTACCACTGACAATGCGCCAACGCAGCACCTGTTTTCTGTTCCTCCCCCATCCAAAAAAAAGCAACATATTGATGGAATGTTTTGTTAAACTTTGACCTTGGCTAAAAATAGATCATCTCTAAAACTCACGTGTGTCTCACTATATTTCTTCTGTGAAAATGACCAGGGGAAAGTTCTCACTCAAAAATGCTTAATTAGCGGTCTTTGGAAATCGTTATTAAATTAAAAGAAGAGTTGAAGGCAAATTTTTTCAAATGAATAATTAACCCTACTCAAAAACTACTGTTAATATAAAATTTATTTGATAGCTAATTTTTTATACGCATTTATTTTGACCGTTGCGTCAACGCAACACCAGTGGTTAATGGGTTAATGTTTAAATATTGTGTTCTTAATAATATTGATACTCTAAAGACAATTTGATGAATTATTAAGCTAATTTAATCATATTTTGTTTAATATTTTGTGTAAATGCAATATCAGTTTTATCCTTTAATAAATCAGTAAAAATTATCTACTTCACGTATAGCTGAAAAAACCTCTGTGTGAAAGAGAGGAATGAGAAAAGTAGGTCGTTCCTAAAAGCATATGGAGGGTCGAAGGTTACTCAGCGAGAGGAGAGCAATAAATTAATACGGTCCGGCATCACTTTGGATGCCCTTGACCGCGTAGAAGCTGACGCTTTTATTTTTATTTTTTGATCAATAGATATTTTTTCTCTCTACTCCTCTGTAAGATAGATTTCGGTTTCTAAATTTCCGTAGGATATGGATGCAGAAAGAGATGAATAAAAATTAATTAAAATAATGAATAGTTAAATTTGAAATTTATCCACAAAATTATTTATCACTTTATGTAAACGGTTAAGAAATGGTAAGTGTTTAAGAAATTGTTGTATTATATTGAAGTATTAAAGTACAAACATTGCTAACTTAGAATTCTTCTTAAGTTACCTAAACATTGTACTTTTTTACATTGTAAATTGAAAAGGTATATGGTTTTGAATCCTCATGAGTACATTATGTAGTCGAAGGTTAAATAATGGTATGAGAGTAATATGTTTTTCAGGAGATTTTCTGGTATAGTAGAAATTTCAAAGAACAGTAATCTATTAACTAGAAACGGAGTTCTTTCAAAATACTGCTAAGCGTCCCATATGCCACTGTTGGTTATTAACATCCGTTTGCTATAGAGGAAGTGCCCATTCCAGAAAGTTCTCAAAATAATAAAGAATAAATAAATAGAAACAAAAAAGTAATGTTTCATATATGATAAAAAGATATGTATGTTTTTAAGATGTAAGAGGTTATAAAACAGGAGGATTCACACCAAAATGCTATGATTAAGATAAGAAAAAAAATAATTTATGGTTACTTAAAGTTATAGTGTTTGCATAAAAAATTAAATTGGATAAATATTGAGAAAGAATTTAGTATTTTTATTTAACTTATTGTAGAGGATATTATTTTTGTGGATATTATATTGTTTTGGATAGCGAATATTGAATATTGAAATTAAGTTATTGCAATTAATATGGAATATTGGAAATTAAATTTGCACAGGGAGATTCTTATTCTGTAAACGATATAATGTGTTTGTTTACCTTTACTGCATACAGTGTACTTAAAATTTTGGTAAAATTTTATGTCAACGGAAAAGTCTTCCTTTCAGCAAGAACTTTTCTTATTTCGATGGGGGGGGGGGATGTTTGGATAATAATCACAATGGGAATTAATTTATACACACGGGAATTCATGCAAATTAACTTATTCGAATGCAGTCGGGCGAGGGTGTTGATCGTACAGATGAAGTCACTCGTTGGGTGATGAGAGGCATAAACATGGAGCCAGAGAAGCGATGCACAACTCAAAGACATTATCGGGGAAATGACTTTTATTTAACCATCAAGCACTAAGAAGACTGCAGTGGCCACTGGACTTGTTCGGCGTCCATGCCAGGACGGGACGTGTTAACAGCAGTGTTTACATAGGAGAGTTAAGTGAGAAAAGCCGTCGTGCCCACCGGACTTCTGGCGTCCGTGGACAGCAGATCTGACAGTTAGGTGCAAAGAGAGAGAAGTCTTCTGTTCAGGCAAATATTAAATGAGTGTTTGGCGATATTGACACCAGAGGGCCTAAATTACTCAATTTTTAATTGGACGAATTTAGTCTCGTGAAGTTCACGTGTCCACATCGTGGTTCTCACGGGTTATTAATTAATTGCTAGATCACGCGCTGGTTTGCGTTTTACCAAAAGGAAGAATTTGAAAACAGGACTTATTTATTATATACAAATTTAATGAGGCCTTCGAGCTCCGACCAGAGATATATGGGGATGTTATTGAGTTCAGATATTTCACATGCCTGCTTAATGATCTGCAGAGATAATATAAATTATAACTTACATTACTTTTAGGTTACAATTTGAAAAAGCGGTTGTACTTTATTAAAAAGAGAATATGCTATAAAAGTAATTTGGGAAGATTCGTTTTCCTGTTACACACACACAGACAGACACACACACACGCAGATATATATATATATATATATATACATATATATATATACATCGTCCACTTCTACTAGATACCAGACGTTTATCAAAATCTTGCTTCCTTAGTCTTACCATCAGTAGATGTCTTCTGCAGTGGCGGATAAAGCATTTGGAGGTTCCCAAGTGTAATCTAGTTTTGAGAGCCCCTTGTTCTAATTACCATTAACATAATTTTTACTCAAGATATTTTTTCACGTCGAAAAGGAAACTTTACTGGTCAGTTACTAAGTAGTAAAAACTTGTACTACGTCGTTTGTCGTGCGACGAACGGCTAATAGTCCAGATGAAGATGGTATCTTTACCTGATCTTTTCAGAATATATCTCATTTCAGAAGCTTTTACCTTTCGGAGGCCCCAAGTGCGGGCTTCTTGTGCCAATGCGATGATCTGCCATTAGCCTTCGGTTTCTAGATTTACACCTGTCACCAGTTTTGCAACTGAACCTAAGATGTCCTTTGTTTCAAGATATTTTTCTCATCTTCAAAGTCGCAATTTGGTACTGAAGTTCGGAAAATCGATTTTAGTTAGCATTCCTAGTTATTCATCTTTTTCTAGACCAGTTTCATGGACATTTATTTACCAGTTTCATGGACACCCTTATTCAAATTAATCATAGTCATCACTAGAGTTAATGCCTTTGGCCCAGGTACTGCAAAATGAACCATAACGGCGGTGTGCCTCTCATCTTATCCTAGGATGATAAATGATAATTCTATATATATATTCTTCATCCTCATTTTAACAGTATTCCAGATACTAATGATTATTCCTATGAATTTTTTGGATAAAATTGATTCTTTTCTACTGATAATTTTTATAATATGGTCACTTTTTGTTTTGGTCTTTCAAATTTTGGTTCACAAAACTACCTTTGAGCGAAAACTTAAAACTTTCTTCAACGAAAGTGCACAAAAGCTTCAACAAGCAAATTTAGTTCCAGGTCTGCCAGTTTCTAAATTTACCTGTGACGCCACAGTAGTTGGTTCGTTGGTTTGGGTTTTATGCCGAAAGGTCCAAAGTAAAGCATAAAGTGTCAAACACAAGACTAGAACCGAAATAAGATCATATATAAAAGTCCCAGGCTTGAACTAACAACGGAAATTACAGTTTTAAAACAAACACTTTTCAATAACAAAAAGACGTGCAAAGTTGAAAAGAATGATAGTAAAAGGGTGATGAGAATGATGTGTAAAGGTTATAAAAATGTGCTATATGGAAAGTAATGATATATAAAGGTAATAAAAACGATGATATATAAAACTGATAAAAAGAGTCAATGATATGAAAGGTGATATATAAACAGCTAAAAAGCACAAGAAGTTTAACAGTAAAATCAATAGCAAAAGCTAAGACTGTGGATAAAACCAGTAGAAAATAAAAATGCAAACAGAGAAAGGTGGGGGGGGGCGCTCCCCCAACAGATTACACAGGATGAATTACAACCGAAAAAGCTATTATAGTGGGGTTACAGAGTAGGGCAATACATCAAGATATGTGACACTGTAAGTGGCGATTGGCAATGTTCGCAAAGAGGAGCTTTCTCACCCATCAACAAATGCTTGTCTCAAAAGGGAGTGCCAAATTCTCAAGTGTGTGAGTATGACGTCTGCACGGTGCAGTGGAACAGATGGCCAAGCACCGATGCATGTCTTTACCCGACTCAGCTTATTATTGACTTGTATATTCTAGTCTAATTGCCACTCTTGCCAAACAAACTTTTTGACAGCGAACTTCAGATCACTGATGGGAACATGCTGATTCAGACGATACACGACACCTTTAGCCGCTGCTTGCTCATTACCTGATATGCCGACATGACCCGGCACCCTGCAAGACACTGAAGCCATGACGACTGAGGTGACGATACAGATCCAATACCAGTTTTAAAAGGAACTGGGAGTGGGAAACTTCACCATTCTCCAAAGTTTCTAATACTCTGATGTTATCTGTTTACAGTTTACACTATAAAACTCTACCTCTCTGGCAGAAGATGTACTTCAAAGCTTCGTGTACTGCTACAAACTGTATTGAAAAGACATAAAACCAGTCGGGAAGTAAATAGCTCCTTAAATCTCTGCCACAGACGTAGGCACTTCCAACATGATCTCTTGTTTTTCAGCCGTCGATATAAACACCAACATAATTCGGATAACAAGAGAGGTGCGACGTAAAAAGCTAGCGAAAAACAACAGGATCCGTATTTGACTTTACGAAACTCTGGAAGGGCCGCAAGTTCAATATCTTGTGGTTACACCAAGGTGGAAAAGGTTAAGTCGGTCGCAGTATGACATCCACATTACAGAGAGACGACGAAGAAAGAAACGTCCTCATGCGAAATCCGAAAGGTGGTATACAAGATGGACGATTTTCGTAAAGCCGGTCTTACTGACTGTCAAGTAGAACAGAACGGAGTGGGTGATTAGGTTGCGATAGGATATGGTAGTACAACTGAAACGACAATTGTTTGCAGATAGATGGTAAAGAAGGCACACCGTAGATGACATTTAAGCTTTTAATAGGAGACGTTCCGAAAGCACGAAAACAGATTCGAAGGGCAGAATGAGGGATTGTATCAAGTTTCCGTACCACAGAAAAGCGAGCGGAACCGTACACGGCGAATACATAATCCATTTTCGATTGAATGACCGCGCGATAAACCCAGAGCATATATATCGCTCAGCTCCCCGGGACGTGTTGGATAGAACTTTCAGTAAGTTCAGGGCTTGTTCAGACTTCCGCTGAAAATACATTACGTGCGGAAAGGAAAGTTAACTTTCTGGTACCTTTGGACGAGATATATTAGTTTGCTGGGAATCAGAAATTTTTACGGATGAGGTATTTGTGTTTTAAATTTTCTGCAGATTATTTATGATAAGATATGAGTCTGTCTTAATAGAGGCTGTGCACATAACTTTCTTGGAAGCGGCAACAGAAGCATATGAAACTCCCACTCTGTGACTCCTAGCTTAAACCTGTTGCGCTCTTCCATGTAAGATTTTTTGTTAGGAGTCTTAATAGTCGGTATTTCTTTCTCCACTCCCATTTAGGACATGAATGGGAGTATGTGTTATGGTCACCTTGGCAATTCACACATTTTTCTGGTAAATTGCATGTTTCTGATGAATGGCCTGGCTGAACACAACGGGCCCAAACCACGGAACCACAACACGATATTTTCGAGTGTCCAAAGCGTTAGCACTGAGAGAAGTGGAGCGGGTTCAGCACATATGGTCGTACGGGACATCGTAGGTACCCAGCTATGATATATGTTGGTAACTTTGGTGTCTCAAAAGTCAGGAGGAGATGCTTCGTAGGAAGAATATTTCCATCCCGACGTATAGTAATCTAACGCACAGAAGACACATATTGGCCATGTAAGTTCTCCAATATTTACTCTGAGGGAGATCAGCTTCCGATATTACCCCTGTCGAAAAGTTTAAATATCCGTGTGGAATAACAGACACGGCTATGTTACCATACATTGTGACCTTAACAACTGTGCAGCTTGTGATGCAGTCGACACCATTACTAACAGGTCACCAGAACGTTGTTTCTTAACAAACTTCACATTACTTACTGATGCATGCAGACATTTCAGTATAAGGAAAGGCGGCACCGTACCGAACCAAAGATGCCAAATCATTTTGGAATCGCTAGAATAGATCTTTTGGGAGTTTCATGTGCCTTCCTTTCATTTGATGATAAAGAATTGGGTCGTTTGTTGCTCTATCGGTCATCTTCTCTCCCCTCTATAATAAAAAAAGAAATTAA
Source organism: Dolomedes plantarius (assembly GCA_907164885.2). NCBI lineage: Eukaryota > Metazoa > Arthropoda > Arachnida > Araneae > Dolomedidae > Dolomedes > Dolomedes plantarius. Next base: position 200,146,527 of record OU015494.1, read on the forward strand.
ATTCGGTTTCCGGCGGCACCACCCACAATGAAGATCAGTACGTCATCGGAGTGGCACAGCCTTCTTGAAGAATTTGGGAGAACAAAACTAAGACACCCTATGGAGATTTAACATGTCCTCCATTTTTGGGTGACTTTTCCACGAAACCTATTCGTACTTTCAGGAATTCCTTCTATGTACACTAGGGTGGAGCGCTCGTATATGGAAAAAAAATTTCAAATTTTCATTTTTAATAGTGATAAAAGTTTGACCTACCAATAGAAGAACAAAAAATGTGTTACAATTTTTTATTAATATTTTTCTTTTCCCCGCGCATTTGCTTTGAAAATTTACACTTTTGCTGGCATACAGAGGAAACTTGAACGAGGATATTGTTCTAAATTCTATATAAACTATTAGTTATTAAGAATAAAACGACTCACAAGGAACAAAATATTACTAATTTAATAAAAAAAAAGCTTCACTTAAAACATAAAACATATATAAAACTAGTCAAAGCATACTTTAAAATCCCGTTTGGTGTCAAATTTGGGCATCAATTTTCTTGACTCAATTTTGGAATTCATGAGACCCTCTCTGTACTTTTTATCACATACCTGCATATAAATCTCCGTTAGTGTCTTTACTGAACGTTCTATGGCTTGGGTATTATATGGAAATCTTAGAAAAGGTATCTCTTTACTTCCTTTTGTGTCAACCATCGAGAGCAAACCTTCATCCTTCACGTCTCCAAGAATGGGAGGTTGGAAATACTTTTATTGCCAATCTATATGGTCTGTGTATGATTTGGCATTAAGCTTTATTTTAGGGGCCTCAAAAACACGAGGAAACTTTCCATGATGAATCGCTTGTTATTCTTTTAAGATTCTTCTAGCATTAACTTCACGAATGTGTTTATCAGGATCTGAGAGCATCGATAATAGAACGTTCTCGGGATGCGCAAAGAAGGTGTTCCGCTCAATGACAGGATCGACTACTTCTTTTAGTTGAGGTGGAAGGCATCGAGAATCTGAAACCAATTTCCAAAAATGTCTAGACCCATCTTTGCATGATGGATGCATTTTAATTTGGAACCAAACAGGCGCGTAAACTCTAACAACAAACGTGGCAAGATGTTCAAGATTTTCAAAAGGATTTTTCGTCAAAATATATAGCCTCAATATCCTGTTGGCTTTCGTTAACCATTGATTACGCGACATTTTTCCTGGAGCTCTGTTTGCTGGATCGGAAGAACACTCTCCACTAATTACATGCAATATCATGCAAATAACATTGATCCGACCTTAGATCTCTGATGATATCCAATTGAATATCCGGCAACAAGCTTTCTATCTTTTCATACTGTACAACCTGATTGTTTTCACATTTTTCTAGTAATCTTCCAATAGTACCAGAATACGAAGTAGGCCCAGTAGATTCGCCATCTAAGCATGAAAACAGGTGTCTTAAAGGCAATTAATTATTGTGTAAAAGGCAAATGATCCATTGTAAAGATTGATTCAAACGTTTTTCTAACAACCGTATAACACACCGTTTTTCCATGTATTTGTAACTGTTCCATTACAACCAACCGCTACAGTTTCTCTCAATGAAATATTTTCAAAAGAAAGCAAGTAGCATATAGCAAGTTCTATGCTCTTAGCTGTTCCAGTACTTGGGACAGCGTAGCCGACATAAATATCTGGTTCCTTGAGTCTGGTTCCTTGATAACTGAAATGTGTTCTACCATCACTTGGTGTTATTTTTTTATACCCTTTTTCACAATCGTTAAAACTTTATCCTTTCTGCCGTCAAAAAATAAAGCTGGAACACTGAAAACTCGATGTTTAGCTAATATTTCTGTGCGTTCTTTTTCTCTTTCACGGCGCAATTTTGATCTGTCTGTCATTTCGACATCTAATTTAATGTCATGAACTGCCGACACGATTACTGCACCAGCTCTATCAGATAGGCCATATCGGTCACATGTTTTTAACAAAGACGACGAGCTGAGATTTGACTCTTTCTGAGGCACTTGGAGCTTTGGAGAGCACAATTAAAAATTATCGTCTATATCAATTGTATCTTCTGACTCGTCCGATATACCAGAGCTTCGTGGAAAAAGTACCGTATTCTTGCGTTTCTCTCTATTTGTCCCAGAAGCATAATATAGTTCTAACTTTCTATTTCTATCATTTAGTTTTTCTATTTTTTTCGTTTGTGAAAAGTCTATACCACCAATAATCATTTTTTTTTCAGTCCTCTGATCAGTCAAAAAAGTTTGTTCTTCTTTCGCTCCTTTTGGACACTTACATTGTAGAAAATTTTTGCACTTACAAGAACAGATATCAAATAGTTTGTTACTACGGATGTGGAAATTTTCTTTTTTATCGTCAGTCAATCGTTTCCAAGATTTTATCAAATTTTTGCATTTCGAATGGTAAGCTCTTATCATCTGTATAATGCGGTTGTGGGATACGATTTGGATTGAAGCTTTTTGCCATATAGTTTCAGTTCTCACCGCAACAATTTCCGCAATATGTAAAACAGCTGGCTCCCTTCGAGTATCCGATTTAAGCTTTAGCTGAAATCTTACAAAATTATAAAATTTCATGACCTCCTTTTACGTAGGTAACATATTACCTTTCACCTCTTCAATATTGCCAAAAATACAACAACTAGAAGCTTTCCTTGTTTTATCCATATTAGCAAACGAAACTCTAGATACGACTGAACTGTGAACAATAATCGCGGGAAGTCACTGATTCTGACCAAAGAAGTGTGTATGGTGCTGTGCTTGCGCATGCGCACGGGCAGAGGAGTAATGACTAGACAAAAATATTTTAAATTTCCCGTCCGCACAGAACACCTTTGCAATCATTCCAGTCCTTCAAAACAACCGAATCGTGTGTTCGGAGGACTCCCGAACTCCCCTTCTCAATTCTATACACCAATGGCAACCGAAACAGCCCCGCGGCGGTTCTCTCTGTACGGTTTCGGTAAACAAATTCGAACGACACTTGCTACCGATTCAGTTGTTTCCCGTTTACGGTTTTCGACTGCAACGTGTGAACGTACAAAACAAAATACATAGTTTTCTGTAAACGAAACGGCAAAACCGAAACGATTATAAAACCTAATCCGTATCGTGTGTACGAAACCTTACTCTTCTTTCCTTTTATCTTTTCGGGTGGTTATTTGGCACCCCACTTCCTTCCACTTGATGTGAATATGTCAGCTTTGTTTGCTGCCGTATGGATGGAAGCGAGTTTTTAGTCTCTTGCTGTAACTGCTGCTATCTTTCCCAGTTGTGGGATCGCTTCTGCACTCCACTCATTGTTATCTAGCTACCCGTTGTTATCTAGCTCACTCAGACGCTGTCCTGCGCACCTGGCTGATGGAGTTGTCATAGTCAAAGTCCCTCGCCCTATGTGACCATCGATCCTCCCCCCTTTCCTGATATAAGCGTGCCGCAGCCATCTTCATATCCTCGCTGTTTTGCGGAGGAGTTAAGCTGACGTGCCTGCTCATCAACATGGAAAGCAAAGTGACCAATAGAAGAATCATACTTTACCCCAGTCAAAATAGACCCGATTTTAACGAATGGCTAAAAGAATATGAAAGTTTTGAAAATTGGTGGAGATGTTTGCTTAGGCATGCTAATGAACATACTAAAAGTCCCCACCAATCAGACTTGAGATTTCTCCGCCATCTTGGAAAATTTGTACACTTTTTTGGCTTTTTGCAAGTAATTTGAGAAATATTGATTTTATGTAAAAAACTTGAATACAAACATTGAAGAGCATTACATTGTGAACAAAAACATTATTTACATTTTTTACAAGTATAACACGAACAAAGATAATTGACTTTGAAAGGAGCGAACTATCACACCTGGGAGGCGGATGCGCGGGTCGCGATGGGCAGATCGCGATGGGGGGGGGGGGGGGTTTGACCCGCGCATGTGCACCAAAAGTCTTGCATACTCACGTTTTGTCAAATCTCTGCATATCAAAGCTCGATAGAAAGTGGCACAATATCCAATACATTGTTATCAGGTTGTATTGTGAGACTTGGTGGATTCCATCTTTTTATGTCATAGTTAGGCTGCATTGGGTACATAATGGCTGGAGGTGGGTAAAAATAAATACTTTCTTTGATGTATGCAACTACGTCAGTAGAAAAAATATTCCCTGGCCATGCATACGCTAGAAAAATCCTAGCTAATTTAATTACCCAAACAGCTTTAGCAAAAATAATTTTTGGATATATCTGATTTCAAACGCAATTATCTCCATGAGTTGTTTAGAGATTTCGCTACTGAACTACTATCGCTAGAAACCATAAACGGACATACTCATATATGAGCCATCGTATATGAGATTAAAATGAGGATGACTTTGAAGCAGGTGAAAGAGACTGGCCCCACTGCAGCCCTCTGGGTTCAGTACTTTGAAATAGTAAACCTTATGAAAGCTTGATCACCGCCAATTGTACTGTGAAAGTAAACGGTTTCAATATAGTAGTAAACCCGTTGTTGCTTTTTCAGAGGATAGCGATTGCTAAACAAAACGACGAAGACCTAGCATTTTATTTAGAATATAAGTTAGCTCCTTTTCCGTTGGCTCTGTTTAATGAAGATGGTATGCGAGAGACAACGACATTGGTCATGTACGACGTTTTTGAAGTTCCAAACAAAGACCTTAACCTCCTGAACTGCGTCAACATTGTGGACAGTGGTTTTCTTCGACACCGTGTCAAATGGGGAACACATTTAACTTTAAACAGGAAAACCAACGTAAATAAAGCACAAATAACAATAAGATGAAATTATTTTGCATACGGCCGTTTCGAAGCTACAAAGGAGCTTCTTCATCAGTGCAACGAACTTAGTGGCAGCTCAAAAAGGCCAAGACTAAGCGACCAGACCAGTGCACACGCACTTAAATAACCCGCACGTGCCGAGCACCCAAATACACGAAGCAGCGGAGAGACCGAAAAAGGGCAAGAAGAGCCATCTAGTGGCAAAAAGAGGGAAAAAATTGAAAAATTGAAGAAACAGGCCAACACAGCTAAATAAACCCTTTCCACAATTGAGGAAAAAAGGGCTGCTTGACAAATCCTTAACCAAAGAACCCGAATTTTAAAAAAAATGTGATAAGCTTCCCAGAAATCAAGATCGGCAGGCGAGCGACATTTCTGAATAATGGAAGCAGAAGAAAAGTCAAATCGATGATTCAAAGTCCAGGCGTGTTGAGCAATGGACGAGCGATTTAACTCTCACTTTTTAACATAACTCTCGTGTTCCTTCAAGCGGAATTTAAGAGCACGCTTGGATTGTCCAATATAAGAAAGGCCACACTGGCAAGAAACCCGGTAGATACCCCAGCTATTTAAGCGATCAATGGGGTGTTCGAGACCCGAAAAGAATATTTCATTGACCGGAGAGAAAATAACCTTAATTCCAAACCTTTTAAGAATTTTAGCGATTTGATGACTGATCTTCGGAAAGAAGGGCAAAACCCCCGACAGGTTCGTCTTTGAGATACACCTTTTTTGACCGGTTTTGACAATTTCTTATAAATGGAATCAACGATATTAGAGGCATAGCCGTGGTCCACGGCGATCGCCCTCAGATAATCAAGCTCGGAGCTCAATAGTTCAGGAGTGAAGAAAATGCTCAACGCCCGATGGACAAACGTGTTGAAACAGGCAAATTTTTGACTGGGAGGATGGGCAGAAAGCCTATGTGGGGGAAGAGACACGGCAAAGGGCTTGCGGAAGACAGCAGTCTGAAAAGCCTCATCACTGCGAATAATAAGCACATCCAAGAAAGGTAAATGATTATTACAGTCTTCCTCACACGTAAATTGTGTACAAGGATTCTTGACTGAGAGCACGCGATCGATGTCAGAGTTATTCTGGTCCAATAAGACAAAACAGTCATCAGCATAGTGACCATAGAAAGGAAACTTTAATTTGTCAAATAGTTTAACCTCAAAATAATGTATATAGATGTCACTCAAGATGGGACTACGAGGATTACCCATAGCAAGACCATTAGTCATACGATAGAAAACGCTATTATAAACAAAAGTCGTCTGCTCAAGACAAGTACGAGTGAGAAGGGTTAGTTCATCAATTTCGAACTGCGAGAAATGGAATTCACTGAGTCTCTTACCGAGACAATACAAGGCCCCGTCAACAGGGACGTTCGTGAATAGCGATTTCACATCAAAAGAAGCCATCGTGTGACCTTGGGGTTTACAGCCACGAAGTTTCTTCACAAAATTCAGAGAATTACGAGTATTGAAGAAGTTGTTGCTCAAGAGAGGAGCAAAAACAGAAACCAAGTGTTTCGCGAGTTTATAAGAAGCAGTGCCAATACTGGAAACAATAGGTCTAAAAGGAATGCCCAGTTTATGAACCTTTGGTAAAGCATAGAATCTAGCCCAATGAGAGATTGAAGGTAAAAGAGTCATTATAAAAATCTCCGGGAGCATAACAGAAGCTTTTGTTGCAGATTTAATGGAATTAAGTTCAGAAGTACTGGGGTCGTTGCGAATCACCACATAAGGACCCTCATCGATGACATTCTGGGATTTCTCCAAATAAGTGGATTTATCAAGAACAACAATCTGACTACCTTTGTCAGCCTTGGTAATCACCAAATTAGGATTGGAACGCAACTTCTTAAGACCCTATATAGCAGACTTATTGAGATTCGATTTGGAAACGTTAGAATTGAAGTCCACGGTGTTAGCAATCAAATGCCTAATGGAATCCTTTTGAGAAGCCGATAAAGCGCTAAATTTGAAAGACCTTTCAATAGGAGCAATCAACTTAGGAAAGGGAGGCCTGGAGGAGACCGAAAAATTATTGTTAAGTTTAAGAGCATAGAGCTGATCCTTATTCAGAGAAACACTGGAAAGGTTAACAACGGAATGCCTGTTTACCGTTGGTAAACTGGTTGAGTTATGGGAGCCCGAATGTCTGCGAAGAGCAGCAAACTTCCTATTGAGAGGACTTATGAGTGGATGAAGCGCGCAGGGCTCTAATCCACGAAGTATTTTCAATAGACTCAAAGTTAGAAGCAGAATTCGCGAGAGAAATGTGTAAGGAGTATAATTCCTGTTCAATAAGCGAAATCCTATGACGAGTATCTTGAATAAGAGAACGTTAAAAGGGCTAGCCTAGACCGAAACAAAACTTTATCAAGTTTTTGATAAAGTTTTCCCACTAAGTAATGATGACGACGATATTCTCATTGTAAATACTTCAATCATTGAAGCATGTTCTGGTAACAACATCGTTGTAATCATCGGTGAAGATGTTGACCACGTGGTTCTATTAACAGCTCTCACTCCTACGGAAAAAAGACATTTTCCTTGTCAAACCAAGCAAAGGGAAAGCAAAGAAAAAAAAATTCATCAAATAAAATACAATCATTGAGACATACCAAAGTATCCCTTTTCTCCATGCGTTCAGTGGATCCGATACTACTTCTGCAGCATCCAACAAAGGAAAGAAACTTTGTGTAAAAAATGTTCCAAAGTAAAGATATGGAACACAACATGACAGTAGTTAATAAATGCAACTCATCGCACAATGATGTTGTTTAAGCAGGAGAATGTTTTATTTTGATCTGGTATGGAGCACATTCCAGTGAACAGTCCCTAAATAAGTTTAGGTACAAATGCTTCGTAAAATTTGTCCCTAAAATAAAACCATATATTTCGTCTCTCCCTTCAACTGAAGAGGAAGCCAGGCTACATTCCTTTCGGTTGTATCACCAAGTGCAAAAGTAGCTTAGGAATGAGCTTAATCCTGAAGTGTGAGGCTGGAAACGTCAAGAGAAAACCCTTGTGCCCATCACAATTATGGATGCAGTGGCTCCCGATTTAGTTTTAAGCATAGTGTTTTGCAACTGTAAGACAGACTGGGGAGAAAGATGCGTGTGTCGGAAAGCAGGCATCAACTGCACAACAGCCTGCAATAACTGCAATGGGATATGTCACAACGACATACCCCATTGAAGTTATTGCCCTGTAGATCATGACGATCCAATAAAAGGAATTAATGAATCAGGTGATGCTAGCTGACCCATAGACGATCTTTGCAAGACTGGCGATGCGAACAATTCCGTACCGAAAAAAGCACGTCAACCATATAGGAAGCAAGCTTAAAACATCATACACAATGAAAATACGGTACTTAATACACCCAAGATTATTACATTAGTTTATAAAATTAATAATGATCAATTATCTACATACCAAAACACATTAAAGTCTATTTTCTTGTATTTAAAGAATGCCGCAAAGAAGGAGTGGAGATAATTCAAAGGAAAGCGCCTACAAAGAGACTTGGATGCTACCTCCATAATCAACGCGCATTTTATAGTCAATATTTTGGTACGTGTTAGGGCCTGTTCACATAGGAGTCCGTGCGTTGCGTTAAGGAAAAGATGACGTTGAGACGAAAATAAACCAATCATAGGCCTCCAAACGATTAGCAATGAAATTTTTAACGCCTATGATTGGTTTATTTTCGTCTCAACGTCATCTTTCCTTTAACGGTACGCAACGGACTCCTATGAGAACAGGCCCTTAGGGTTACGACAAAATGTATTTATTTTTTTTTTGTACACAATTTAATTTTCTTTAATTTTTGTATTAAACTTGTTTTTACATAATGTTAATATTTCCCAAGTTATTCGCAAAAGCACAAAAGAGCCTTTAAAATATCTAAACAACTCATGGAGATTATTACTTTTGAAATCAGATATGTCCATGTCGTCAAAAATTACTTTTGCTAAAGATTTTTGGGTAAATAAATGAGCTAGGACTTTTCTAGCGTATGCATGGCCAGGCAACATTTTTTCTACTGACGTAGTTGCGTACATCAAATTTAGTATTTATTTTAACCTACCTCCAGCCATTATGTACCCAATGAAGCCTAAGGACCTGTTCACATAGGAGTCCGTGGCGTTGCGTTAAGGAAAATAAACCAATCATATACCTCCAAACGATTAGCAATGAAATTTTCAATGCCTGTGATTGGTTTATTTTCGTCTAAACGTCATCTTTTCCTTAACGCAACGCAACGGACTCCTATGTGAACAGGCCCTTAAAGTATTGAAATATATTTAATCAATGACAAACCTCCAAACGATTAGCAATGAAATTTTTAACGTCTATGATTGGTTTATTTTCGACTCAACGTCATCTTTTTCCTTAACGCTAAGCAACGGACTCCTATGTGAACAGGCCTTAAGTATTACAAAAAAAGATAGAATCCACCAAGCCTCACAATACAACCTGATAACAATGGATTGGATGTTGTGCCGCTTTCTCTCGAGCTTTGATATGCAGAGCTTTGACATACGTGAGTATGCAAGACTTTTGGCGCACATGCGTGGGCCATTCCCCCATCGCTATGGAGATGACCCGCGCATCCGAGTCCCAGGTGTGGTAGTTCGCTCCTTTCAATGTCAATTATCTTTGTTTTTGTTCGACTTATAAAAAAAATGTAAAAAATGTTTTAGTTCACAATTTAATGCTCTTCAATTTTTGTACTAAAGTTTTTTACATGAAATCAATTTTTCTCAAATTACTTGCAAAAAACCAAAAAAGTGTACACAGTTTCCAAGATGGCGGCGAAAGCTGAAGTCTGATAAGTGGGGACTTTTAGTATGTCCAAACAAATATCTCCACCAATTTTCAAAACTTTCATATTTTCTTTAGCCATAAAACCTACTTCGGTCATAACATCGTAAGGTCGGAGGTAAAACGGGTGTCTTCGACTCTCCATTAGGCACTCTGTCAACTACACGACTTTGGCCCGTATGCCGATCAAACACTTACGAGAGCAAAGCTCTCGCAAAGCCCCTCCCTTCCGCAGAGGGGTCGCAATCGAGATGCAGATCAAACAGCGAGAGCTTTTCTCTCGTAAATACGAACGTCACGTGATCAAAACTTGCGGCTAGTAGGGAGCTCTCGTAGACTCGTCTTTTCTCTCGCAAAGCCGGAATAGTCATTCGCTCTGCGAAGGAGAAGGATGTTATCCCTTTCTTTAAGCAGGGAATGGATATTACAAGATACGGATAATCCACTTGAGATGGAAGATGAAGTTTTTATTACAAAAATTTAGACTGTGCAAACATGAATTTATGTGTTTATTACATTTTTTCTACAACATCTTCAGCATTTATGAGCTCTAAAAGCTTTTTATTTCTGACTAAGAACTATTTTTGTCCCATTATTTTAATTAATGTTTCTAAATTTTGATTAATTTTTAGCAGAATTCCTTGCCGGGATGTTGTTTCGATTTCTTGCACCATAGTTTTTTGGGTTTGAAGAGCCTCAGCTTCAAATTTATTTAACTCGGCTGCTTCTCTTTTTCTTTTTAAGGCTAGATGCCTCCTGCCACGTACTGTTGAACTGTCTAGAAAATAATAAAAAATACATAGTAAATGAGATAGCACATGAAACAGAGCTATTATGTCATACATAAAAATCAACATATGTTATTTCATAGAAGTTATTGTCACAGATTATATAGTAAAACTGCAAATAATTTTGAAGAAGTGTTCTATGCAGGCATTTACATAAAACTATGTATGTTACGTAAAACATACAATTGTTTAATTTCTATAAAGTATGGTACTAAAAAATTTTTAATTATCTCCAACAATTTCAGTCTGAAATTTATATTTTAAAACTTGTTACAAAAATTTGATTTAAATTTATCAAATCCAAATAACTTACTTGATGATTGAGCAATATGCCAAGACTTTGTTTCTGCTGTTTTAGTGGTAGTTACAATCTTAGGTATTGCAATTCACTTTGAATAACAACAACTTTCTGGGGGGGGGGGAATTAATTAGTATAAATAGCAAATAATTTTACTTTAAATTTATTTAAAAAATTCAAATTTTCCAAAAGCATTATGAAACAAACATTCATTTTGATAGTTACAATAGCTATTATTTTCTCTGGGATTTTTCTTAGCTTTATGATTATTAAATACATAGTTGCATTTAACAATCATAAAGCTAAACATAATTCTGATATATGACTGAGCATTGGCAGTAATCTTTTGAAGCACAATTATTAAATTTATATTTGCTATTTAAGTGTACAATGTCATGGTCTCAATCCCCACCCTCAAATATTAATAATTCGGTGATCTTTACCTGGTAACAAAGCCTCCTGCAACAAAATATTTTGATCTTTGTTTAATGATTAACTAACAGCATTTTTAAAAATTTATAATAAGATTTATAAACAAAAATAGAAATATGATATTCTTGTACACAAATGCCAGAAAAGTCTAACAGAACATTTTTAGTACTTAATTGTCCCTTAAATAAGCATTAGGACATTTTAAAATTTTGCTTTAATTAAATTTATTTATGATAAATATCTTGCAATGTAAAAATATGATATATTATAAATAGCATTGAAAATGATTAAAAGAAATTCTAATAAACAGGTAATTAAATACAAAATTAATAGTTTACTTACCATCCATTTTTTTCTGTTTTAAAACAGCCTACAAGTAAAAAAATAATAATAAAATATTAGGATATTGCTAAAGTCAAATTACATTTTTATCTTTTCAAATACAACTGAAATTACTTACCAATGCAGATGAATAGAATGACTCATCAGTGATGCCTTCACTGCACTTTTTTCTCGATCTCCTCTACTGAAAAATTTGATGTCCTTTGAGACAATTTTATCTACAAAATGTAAAAGAAACAGCCACATTGATCGAAGTCAAAGCGCGGGTTTTTTTCCAATACTGTATACTTTTTCTTGAACCCCAACGCAAGGAAGCAATTAAAATGCCGTGTTTGAGGCAGTTCAGTCGGACGGTTTCGCTAAATTGACCGTCGAATCCCCCCCCCCCCGGGTTTAGGGTTCGTGAGGGACCCCAGCTCCCGCAAAAGGGAGGAGAAAAAGGGCGTGGCCTGACCATATAAGGTTTCCTACACATCTTGACGTCATCATTTGCGGAAGCGCAAATTGCTTGATCAGCATAGCTAAAATCAGTGCTCACCCCCTACTCTCGCAAAAATCCCCCACTTGCGGAACGAGAGCCACAAGTTTCCGCCGTTTGTTCTGCATACGGGCCTTTGACTGAGTTCTATTTGCATTGACAGGGGAGTGGGGGGGGGGGAGAGAAAAAGAAAAATCACAGCTACTGTTATTTTTGCAATCATACTAGTGACCTAACAGCCTCAGTGGTTGATGTTACTTCAAAATGTTAACTGCTAAAATCACTGTTCAATTCGAACTTAGTTTTAAAAGTTGTTTCGTGGGGTCGGAGAGTAAATATTGCGTTTAAAGTTCCGGACAGATTGTGTGTCTTCGTTGATATCAGTTTTCTTGAGTTAATTTCCAGTCCAAATAAATATGTATTGAAATTTAAAAGGAATTTTATTAATTTTAAAGCGAAATAATCAGTATTCTTAAGAATGATCGTCTTATAATTTATAAGAATGCTCTTTGGTACAAACTTCATGAGTAGGTATTTATTTCTTGAGTACGTATTTATTTTGTACTGATATCGTAACTGTTTTGAAGAGCTGATAATTTCCAATGGATAACAATTTACTTAAATGTGATAGTTCACTTTGTGAGTTCATAAAGATTATTCTGAAAGGGCCAAATTTCTTCGTGACACAATTCTCGGATATTTCGTTTATTAAGAAACTACATGGTTCTTAAAAAAGATTTTAGATAGTGCAATGTTCATAGCATGTTTATTCAGTTTCAAATAATTTAAGGATCATGAATTTTAATATGTTTATATTAAGATGAAATACAGATAATTAAAATTTCTTAAACACCTTGTGTTGATAGTGTACACCAAAATAATCCTTTCGATCTGCATACGAAGTATATCTTTTAATAAAAATTTATTCTCATACGAATCATACATCCTTAATTCATTTTTCTTTTAATCAACATAACTTAATTGAATTAACATTCAGATGTAGGGAAATTTGAAAATTTACATTGATAATAGTTCAGGAAGACAATACAGGGTCACGATTTTGATATATTATCTGTTGTAAGTTTTCTGGGCCTCTGGCAAGTATTTTTATTCTAAGCTATTGATAGATGGATGCATTTGCAATAAAAGAAAATTTTTTGTGAATTTTTTTTAGTTTGATAAATTTTTGCTCTTTTATGAGATGTATGCACTGAAAATTAACCTTTTTAAGTTGATGGCATAAGTATTTGTAGTTATTAATTATATATGTTCATCCAGTGAAAATTTAAAAGTAACTATTTATTTTTTTTTTTTTAAGTTTGTATATTTATTCTACTGTTTTGTCAAGAATCCTTCTGTAGTAAATCTTGCTAGCTTCCACCCATTACAAAAAAATAAAGAAAGAAACTATATATTGTGCAAATGATATATTATGTAATAATAGAGAGAAATATATTTTTTCCTTCTCAAAGAATAATAAATGGAAAATTGTATCTTTCTATTTTGTAAGAGTCAGTAATGTACCTCCTCCCACAATTTTTTTTCATGGAGGGCGGGAGGGTGCATAGTATAAAAGGTTTAATCTGTACACTGAGTTTAATCACTATAATGATCTCTTAAATAACTCGTCTAAACATAATTAGTTTTGGATATACATGGTTGAGTGAAAGGCAACATATCATTTAGATTCATGTTTTCTAAGATTGTAATTGTGACTGGTGAAAGCTATAGCAAGATCAAACTGTTCCGTATTTTAGCCCAGTTTAGAAATTTGTATACCTGGTATAAAAAACACAAAGTTTTTTAAGTAAAGGTTTATATGTGTTATCTTCAGAACTGCTGTTATTAAAATAAGTTAAATATGTCTGAGTTAATAATAAAGCTCAAAACCTTCATGGAGAGAGAGAATAGTTATTTATAATTCTGTGTAAGTATTCTTCCCCATGCTAGTATTTGTAAAATCATTTTAATTACGTATACAATTTTGATTTCTAATGTAAAAGGCATTAAAAAATTAGTTTCATCTTTTACAGATTAATGTTCTAAAAGTAACTTTCAGATTACATATTTCCATATTTAATAATTTGGGTATTCTTATTTTTGGTTCTTCTATCAGCTGTAACAAATCATTTCCAAGTCAAATGAATAATGTGTACTGCCATATTGAAAGTTAACATTTTATATTACGCTAATATAAAATGTTAAACACAAAAATAACATATACAAAGGATTTTTTCTTAATTTTTTAAAAATCAGATGTTTATAAAAGCTTTTTCAGAAAAGTTTTAAGTACTAGGGGAAGAGTACTTTAGCTGTTTACTATAAATATATATTATGTAACTATTATTTTTTAAGTAGTTACAGATTTTAGAAGACTTTTATACATTATAATGTAGCATATTAAAACTATATAATGCAATGGAATTGAAGCCCGGTGGCGTAGTGGTTAAAAGCATCAAGCTGCCATCCCACAGGTCCAGGGTTCAACCCTGTGACTGGGCAAGGTCAACTCAGCCTTTCATCCCTTCAGTGGGTCGATAAAATGAGGACCAAGCATGCTTGGGAACTAAACTCTGGGGGTCCCACGTCAGGTTGACCACCTGACTGAGACATATGCTGTATGGTACCCCAAGCCCACGGTCATGAAAGCGGAGATGGGTACCGCCAGTCCTGGTCCACATTGGACTGTTGCGCTGTGAGTTTTTAAGTTTTAATGCAATGGAATTACATATATTGTCTAATGCAGTGATTCTCAACCTTTTTTTTTTTTTGTCACAGTACACTTTTAATAATTTAAAATTTTGGCGGCACACTAACATAAGATAACTTTTAAGAGAATTTTACTTGGATAATTGATTGATGTATCTGTAATATATTTTCTAAAATAGCATACAAAATAATTCATAGTGGTGGCACACTTCAAGAACCTTGCAGCACAGTGGTTGAGAATAATTGGTCTAATATTTGTAATTTTGTTATTTGTTTCTTAGATTTTTTTATTTTTTAGGTTAATTTACATTTTCACTGTTAAGAGATTTGTTCCACAGCATTATGTGTGAAGCACTTGGCAGCACATATCAGTAATTATAATTCTTTTCTCATATATTTATACTGTATTAACTGTAACTTTTAATAAAAATTATTGAAAATTATATTAAAATTTTTATGTATTCTTCTCTTTATGATTAAAATGTTATTGTAGAAGCTTGTTTAAATAGTTTGTTGTGTACGTACACACACACACACACACATATATATATATATATATCTCCTTTCATGTTATTGATAAATATGCAAGATTTTTCTCTCTTACTAACCTAAACTCTTTGGGGAACACACCTTGAAAGTTGCTCAAATTCCACTGTAGTATTTTAAATTCATAAATCTGTCTATAATTCATGATATGTAAGAAATCAGAGTTTAAAACA
Source organism: Dolomedes plantarius (assembly GCA_907164885.2). Taxonomy (NCBI): domain Eukaryota; kingdom Metazoa; phylum Arthropoda; class Arachnida; order Araneae; family Dolomedidae; genus Dolomedes; species Dolomedes plantarius. The sequence continues at coordinate 200,161,940 of OU015494.1, forward strand.
TAATCCAGTTTTGAAGTTTTCTAATGCAAAATACTATTGAACATCTATTATATAGTGCGTATGCATCTCAGTTTTTTATTCTGTGCATAAAAACTTATAATTGTTAGAAAAAAATAATTAATAAATAACATTAAATTTTCTTAATTTCTGTGGTGCCTTTTTAACAGAAACTGAGAGAAAAGACCTGATATGCATAAAAGTGTTAATAGATCAGAGGAAGTTTCAGTGAGAGACAGATAATTCTAAATAATATTAGTCACAAGGACTAAAATCAGTGCATGTAAAAAAAAAAATTGAGAAAATAACCATGTAATCAAATTTTAAAATTAAGAAATATTACCTAATATATAACCAAAATGAATGTAATATTTTAAATGGTTTGAAATAAGGTTGGATTATATTGTTAGGATTATAGGATATTTTTAAAAAGGCATTTTGGGGTCACGTTAATACAGTTTTATATCATTTTCACAACATAGGTGCAATCCCAAAACTTTTACTTAAGTTTTAAGGTCTAAAATAGTTAAGAATAGCAGCAGCATATTATGGTTTAGAGAATTCAGTATTCTTGCATATTAAAGAATTAAAGTGTAGTGTATGTAATAAATACTTGGAATGGTTACAATAATAATGATAATAATAATAACATAAAATATTTATATGTATATAGATTGTGTTTTAGTATAAACTGAAATGAAATATATGAACTATTTCAATATTCCCTTGAGAAAAAAAATTCATTACATGTATAAATAAATACTGAAAATTCCTAGTTAGCATCAAAGTTTTTATTACAATCGGTATAATGAGATGATTTTCTGTATTGTATTTATAAAAGGAAATGTATCAAAATATTTAATATTTATGTATGCAAATTATTCAAAATATGTACTATGTAGTATTATGTAATCATGATAAAGTGACTCAAAAATTATCCATCTTGCTCATAATTATTAAAAGTATATTAATTGTTTGTTAAAAGAGATTATCTTTGATCCAACTTTAGTTCTATTTATACTTATTAGAAACATTTATGTGATTTTTATTCTGTTTTCTGTACTCGCTATTAAATAAATTAAAGCTAGCTGTTAAAACTATCCTTGAATATTACTGTATAAACAAATGAAGAGGAATAGTTCTGCTTTCTATGTGAAGAAATCAGTCTCGAAAACATGATTCAATGTTTGGGATACAAAATTTGAATATATGAGGCTTGCGAATGAATATCAAAAGACATCAAACCTTTTTATTGTCCTAAATGTAATTCATTTTTCATAAGTATACAATTTTATACAGTTGCCAAAATCATACCTTTGAGTCAATTTCAAACTGTTACATGTATGTAAAAAAAAATGTTTACAAATGCAATTATTGTTTCAAGCTGTTTAAATAGAATGTTATTATTTGATGTAGTAAAATTAGTTTTTTAAGCAGACTTACTGGTTCTCCATATTGTGCATAATTTCTTAAGTGGTACGATTTTGGCAACTTTCCCGTACTAGATAATAGTGTGTTTGTCTGTAAATCAATGTTCAAGTATTCTACTTTAAATTACACGTTAATGCCTTTGCTACAGGGATGTTTTCAAAACTTTCTAATAGCATTGTAACTTTCTTAAATGAAAATTGGATAGTTTTTTTCCCTTTCAGTCTGGTAATTTCTCATGGGTATAAAGTACGTCCTCTTAAGAGAATTTTTCATACACATTCAGCTGTTAACTTTAGGAAAATTTGGTGAAATAAATTGTTAACCTTTTATATATACAGAAAATCTGTTGAATGACCTTTTTTTTTTTCTGATAGCAATGCTTTCTATAATTTATGAAAACGTGGAAGTTCAATAACTTATTTTGCACTATTCAATTTCTTTCTTAAAAGATTTTTAGACCCTTGGAATCATTTCTTTCTAAAATTTTTTATATCCAAATATCAAGCAGCAGAAGCATAATACGTTTTCTTTCTCTTATGATTGTTTTATCTCTATCTCCTGAAAAATTGCTTTTCCCGTCTTACTGCCTACCCTTTCTCTGTGAGTAAGTGCAAACTCTTGAGACTGATAATGTCCCAGTGTTTTATTTCAAGTTTTACTTAAAACTAATGCATAAAAGAAGTGTTCATATTAGATAGTCCATCAAGTTCATGTTTAACTCCTAAAAAGACATAAATTCTTAGTGTCTTGCTGCCAGACATGACCAAAAAAAATTCTAACGGACACATAAGCCCTGTGGCTCTTGTCCTGGCAGGTCAATAATTTTTATAAATGATATTGATTTTAGTTGACAAATCTGACACCTGGTCTTGCATAAGGTAAAAAATGCCTTAGTTTATTTCTTAGTTGCAGTAGTAAATTTAAAAGAAACAAATAGTTTTTCAGAAGTTTCTAGAATAAAATATAGATCTCAGTTAGAAATTTGTGTTTCTGAATTTATCTGATGTCTACTACTAATATTTAAAAATTCTTGAGTTTTATTTATGTTCATTTCAAATTTCACTGTAGGCAAGAATGGAACTCCCTGTTTCGTCCCATGTATTACTTAGAAAACTTACGTTCTTCAGGAATGAAAGGAAAACTAAGAAACACCCATTTTAGAAGTATCTGCTGGAAGGTAATTTACCTTTTCTGTTTTCTACTCTCGTACTGTATAAGATTCTGTTTTCTACTTTCATACTGTATAAGATTCTATTTTCTACTCTCGTACTGTATAAGTCTTGTACATACTATACAGGATGATTAATTGTGTATATGTCTATATAAGTGTTGTTGCTACATATGGCAATTTGGAACTTAATCCATACAAATCTGGCCACTTACCAAAACAAACAGAAACCGCAAAAATATATATAATTGTATATTTGTATGAAAAAATGTGCTACAAAAATTATATCCATGAAAACTAATCCTGATTTAAAATGGGACTAGTATGTACTGATAGGATAAGTTCAGTAAGACTTTGTATCAACTTTTTATTTAATCCTTTGTTAGCTTCTTAATATTTAGTCTTTAATAATTCTATTTGTCAAAAATATTTTTGAATGAAGTCTTAAAAATCTTGAAAAAAAAATTTCATTCTTTGTATTTTTATGCTAGATTTACTATTATCAATTTTCCTGATAAAATAAATGTAGGACTAACATTGAAATTATTTGTAGCACAAATAGAAATGAGTGTTTTACATCCATAACAATGTAAGTTCAAACTTAACTTTTTGAACACCCTTCTCAATAGGTGGCTCTATATTATAGAACAAATATATTTTTATTATTGGAGATATTGATCAGAGATATTTAAATGGAGATGGGACAATATAGTGGAGGCTGTATAAGAATTCTTTTTAACAAGGACATGCAATTTACAAAATACTACTACTAATAATAATAATAACAAAGCAAAATAATCTTTCTTCTTACAAGAATATCTGGTTAATGTTAGAAATTAATGCTATTGTCACATACAATGAAAAAAAATGAGAAAGAGAAAATATTCATAACATCTACTGTGATAAGGTTTGACTTTGTCATACATCACAACATCTTAATGTTAACTAGAAAAAAATAAAATAAGTAATTATATTGAGACTTAAAAATCATTTTGAAAATTAACAAACTATCTAGCCATTCTTAATTTTCAGACAAAATGGGGAAATAAAAGTAATATGTGAATACTTTAATTTAACATTTGCTAATTTTTTGTTTGATAAGTTGTTGACCTGGCTAGAAGTATTCCAGACCAGTGTTTCATAAATGGTGGATTATAGCTTTTTCAAGTTGAATGTACATAGGGATATGAGTCAAATCCGTGACTCCTGATCTATGTCTTCTATTTGCAGTATGAGTTATGATCTGTATGATTTTTTAGCTCTGAGTGTGGGCAAAATGCTAATTATTTGTTTAAAGTAGAACATTTGGAAGTTGTTTTTATGTGGATATTACATGAGGAAATGGGGAAAAAGTTAATTTGTTGCCATTTTCCTTATGGATGTGGAATCAATTAGAGTTGTGTATTTATCTTTAACCCTTTCGCGGCGAATGTCACGTATACGTGCCAGCAGCTATACGTGTTTCTGGCCGAACGTCACGTATACGTGACAGCAGCTATCCATGTTTCTGGCCGAACATCACCTATACGTGTCAGTAGTTTGGAACGTTTTATTAGTTAATTTTTGGGGCACAAGATGGCACCGCATGTCTATGAAATTTGGAGTACATGTAGTTGGGACCTTCTATTTGAAAACAAGACTAGTATGAATCACATGTGGTCTATTGTTTCATGTAAACAAACGGAGGAATGGATGTATTGCGTTTGGCTGTCAGCAGGTAGGGCATTTAAACTTTGCACGTGGTCTTTGTTTACGAGATATCTTTGTTTATTTTTCTTTTGCGGTGGGATTGTAGCATTGGGTATATGGGTTTTGAGTCAGAATCAGATCCTGTTGCAGTGAGATTTCTTTCCTTTGATGATTTAATATGGAGAAAAGGAGAAAATATTTAACAGAAGACGAAATTTCTGAATTGATGAGAAATGTGTCTGAAACTGAAAGTGATTATGAAAGTAGTAACAGTGATACAAAAATCTCGTTGGGTGAATCTGTTTATTTGGAACACCAAGATCAGAGTGATTATGAAGATATATCAGACATTTCTATTCTGAGTATATCACGGGATGGTACTTCTTTGTGGTCTTCTCATGTAAGGGATTTAACTTTACTAACATTCACAGCGGCATGCGGAATAAAAGTCGATGATGCTGAATCAAATGAATTGGATTATTTCAGATGTTTTTTTTATGAAACTGTAATGGATTTAATAACTAAATTAATGCGTATTATATTATACTAACCAAATTAATGCATATGAGAGGTACATAAATCTGGAAAGTGAACAGAGTTCATCCTCGAAGTATTTTTGCCTGTAACTAAAGAAGAAATGTTTGTTTAATTTGCTTTGACAATTTTAATAGGTATCATGAAAAAACCGAAAATTAAGATGTGCAACTGAACGAATCCCATGATTGCAACACCTTTTTTCAGTAAGGTTATGAGTCGGGACCAACACATCGAAATTCTTCAATACTTGCATTTCACTCTTCTGATGCCAAAAAGATTGAAAAAATTAAACCTTTTTTAGATTTAATCATTCAAAACTTTCAGAGTTCTTGATATATTCTTGATATATTCCTGATAGGAATATATCAGTTGATGAAAGTCTCTTACTGTGGAAAGGGAGAGTAGGATTTCAACATTATGTCCCAGCGAAAAATATTTTAAGCTATATAACGAAAATTTTTTAGTGGAAAAATAATAAAAGAATGTGTAAGTAACCCATATATAGCTTAAATAAATAGATTTGTTTGTAAATGTTACTATTTTGGAATTTTTCGTAAATTTTAGCGCTTAAAAGTCCGCCGGCCTGGAGGGAACGCTCACGAGAAAAACTTCCGGCCTCAGAGGAAAGCGCGTGATTGGAACTGCCATCGCGAAAGGGTTAATAATGATGGATGTTATAAATTTGTGTTTCTCAGACTGAAACAAAAATACATTTATGATTAATAAAGCACTATCAGAGTCAATATGAGACATTGTAAACTTACGATCATTTGTATTTTCTCTTACAGACTGAGAATGCAAATAATTTGGAAAGTTATCTAATAAATTGATTAAATACATTAAGTTTTATTTCTTCATTTGAAATTTAGGTTCTATTAGAATGTTTACCAGATGATCATTTGTCATGGATTGATGCTTCTAAGATGCAACGGAAACATTACGATGAAATTTTGGACAAAGTAATTCATATTTATATCACTTAAATTTTATTTTAATCTGTTTGAAAAAGTTGTATTTATTGTAATGCTTAATTTCAGTGTATTTACAGTATAGACCTGGACAGTATCAACATGGTGCCTGCCACCCACTAGTGGGCAATTCAAGCTTTCATGGTGGGGGGTGAGAGTTTTTGTCTGTTGCTGCAAATTTTGTTCTACCTCCATATATCCAATACATTGCTAACAACTTCACGAGTTTGACTTTTTATAAACATGATTTTGCTACTTACTTTTGAATTCCATCTCTAAACTTTGAATATAGATAAGAATTCACCGGACACTTTTCGAAGTATACTCATGCACTAGGGAGTAAATAATGAGCTCCCCAGCCAAAGGCATGAGTTTAACAAGGTCTAACACTTATAATCTTCCATCATTCAGTTGTTGAGCTGTATCTCTTTCTTGGAAATCTAGAAACTCATAAAAGTTAAATTATCTGTACATAAACATACATAAAGTATAAATAAAAAGGTATATTTGAAGACATTTTTTTTTAAAACTTATTGTGGCACCAGTGAGCAGTAAGGAAATTTTACCATAAACAAAATAAACAAAGATACAAAAGTGGGTGGTAGATATTAAAAGGTTGAGGACCCCTGGTATAGACCTTTTGTCTTGAAATTTTTATTGATGATTATATATTTACAGTTAAAATTCTCATTTTGTTAAATTTTCATTTGCAAAATAAGGTTTCTTACTTTCAGTTTAGAATTGTTATGATTATTTTTTCTTAGCATATAAAGTTAGAATGGTATCTTCACTGAAAATCTTCTACAATATTGTGATAAAACACTTTACGGTGCTTTGACATTTTCATGAATTTTCCCTCTTTTCTATTAAAATCATCTTTTCCTTTAAAGAAAAAACTGTTATCCAATAATTATGATTTTGACATTTTTAAGTTCAGATCATTCTTATTACATTCAATTTTTTTTATTATATTATAAATTTTAACATCAGAATCACTAAATAGCATATAAAATTAATTTTGAAAACCTTAAATAATTAAGTATAATTGTCAAATACAAAATGCCATATTCTGTATAATTCTGATCTTATTTTTGTTGATTAATTATTATGTGATCTACTTTTTGGAGACTTGCATAGCTTAGAATATAATGTTTGCTATCTAATATTCTATGCTATCAAATAAATTAACATAAATTAGAATGTGTGTGTTTGTATGTGTCCATAAATTGTTTAATAGAAATAGGTTAGTAGAGAGCTAATAATCAATTGTACAGAAATTTGAAGAGCCCTACTTAGTGGAATTTTAAATATAATGACATAATGATATAGCTTGCAAAAAATAACTTTGTGGCACTAGGTAACTTTTTGAGGTACTCACACTGTTTAACAGATCTTATTTGAATAAAAGGGTATTTTTCTGTGGTCAAATGTTACTATATTTTGCCCCTCAGGGGGTTTACCTTCTTTAGGTAAACACGGGTGTCGCAATTTCGAGGTACCCCAGCGAACTATCTCTCCTTTCCTTTTTCCTCTCCTCTCTTTTTCTACTTTTGTCTTTTTTCTCCCTCGGTGTGGTTCCTCTTTGAGGCGAGGGCACCTCATTAGAAGCTGTTGCCGCTCTGTTGCTTCTAGCTTCTAATGGCGTGTATATCACCCACGTGTTTGCCGTGCGGGGAGACCCGTGTCCCCGGAAAAGGGAATCCTGGCAGTTGAGGGACAATTTTGGTATCCCAACACACTGCTTTGGCCCCCACTTCAGGTAAACGGGAGGTACATAGTGGTTCCCTATAGTATCAATCAGCTGGTCGTTGACTTTTGTCTTCGGCTAGGAACCAAGCCATCGTTATGGTCTTGAACAATGATACATCATTACACCGGGTTATGGTCTTGAAATGTTGATAAATAATATTTTTCGGGTTTTACCATGTGTTTGGCGCAGCATGTCCTCTTTGGACCTTGCGCCATTAAACCCAAACAACCAACCGTTACACCGGGTTATGGTCTTGAAATGTTGATAAATAATATTTTTCGGGTTTTACCATGTGTTTGGCGCAGCATGTCCTCTTTGGACCTTGCGCCATTAAACCCAAACAACCAACCGTTACTATATTTTGATTGATAAAAATAAAATTAAATCAGATATTTCTTTCTTAATTAATGCTCTTTTTTACTTACTTTCAATGAATAAATGAATACTTTATTTTGATGTTATGTTTTTATTATTAAGGTATTTTTTTCTTATGTAGTATTTATTTGAATTTCAGTTTCATATTAACCCTAGGAAACTGGAAAAATGCTTGGATATAAGTGTAAATAATCCTCTTTCCCAATCTCAGCAGGTAAGATTCATCTTTGAATGTATTTTTGTTCATAGGTATGATTTCTTATTTTCTACACCCCAGCAAAGACTTCACTTGTCAGAACTTTTGATTTTGCTCATGTCTTAGAGTTCTAGTAGTTAGATAATACGTTCCCTTCCAAAATGTGAAAAAATCACCAAAAGTCCCCTTGTCTTTGTACAGTAATAGATTGTTGAATTGACTGGTCTGAAAAAACCTTCTTGGTGATAATTGTAGATAAATGAAAGGAAATTGCAAATTTTAGAAAATCCTCTGCAGTAACAGTTATTGGTGTTGGGCAGGTAACTGCAGCATATACTTTACTAGTTTGCTAGAGGCATAGCCAAGAGTCTAGGTACTACTGCAGTGCTCTGATGAGTCTCCCCCTTTTTTTTCTTTATCTGTTTTGCGTATTTATATCAGTAAACTACATATTTGTACTGCTTAAATCAAACCATCTTTCTTTCTGTGCCTTTTCCTTCTGGTATGTTTTTTGTTGGCATAGAAATCATTAGAGAAACATTTTCATGATTGGGGAAGAGTATATTAATTAGATGAAAGTGAAAAGGAGAATCAATTTTGTAATGAATAGGTTAATCTGTTGGAATTTCATACAAAGTGATAAATTGTTGCATATGCATTATAAGAAATGAAACATTTAAGTTTATTTAAAGAAAAAGCTGTTGAAAGTAGAAGAAATTTATTTTTATAATTTTAATATTAACTTTATTCCTTGTAAACCTTATTTTTTGTGTTCTCAGAGTCCCTGGAATCAGTATTTTCAGGATAGTGAATTGAAAGTTACTATACAGCAGGATGTTGTTCGAACGTGAGTATACCTCATTTTATTAAATTTTTTCTGTAATTTTTTAAGTTATGTTTGAAACTAGATTCTCAAATTTGCATATGATTAGTTTTCCAGAAGTTGAATTTTTCCATTCGCAAGAAATTCAAGATGTGATGGTCAACATTTTGTTTTTGTATGCTCGAGAATATCCATTTATATCATACAAGCAAGTAAGATTCTTTATTATTTTTCTACTTCTTGCCCTAGGTATTTTTAAACACTGAGTACAGGAACCAGAAGCTTAAGCCTACATAGAACTTCTTAAAAGTTGGACAGCTTTCATGATGGACGAAATATATATTTTATTCATTGCAAGGGTGGCCTGGATAAATATTTTTCAGTGAATTTTGGTAGAGTTAACAAATTTTAGAAAGAGCATAAGCTTTGTTAACTTTAAACCAGTGTTAAAAGTAACCTTCTTGAGAATGCCCTTCGGCAGCTAATATAACTGGGCAAAATTTTTGTTTATCTTGCATTTAGTGAGAAAAGGATTTGGAATAACTTTTGACAAATTAACATGAGAATTTGATTAATTTTCATGTTCTGTGTATAAATATACAGAGTGATTCAAAATGAATATAGTGATTACAAACGGCTATAACTATTTAATCGAAAAGAATTTATCGATAAGAATTACACAGAATGTAAAAGGAAGCTCAAAATTTTGTTTACATACTTTATAACTGTTCTATGTGACTCCCCTTGGTCACACAGACAACGTCTAAGTGGTAGTCCATTTCATGTGATACATTCTGAAGAATATGTGGAGTCATCAACGCAAGAGCATGAGAAATGTACATTTTCTGGAAGTTTTTGGCTGGAGTTCTCGAAGTTTTTGGCAAAGGAAGCATATACACAAGGTCTTTCATATAACCCCATAGAAAGAAATTGCAGGGTGTCAAGTTCGAAGATCTAGGTGGCCAAGAGCAGAACACATCGTCAGCATCTCCAGTTCGACCGAGCAAACGCTTTGGAAGATGTTGGTTTAAAAATGTGTGAACCTCCATACCCCAATGTGGGGGTGTTCCCTCTTGCTGGAAGATGTAATCCATGAAATCCATATCTAGCTGTGGCATATGGATTACATCTTTCAGCAAGATGAAACACCCTCACATTGGGGTATGGAGATTCGCATATTTTTAAACCAACATCTTCCAAAGTGTTGGCTAGGTTCCAAAGTGTTCTGCTCTTGGCCACCTAGATCTCCGGACTTGACACCCTGCGATTTCCTTCTATGGGGTTATGTGAAAGACCTTGTGTATGTGCTTCCTTTGCTGAAAAAAATTGCAGAACTCAAAATGCTCATTTCTAATGTGCTTGTATTGGTGACTCCACATATTCTTCAGAGTGTATGGCGGGATATGGACTACCGCTTAGATGTTATCCGTGTGACCAAAGGGAGTCACATAGAATATTTATAAAGTATATAAACAAAATTTTGAACTTTCTTTTACATTCTGTGTAATTCTTATTGATAAATTATTTTCGATTAAATAGTTATAGCTGTTTGTAATTGCTATATTCATTTTGAATCACCCTGTATGTTTGAATTCCTTTCCTTTAATTGTCATATCTCAGAAACACATTTAACATTTTATGCTCTGCATTACTTGTTATTACAAGTTTCTATTTTTCACTTTAATCTTTGAAGCTTTCAATAAGTATAAATAAAATGAGAAATAATAATGAATGTTATCTATTATTTTCTAATGATTTGGCTAAGTTGTTGCTTGAGTCTTCTTTAAAATGAAGCATTATCTATTGTATGAGAATGAAATGGTAGTAATTTGGTAAACAGAAACCAAATATATATAAAACAAATTTGAGAAAAATGTTATAACAAATGTAAAATGAAATCGTGCTTTCGTTTTGAAATTTGTAGGATTTTATGCAGGGAAATTAGTTATAATTATGTATTGAGGTAATTATATTTTGCTATTCAGTCATTTTGGATGTCATTGTTTTTATTTGTAATAACATGTATTAGCTTTAGTTCTGTGTATCTCTGTCTAAAGTTTCTGATTATGTTTAAAACATATTTTGCAAGAAGATATATATGTTTAAATTATATATTTCAGGGCATGCATGAGCTCCTCGCTCCAATTATATTTGTTCTTCATTATGATCTACAAGCTTACTTAGAAGTATCCAAAACTGATAACTTAGAGTAATATTGATTCCTATTTCATTAATGTTTAGTACTTAACCAGTACAAAATATTTTAAAATGCTGACTTTGTTTTCTTTCTTTTTATATTTAGTTTAGATATTCGAATTTTGTTGAATCAGAATTACATCGAACATGATGCATTGTAAGTCTAATTTATTTTTACTTTACTCCTTTACTAGAGATAACAATGCATTTTATCAAATTTATTAATATATATACATGTTATACGAGGGTCATTTTTTAAGTAAGAACCATTTTGTAATGGAGTAAGAGAAACTTTAGTTATGAATGCAAATTGTATCACAAACTAAAATATGAACATTTTTTCACTTTTCGATATTGTCACCATTAACATTTTAACATCTGTCAAGTCGTGTCACCAGCTTTTGGATCCATCATCAAAGAACTCTGCCACCTGACTGTTAAACCAGTTAGTAACAGTTTCTTTCAACATGTCATCATTTTCCAAGCGCTTTCCACCAAGAAATTCCTTAAGTTTTGGAAACAAATGAAAGTCTGATGGTGCTAAGTCAGGGTTGTATGGTGGATGATCCCGTAATTCCCAATGAAAACTGTCCAGTTGCATCTTTCTTCTTGCCGCAACGTGAGGCCGAGCTTTGTCGTGAAGCAGTAGGACGCTGCTAGAGAGCAGTCTCCGCCATTGATTTTGACAATTTTCATTGGGAATTACTGGATCATCCACCATACAGCCCTGAATTAGTACCATCAGACTTTCGTCCGTTTCCAAAACTTAAGGAATTTCTTGGTGGAAAGCACTTGGAAAATGATCAGATATTGAAAGAAACTGTTACTAACTGGTTTAACGGTTAGGCGGCAGAGTTCTTTGATGATGGATCCAAAAGCTGGTGACACGACTTGACAGATGTTTAAATGTTAATGGTGACTATGTTGAAAAGTGAAAAAATGTTCATATTTTAGTTTGTGATACAATTTACATTCATAACTAAAGTTTCTCTTACTCCATTATAAAACGAAAAAAAAATGACCTTACTTAAAAAATGACCCTCGTATTTCATACATAACTTTTCAATGGGTTATTTAGAAAATGGAACATTCCCAGTGTCATGTCCATTTGATATGATCCGTTTTTCAGTAACCCATTCACTTATAAATAATGTTATGATTCAGCACAAACAATTGATTATATTATGATGTGTGGCTCTAACAGGTTTAATCCTGTTACAAATTGATCAGAGGCACTTTTGAAAAATAATCAATCATCCTGATAGTGTTATAATCTATGATATTGATGATATATCAATATATATATTGACTAGCTGAAAACCTGCACTTCGCTATGGAGTACATTCAAATTAAATACAATGGTCAATGTATGCAATTAATGCCAATTAAATAAATAAATATATATATATATTTATAATAAATACAATGATCAATGTATGCAATTGATGTAAAAAAACAAAAAATATATTTATAAAAAAATCGTAAGGGATATTTTTATAGACAAAATAATGTAGAAGAAAATATTCATATTAAATCTAATAGAACATACTAAACAATATAGTAGAGTTAATATAGTACAGTTTGAGGAACATATCTTTTACTGCATTTTAATATTTTTTTCCATAATTTCCAATCGTATGCCACATTAGCAAGAAAGAAAAAAAAATTTTTTGTCTATTGCGTTGTTATGCACATGACAATAAATTAATTTAAAGTACCAGAAAAATAAATCATGTGATCAGCATTTAATAAATTAAATTCTAAAAATTAAATTTTAAAAAGTCACCAAAAAACAGAAAATTGAGGTAAAGATTCGAAAAAGATTTCATTTTAAAGGAATTTTTATGATCTTTCTCGTGATATAAATATATTATTAATATGATATAAAAAAAACCTTACATTATAAAATTATATAATAAAGGAATGAGTGGAGTACACCTGTTGGACCGACTTCCTGGAAGTTATCGACCAAAGTTACGCAGCAAAATATGGTACTTTATTCCTTGATCATAGTGCAGCATGTAAAAGGTTAAATTCTAAAAATTAATCTTTAAAAATTCACCAAAAATCATAAAATGGAGGTAAAGATTCGAAAAAGATTTCATATTAAAAGAATTTTTATGATCTTTTTCGTGATATAAATTTTATAACCCTCAAATTATTATTTAAAATGCAAACTTAAAAAAAGTTACTAAAACAGCTTAAAAATTTAATTTTAAAAAATCCAAGAAGAATTTTTCAAAAATCTTTCTTAGTGCACCCCTACACTATAAGAAGAATCGCCATGCAAAATTTCAGCCCTTTAGGTCCAGCGGTTTGGTCTGTGTGCTGAATGTCAGTCAGTCAGTTACGGAACTGTTTTATATATATAGATGATTTATATTGATATATCAACACCTATCTTATGAAGACCCTGTGTTGCAAGAACATCCATGAAGATGTATGGTGTTTTGCCATGCCATAACTTATGAATGATTCATCTTTATGTTTAAGATCCTAATATTAAAATTTTTATATTTATCATCTTTTGGGGGGGGAAATGCCATTGACAAGTTACTGTGGAATTATTTGTATTAAGGTCCTTGTTAGCTTTGTATTATGTAATTTGATTTTTCTGTACTTGAAAACTGGGTTTCATATTTAATATTTAATTGTATTACAATCATTGGGGTTTTTTTTTTTGGTTATCATGCTGTTTATAAGATTGTCTTATATATTTCATTGGATTTTTAAGGATACATACGAGATGTATCATTATTCTAATGGTATTTTTTTGTTTTAGCTTTTTATTCTGTCATCTAATGGAAGCTGTAGAACCTTGGTATACAATGAGCGAAAGTCCTAAAGTAATGCTTCATTTCTAATGCTTTATTGAAAGACATTTTTTCTTAAAATTTTATTAATGTATGTTGTCTAACCGTTTGCAATGCCTCTCAAATATGATTAACATGCAGGCATATGTAATTTGAGTGTCTGAAATTAAAATTTTACTTTTTTTAAGCTTTCATGGAAATACATATATATTACTAAAGATAAAATTCTGTTAGATATCTGTAACTCTTAAGATATACATGTATAACAGCTGTAATTTTTAAGGAAGACTGTCTGAAATTTGCATTTTTGACAAGATTATGTAATATCCTCTGGTTTTATCATTGAATGTTTCACTGTATGTTTCTGTTAAGATATCTAGTGTTTTAAAAACCCTTTCAAAATGTTTCTAATTAAGAGCATATCAAGACCACTTATTAGAGTGATCTTTCTGAAATTTGATATTCAATTTTAGTGTAATGCAAGTAGTTTCAGTAGTGGGGTACATAGTTCGCTTGTCATTCATGAAGTCAAGTAGAAATCTGCTGTACTAAGTATTAAACTGCCTTAGAAAAACTTGTTCAGCCTGATTGAAACCCATAATGATTTTGTAATGCTTATTTTGAAATGACCTAAACTTAGTATTGGTGATTGTAGTATTATTTTCAAGAGAATTCAGACGAGGTTTAATATATGCAGTCTGCAGGCATTCAGAAGTTGTTTTATATAGAGAGGTTAATATTATACATGGAAGATTGAAGGTGTTGAGAATTTCTTTGAGTTGTATATTGTCAGTATGTTGTTTCAGCCAAGTTGATAGTAGTGTAAAACTTATGTCATAGTTTTTTATTTGGATAAGAATAACCACATTATAAAGTTATCATCTTAGATAGAGCCTACATATTCTTTAATAGGTGTATCTTTTAAATGCACCAATGTGCCATTTTAATGAACTTTGGATTTCAATATATTGGTTATTCTATTTATATGTCATTTTATTTTATATGCATCATTTGTAAATATTTTTGAATTTCACTGAATAATTCTAAAAATAGTACATTTTAGCCCAAGCAATAATAAAAAAAAGTTACTTTTGCTCTATATTTATTCAAGTTTTCATATTCACTTTCTCAAGCAATCCCCCCTAAAAAGAGTATTTAACATATTTATTGAATGACCGTCACAATCTTTTCTTTTGAAGGTTAGGTTTAAACACTTGTAAAATAATAGGCTCCTAAAATAAAAATTACTGTTTTGTACTGTATCATGTAAAATAACTGTCAGTGCAAGATAATTAATTAAAAATGAAAAGGACATTATTATTTTTTGTGTGTGTGTGTGTATTTAATTGTAATTGATTTTCTGTATGTGTATAAAAGTATTTTAATGTTATGTAAATAAAATATATACTGGTGTAAGAAATTAAGAGAATTTGCAGACTTGGTCGATTATCTCTAGAACTACTGTACCGATTTTAATGAAATTTGATATGTACATACATTGATACAATACAAAACAAATAACCATTCAATAATTGTAATACACACGCATGATCGTGCGTAACACTCGTTGGAGTCGGAAGGTATGAAACAACGGTTGCAGAATAAACAAAAAAATGGGTTAATAGGGGGTATGGTCCCCTCTTACAGATATACAGGTCTCGCAGCATGATTTCATACTTGAAATAAAGCAGTTTATCATTTCCTGTGGCAATTGGTTCGTTTGCTGTAGCAATCGTTCAGCAACGCTGTTTTCATTCTCTGGATGGTTCTCGGAGGGGGGTTGCAAGTTGCAATTGCCCTCCCCAGAGCATCCCAGACATGCTCTATAAGGTTAAGGTCTGGAGATCTGGCTGGCCAATCCATCCGGCAAATATTCTCACTCTAGAAATTCATCAACCAGAAGAGCTCTATGTGGCCTCGCGTTATCGTCCAATAAAATGAACTCAGGGCCAACTGCATCCCTGAAAAGGCGAACATAGGGCTCCAAGACCTCATCCCTATACCTCACACCAGTCACAGTGCCTCTTTCAAAGACATGGAGAGGTGTGCGGCCATCTAACATGATGCCTGCCCAGACCATTGAACCTCCTCCGCCATAATGGTCGATTTTGCAGACATTGGAGGATAGGTAGCAGGTCCCTGGTTCTCTCCATATGAACATATGGCAAGAATCGGTGTTTAGGCTGAACTGGGACTCGTCAGTGAAGAGAACGATCGCCCATTGTTCCATACTCCAATCTCTATGCTCTCTGCACCATGATAAACGAATTCTCCTGTTCGTAGAAATGAGCGGGATGCAAACAGCAGGTCTTCTTGCAAACAACCCTCTCTCATGAAATCTTTTGGAAACTGTCACCCTTGATACATGGGTTCCTGTGGCTGCATGCAAGTCACGAGAGAGCTGAGAAGCTGTAGCACTCCTGCTATGCCTCGCTATAATCGACAAATGGCGATCTTCTCTGGCCGTCGTGGCTCTTGGACGACCTTGCCCAGGCTTTCTCTCGGTGGATCCGGTATCCTGGAACTGTTTCCATAAGTTACACACAACATTGGGCGTTAAATTGAACTCTCTGCAAATTTGGACTTCAGATTGGCCTGCTTCTAGCCTTCCCACAATTCGCCACCTCATTCCATCATCTAAACGTTGGTGTTTACTCATTTTTACTGTTACAATTTGAAATTAACCAATTGCTGCAAAATAACACCAAGAATTAACCCATTTTTTTGTTTATTCTGCAACCGCTGTTTCATACCTTCCGACTCCAATGAGTGTTACGCACCATCATGCATGTGTATTACAATTATTGAATGGTTATTTGTTTTGTATTGTATCAATGTATGTACAGATCAAATTTCATTAAAATCGGTACAGTAGTTCTAGAGATAATCGACCAAGTCTGCAAATTCTCTTAATTTCTTACAGCAGTGTACTAAATGTGTATATAAATTATATACATGATGTTACGGCCAAAGTCAAGCTAATTCGCAAAATAGCTGGCCAGTTCTAGCATTTTCTAAGCCACTTGACCAAAGCCCGAAATAATCGTGAATTTATGACTACTTTGGGCTTTGGTCAGCCCATTCGTGATGCGCTTGACAATCAGTGGCCAGTTCACGAATTGTCAAGGAAAAAGGTGATCAAAACTAGATGATTTGTGGAGCTGGATCATACAGTAATGGGAGTTGACCATACCAGTTCTATCTCATATTCTTACCACTGTGAAATTCCCTTTGGTTTAGTCAAAGTAGAAAAAATCACATCAAAATCTAAGAGCAATTTTTATTGTAATTTGCAAACTGGCCGTCGATTGTCGGGTGCATCATGAATTGGCAGACTAAAGCCTGAAGTTGTCATATATTCTCAGTTATTTTGGGCTTTGGCTATAACATATACATATAAACACATATACATAGTTTATTTTGCATACACATGTGTGTGTATACCTATATATATATATATATATATATATTTATTTATTTAATTTCAGTGTGTAGCCCTTACTTCAGCTGAGCCATTTACTGAAGTTGCAACTTCTCCTGTCAATTCTTTAGGAATGAAATTAAATAATATTTATAAAAACCTTTTGAAACATCATGATGTGGAATTATTTTTATATTTAGAGCAAATGGAAATAGCACCTCAGATATATGGAATGTGAGTTTATTTAATATTTTATCTTTTTTCCTAACTGACTATTGTGCCTTAACTACATAATTTTATTTTTGTTACTATTGCTAATAAAAGTTGAATGAAGCTTAATTACATAACATTACTGTATAAAATGCAAAGCAAGCAGACTTTGTTAATTGTAAAGAACAATTGAAGTTAGGTATGTCAAATCAGAATTTTTTTTTTTTATCCTATCACAAAATTTATTTCAGATATTAGCTGTTTTTTTTTTTTTAATCAGTCATAATGTTCATTTTTCTGATTGCAAAACTATCAGTCAATGTTTCATCTAGTAATCTTTGAGGTAATTCTGTTAAATATTTGCTAGTTTATTTAAATACAGTATTGTAGACAGAAATTACTATTAAGGACATGAAAACTTGTTATTAAGAGTTGTGAATTTCAGGGATTCTTTTCTGAGATGAGTACTGTAGACATGTTTTTTTAATTATTTGTATTGTCTTTTACAGTGTAAGCCAGTTTGGAAATCTTTAAATAAATTTTTGTAGCATGCTCTCTCTAAAAAGTTAAAATAATATATATAAATCATGTCTTTAATGAGATCAAATTTTGAATCCCATTTTAACTTTCACTGGTATATTTATTGTTTTTATAGGTGTAAAGTAGGTTTTCAACTTATACCCTATAGAATATTGGTAGTTCACTGACTATATTTTCATGTCCATTTGAACCAGTTTACTTCATTTTATGTTTCAGTTTGAAAAAGTTCAAAATGAGGCTAATTATTCCCGCAAATTGAAAATAGAGTGGGAAAGTATAGGGTGAAAATTTTTTTCCTGTTCTTATTTGTTTAAACCCTCATTAAGAGAAATTTTTGGTGTGTAATTCCAAGATTTTATGACCCCCCCCCCCTCCCCCTTTCCTGGTAGCAAGAGTTAGTTTAACTTTTCCATAAACTGTTTATTGTTCTAGGTATAGGTTTTTATTTCTGGAAACAAAGGGGAATTAAAGAAATCCGACACCACAAGGAATCATAAATGTGTGGTGTTTTTACAAAGAATTTAAAATAAAAATGTGTATCTGTCAAACAGAAATGTAGAATGCACTTTACATGTTCCAAAATATACCAGTTTAAGTTGCTTTAGTCAAGCTAAAAAAGATGTCCAGTTCATTATTAAGGCTGTGAGGACATACACACCTGCTGCAATTTGAGAACTTTACTGATAATAAATTTTATATCTAATAGAGTTGTATACAAGTGCTGTATTTTTTATATTCCAGGATCTCCTAAAAATATTCCTACTAAACATGCTTTTGACAATTCATTCTTCTGATTTGTAGTCCATGTAAGATGATGCCTTTACTGACGTGGTCCTCAGTTCTGAATGTTTGAAAATGCCATACGTTGATGCTAAAAAAATTTAATATGAAAAATAATGAATAGATGGCGGGCAATTTCATTTCATTATGGAATTATTCTGTTTTCTATGTTATTACAAGACAAAGTGATTATTTTGTAGGTGCCTGAAGTTTTGGATACATATTTTGCATAATTTTTGCTTCATTAGTACACTTTGTATATGTATGTCTAGTACATTGTGAGATATCTTGCTCCTTTGTTATAATTAAAGGTATACTATTTAATATGTGCATGCATTGATGCATCCATTATGGGTAGAAAAAAATTTCAAAAATCGTTTTATTATTGATAAAACTTAATACAGCATTTCATATTCAAGTGTTTCTATCCAGTTCTTCATGTGTTTTATCTGATTTAAAGTAATATATTACTCTTGTTTCATTACAGACGCTGGTTAAGACTACTGTTTGGCAGAGAGTTTCCTTTTCATGATTTACTAATCATATGGGATGCCATTTTTGCTGATGGTGTATCTTTTGATTTGGTAGATTATATATTTGTTGCCATGTTGATCACCATCAGAGAATTATGTTAGTATTTTAAAAATTTGTATTCAAATTTCTTTAATTATGTATATACCTGTCAGTGTTTGCTGAAATTTTTTTTCTGCAACATAGTGCTGAAAAGTGATTATGCTTCCTGCTTACGTCATTTGATGCATTATCCGAACATTACAGATGTCCAGTATATCATTGATCTTGCACTTCATTTAAGGGATCCAAGTGTAAGTATTTTTTACTTTTGTTTACTTTCTTTTGCTGGCTATAAATTTTTATTTCTCAGCTATTTCATTCCACTGGATGGGGCATGATATAGCAGCTGAGGCCCAAACACTAATCCATCGAAGCACCCATTTACACCCTACCCCAGGCCCACAGAAGCCAGAGGGGAGCGTGAGCCACTTAAATCAGCAAGAAGCCATTTAAGATAGCTGACAAGAGAAAATATGCTATAAATTATGCTGTAAAAGAGAAAAATTTACTATAAATTTTTAATTTTCAGCTATTTTAAAATTTTATTCTTTTAAGCCATATCTAAGGCATCTGGTTAAAGAAAAAAAAAATTATATCTTTTTTCTGTTATGCAGCAGTTTCATAATTTACTTTGTTCCAATTATCGATTATAATATTACATTGGTACCACAGTTCTGCCATAGTACAATGGAAGCTTTTCATAGAACCCAAAAGATCAATAATCACTATTAGTTCTAAGATTTTTTTTTTCAATTAGAAGCCTCTCCTATGGCCATAAATGGCCATAGGAGAGGCTAAATACAGTTAACTTCTAACTCTACCTTACTTTATTTTTTGCATGGTGTTATGTTTAAGAAAGGTAATTTGATGTTTGTATATACAGATTAAACCTGTCAAAAATGTGCCCACTACATTAAAAGGAAAAAAGTTTAGAAATTTTTAATAATTTTTGTAACTGTTTAGATGCCGAATTATAAAGTAGAACTTGTACTTAAACTTGCTTAATTATGTACACTTATAGATCCCTTATAAATAATCAACAAATACATTTCAAGAAAAAATATTTTATATGGATTTTTTAGATGTTCCCAAATGGGAACATTGACATCTGATGGGTACTTTTCTTATAGATTTTATAGATTTTCTTTTTACAAAAATCAAATGAACAAAAAAGCATTTAAGTAAAAGATTATTAAAATATTTGACAATTTAAAAAAAAATTACATTAAATTTGTTTAAATTTTTACTTTTTACAGCTTTTTATTCATTTTATTTGTCATGATATGAGGGAAAACATGCTTTATGCAACTTCTTGTCACACCCAACATGCATGTTGCAGGAGTTTTTTTGGCAAACAGCACAGCATCCTTGTGATGCAGATTTCAGAAAAGGATTATTGGTTTTTCTAAGTTCAGTTGGAACATGCATTTTTGGTCTAGGTTAAGGGATAAGTTTTGGTTTGGAACTCAGTAAGTTCATCGTAATATCTCAATGAAATTCTAAAAGTGGCATCGAATTCTTTCCATGAATTTCTCTATAAATTATCCAAGATGCTGCTATAGCAATATTTAGAGCATTTGTAAATAAATTCCAGTACTATTTTTTTTTTCGAAGTTGCGGTCTGTACGATGACAGAAGTTTATCCAGAACATCAACTCCGCCCATACGTTCATTATAATACTTTATAAGAGCAGATTGGATAACATCAATTTTCTCTTTTTGCTGATTTGGAATATCGCTTTGCATTTGAAACAGGCTCATGCATTTGGTGATTAGAAGCAACTGTCATAACTGCATTGTCATTCCAGTAGCAAATGAATACAGTTCCATCACTACAGTAATCCATTGCTCCTCTGGTCTCTTTGGCAAGTGTTTTATTATCTCGTAAAGGATACTGATTAATGCGGTTACTTGGACTGTACCTGTAGCTTTAATTCCAGAATCTGCCAATTTTTTAATAAATCATAAGATGAAAAAAAGTTATCAAAATAGATTTCGTGCCTGTCCAGATCTGCAATTTTGGAGAGTAGCTGCGTCACAACACCCTCACCCAGAGGCATTTCTGATTTCTCTTTCTTCATTCCAGAATAAATTTCCATCGCATACAGATATCCAGATGATGAACATAACTTCCATATTTTAAAGCCGAATCTTATGGGTTTACCTTTTATAAACTTTTTACAAGTGTGGTGTCCATAATAAGGTACCATCGATTCATCAATGCTCAATATTTTGTGGAAAGTTCCAAATTGACTCAAATTTTCACCCAATTCTTCATAAATTGGAGCTATTTTTCCAAGTTTATCACCTGACTTCAATTTAGAGTTATCATTTAAGAGAAAAACTTTTTGGTCATATGGAAATGGTTTCTTGACATGACTGTTGGAACAATATCAACTTTCAAATCTTCAGCAGCGCTCCAATAACAATCTTCCTTTGGCACCCAATGGTAACCACTCAAGAGGAGCAATCCTAGAAACTGGGAAATATCTGTACTGTTAATAGCAATCATCTCTCCTTTCTGACTAGCATATAGCTTTGTCATGCATGTTAATGTTCCAATGTATTCCTTAGACAAAATTTTATCAAAAATTTGAATAGGATCCAGATCTTGTAACTCTGGAAAATCAATTTTTAAATCACTTGGCTCCTCATCAGAAAATGTATGATTAAATTCTTTTCTCTTACTCCATCTTGTTTTCTTCCTCTTGTCTTTTCTCTTACTTGTTTTTTCCAGTTTAATTTTTTTTTTTGTGTAGAGAAATCATCACTACTTTACCTGTGCTCTCTGCTTCTATTCTTGTGTGTGATGTTGATGGTGCATCATAAGCCTCATCTTTATGTAGAATATCCAATTCTCCTGTTACATCCCTTGGAATAATTTCCCCTAAGTCTTCATCATTGATGTCCTCATTTTCCATTATATCACCACTTTTATTTGGCGGAATAATCAACATCCGAATACATCAACATACAAAATACATCAACATCCGAAATATCAGATTCTTCTGAATTTAATGTATTGAAATAATCGAGAGCTTCTTCAACAGTTTTAAAACCCATAATCAACAGAAAAAACTTACAACAGAAGCACAGAAAAACTTATTGATGTCTAAGAGTGAATTCTCTTTTCTTCATAAAACATGGCAGAACAGGAACTCAACTTTGACCTTTCGAAACATCCGATAGGAAAACAGGGGCAATAAATTTTTCTCGTCTACTCTACATCAGAAAATTCTTCCACTGCGACTCGTTTATATTTTTCAGTTGTAATCAACAGCATCGGTGCAGGGAGAAGGAAATCAGGGGAGACACAAAATGAAATCCAGAGAGATGCAAGTTTTATTTTTTGCAGGGGGTTGCGGTTTGCGATAAACTTCATTCTTATTCTAAATAAACCACCTTTGCACTCAATTATACCTTGCTTTCATGTAGAAAATAACCTGTAAAAATTCTTTCAAATCGGTGAATTGCATTGAGTTGAAACATAGAAAAAAATTCATGCCAAATGCCAATGTTCCCATTTGGGAACTTCGAAATATCTCTCTTCATAATTACTCAACTATACCCTTTTTTATGATTTAATTGTATTCAACACATTGTTTTAAGCTTACTATTTCATAACTCATCTGAATTTAAAATTAATTTATATTTTATTTATCCTTTATAAAATTCACACTTTCTCAATATGAAATATGTCAAAATTTGGATATTTGAACATTTTTTTCGATATAAAAAAACTAAATTATGCCATTTTCAAACATTTCAAAAAATCAATCATACTTTTAAGTTTACGAAATAAAAATCACATAAAGATATCTTTAAAATTAAATTTTTGGCAATTTTTTTAAAAATTGATATTCCCAAATGGGAACATTGGCATCTAAACGGTTAATGCTACTGTAATTCTAGTATTTTATAAAACTTACTGTACAGTTAAAAGTATTTAGAAAGCAAAGCTACAAATTGAAATGAATGAAATAAATTAAATCCAAATTTCTAAAATGATATTTAGTGTACTTTTTATTTATTTTCTGCATACCAGGGTAGATTCCTATAAAATAAAAAGTTTTGCTAGGCATTCTCATATGTAGATACTACCTAATACTCACTTTGCATCTTTATTTGCACATGGGAGTTTCCTTATATTTGCAGATGTGGATGTGTCAAATTACTTTGGCAATGTAGTATATAGAACTAAACTGTACAAAAAACCATATATATTGTTCTAACACATGTACTATTTTGTATTTATTTTGTTTACCTTTTTTCATGAGCAGATAGCTAAACCAGAAGTGTGTATTGTTCAAGTTTCTGATGTGTCTCATTCACAACAGATGAAAGAAAATAGGCCCTCCTTTGTAAAGAGTGGTTTTCCTAAGAATGTTTTTTCTAGGTATTTAATTCTTATATAAATGATTAAGTACAGAATACCAAATCTATGGAGTAACTCTTTTCAAGCAATATTTTTTTGTTTGAATAAAAGACTAAAACTAGTTGATACAGAATTTTATGAGTATATAAAATTTGAGAATATTGTACTATGTAAGACTTTACTGTCAAATTTAAATAAACTTCCAAAAACAAACCCTCTAGTGCCTCTTTCTATTCATATAGTTGAATAAATATAGCTCTAAAAGAGGACATAATTTTTAGCCTCCTTATTTAAGTTTCTACTCAAATAACCTACTTTTTGAATTTATAACCTGTATTGCAGCTAAAAAAATTCATGCTTTTTTTAAAAAAATGTGTGACAGGAAAAAGACATTAGATATTAAAAGGAATTATTTTCAACATTTAAGTGCTCTTTGTGTGCTTGATAAAAATAGTACATTTTCCTTTACTAATAGTACCATATGTTGGGGTTACTTGGACCCAAACAGTGAAGATTTTTGTACATTTCTTACCCAACAATAGCCTTAAAAACATATTTGTGCTGATAACTTGATTTGAACAACTTATTTGAAGATTCCCCAGGATTTTAGGTCTTTTTCAAAACAAAATTTTAATTATATATATATATAATAAATTATTGAAATTTGGGTTCAAGTAACCCCCTGATCGGACCCAACCTGCATTTTACATGGAATATACAATTCAAATAGGTAGAGGGCTCAAGTAGCACCTAGGATCTTGAAATAAAAATGGAAACTTATGTATAAAAATTTTATTTTACATTAAAACAGAAAACAAACCCCTTTTTATTTGCAAATCTGATAATTAACAGTGGATGCGTCTTCAAATATAATTTTACCCAGTCATGCCCAGGGAGGTTGTTTTGAAAACATTTCACTGATCTTCCATACATTGCAAGGTAAAACTTGACAATAAATTGAAAGTCCAGTTCGTCTACAAGAAATCCAAAATCACAAATTTTGTCTAAATGACTGGCACAGGCCAACTCTTCTTAACTAGTAAAAATGACTGAATGACCAGGTTTGTTCAATAAACCATTCTTCACTCTCCTTTTAATAGTGGTCCTACTAATTTTAAAGTTGGTTGAGGCATCTCTTTGAGACATTTCTCCTGACCTCGCAGCATTTAAACATTTCTCTAATTTTTCAACTGTAAAATCCGCATACTTTCTGCTCAAGTTCTTTCAAGTGGTCCAGGAGACCTCTTGAAACTTTGGAGCATTTTTTTATTAGATCTGCGAATAAATGCACTTGAGCCAGTTTAAACATTTAATAAAAGGAACCCGACATGACGTAATGATATTAATTATTTTTACAGTGAAATTTTAGAATGCCTAATCAAAAATGTGACTAGGGGTTAATTGGACCCACTCCTTGCTTGGGTCCAAGTAACCCCATTTTTAGTTTATCAACACACTAGTTAATACTTATACTTTTTATTGGGTTAATTGATTCTATATTCATCTAAAACTATTGTCATATTCTTAAACACTGTATTTGAAATATAAATTTATCCTTACCTAATGTGGGACTGCAGTGTGTAAAGAAGTGAAGTTGGAAGTTATAAGGTCACAAAAATTTGTGTTTTATCACAAAACAGCATAACCTGAACAACAAAAAAAGGCGGGAAGAGCGGGAACATGGTAAAGTGCCTCAGGACCTAGCTAATGCTCCTATCTGTTGGAGAGATTGGGAATTATATCTATATTTTATTGACAAGAGACCTAGGTGTAATTTAAAACACTTTTTCGGTTTGGATCTAAGTAACCCCCTAGGGTCCAAGTAGTCCCAAGTTACAGTATATAAATTTTCATCACTTTTCAAGTGGTTTTGAGCTATGAAAATAGGAAATTGATAATTCTAAAGAAATAGCTTCAAAATTCTGTAGATAAAATATGCATAACTTAGATGAAATAATTTTATTTAATTCATTCCTTTGTTAATCAGGTGTTTATTTTGATGTCATTATAATTTAATTATGGTTGTTTTAGTACTTTTTGAATTACTTGTATAGTAGTTAAATCTAGGCTCTTTCATTTTATTTGTGAATAAAATATGTAGTTTTGTTGAACTATATATTGATCTCTTTTAATGTGTTAAATAAAATGTTCTGTTTAAGTCAACCTAGGTCAGCTCAAGGGGCGAAAACAACAGATACTCGTCCAAAATCATTGAAAATTGCTAATGTTAGTCCCTCTTTCAAAAATGCTTCAGATGAAAGCACAGGTAATTATATTTCTTCATCCATGGAGTTTTTGGGTGCAGTACTCTGTTTTAATTAATTGAAATGTTACTATATATATATTGTTACAAATTTTGTAAATTAATGTATGTCTTTAGCTTAAATTGCCATTAAAATTGTTACTATGTAAATAGCCATATTAGCTAAATTTTTGCAGTACCATGCATTTAACATAGGGTTTCTATGGTATCTTGCCAAATTGGGAGATACTGGCTTGTTGGCGACGTTTCTGACTACTAATTTTTTTGTGCCAAATTTGGCGACTTTTCCAAGCCTGGTATTTTCTGGAACATTGTAAAAATCCCCAGACTCTCAAGAAACTATAAATACAGCCTCAATTCAGGGTTCAGTCAGTAGAGTGCAGATTTCAGTTCTGAATTGTGTTTCAAGCGTATCAAATGCGCCGCTGTTAGCTGTGAGATTTTCTTCAGAGAATTACTAAGATTTGTGCTGCGATAAGTGTGACTCCGTGTGGCATTTTCTGTGTTGAGTTTTTCCATACTTCTGTTATGTAGAGAATGTGTTTGAAGCACTGTAGTTAATGTTCTTAGTCCTAATAAATAGAACTTAAATATGTGTTGGATCACTGTGGTAAAAAATAATGTATTTTAAAGTACAAAAAACATTTTATTTAAAACTTAGGAAAGGACAAAAAAAACCAAAGATTTACAAAAAGTACAAGATGTAAAAAAATATAAATCTTACTATCCTAGAAATACAATGGCCCAGGGGAAAAGCATCCACCTGAAAAATGAATGACAACAACCGAAGTGAAGACTGAACAATCTTTTAAATATATCTCTAGTAACAGAGCATGGTTAGAGATTTGCATAATAAAGGAAAACATCCAATGAAAATATTACAATCTTTGATGGCACTAATGACGTATGATCGGCAAAATGAATGACTTGTTCATTTTTCCACGTTACATTAATGTGAGCTGTTTATGATTCACAAGAGTGGGAGGATAAAAACAGGGAAGAAAATTTATAAGTAAAATAACCTAAAGTAAAAGTGAAGGAACATATATAAATAGATAATTTCCTAATAATGACCCCCTTCTCCTGTTCTCATACAAAAACCTTATATAACAAACAGTATGTCATTTCAAAAATAAGTTGTTGGATGTAAAATTCTTTAAACAATATCATGAATTTATATTCAGTCACAAAAATATGTTACACAAAAACTATTCATATATCTAGTAAATTCAAAATGCACAAATTCTTATAATGTATACACATATGTTGAAGTTGCAAAAACTCAATAAGTCAACTTTAATAAAAATACTTATACTTTCAATACTATTTATAGTATAAACATATGAAACATAGTATAAACATGTGCTTTCAAACTTGGTAACACTTAACTAAATTGATTTATTATTGATAAACACAATTGCAATATAAGACCACACAAATCATTCATTTGAACTTATATACAATTATTCAAGAACATTAAATTGTAATACATGTTAACAACTAGTTACAAAAAAAAATTTCCCCCCAAGGTGCATACCTCTCAGAAGAAAAAAAAGGTTCAAAATACATTTACACTTGAACAATTTAAAATACAGAATGCAGAACAAGTGTATAATAATTTGAAATTTAAATAATTTAAAATTAACAAGTTTAAATAATTTGAAATTTTATAAATAACATCATAATATCCCAATATTTGCTTATAAGATTGAGATTTAAGATTTAACAAACACATTATCCGAGAACTCTTTTAAGCCCACTTTTGTTAGAGGTTTAGTGAATATATCTGTAAGGTTTTGTTTACTATTTATATAATTTAAATCAAACAGTTTCTCATAGATAAGGTTTCTTAAAAAATGGTATTTTATATGTATGTGTTTAGTTTGGGAGTTTTCTATAGGAGAGTTTGAAAAGACTATTGCTGCTACGTTGTCACATAACAGTTTCTTTGAAAAAGAGCTATCTGAAATTACATGTACCTTGTTACATTCATCTAGGATCCTGATCATCCAAAGTAGTTCTTTGGCAGCTTCTGTTAGAGTGACATATTCCGATTCCATTGTTGATAAGCTTACGCACTGTTGTTTAAAGATCCTCCAAAGTGTTGGGACCTCATCCATGAACTGGATGATTCCACCCATTGATATGCAGTCATCTCTGTTGTTTGCGAAGTCAGAATCACTGAAACAGCATACATTCAAGTTGTTTATACGAGATAGATCCAGCTTCAGGTCTCTAGTGTGGTACACATAGCCAAGTAATTTCAGCAAGCAATTCCAGTGAACCAGTCCCAGGAACTCTTGAAATTGAGAAAGGATATTCACAGCGTAGCTGATATCCGGTCTGGTCCTTCCAGCAAGGTAGGCTAGGCAACCTATGATGTTTCTGTAAGGTAGCGACTCCATTTCCTTCACCTCTGGATCGGTTTTAGGGCACTGGTCCTTGGAAAGCACTATACCTTTGGCAATAGGTAGTGAAACAATGGGAAAGCGATATTCTTGGTACAATTGGCCTATCTTCTCGATGTATTCCTTTTGGTTCAAAAGAATTTTGTTCGTTTTCTTCCTCGAATTCAACACCGAGTAAAAACTTTAGGTCCTAATATTTTTAAATCAAATTTCTTCTGTAAAAGAGAAACAACATTATTAATATGTTCTTGGTCCTCCCAAAAGAAATGATGTCATCAACGTATAAGAGTAGGACGACTTCTGTTTTTAGGAAGTACACTCCATTGCACCAATTCATCTTTCTGAACTTGAACTGTTCTAACACTTTTGATTTTTCAAAGTGCCATTCCCTTCTATTTTGTTTCAGCCCATACATGGCTTTATTCAAAGCACAAACATGGTTGGGTTTGTTTGGATCTTCAAAGCCTTTTAGTTGTGACATATAATTTTTTTTAAATTTGCATATAAGTATGCACACTTTATGTCTACCTGTGTATACTTCCATTTCTTGAAACATACTAAAACAGCAAATAATCTTACAACTGAAAAATTTACTACAGGATTAAATACTTCATCGTATGTTTCTCCCTTCCTCTGCCAAAATCCTTGTGCAACCAGCCAGCATCTCCTAAAAAATTTCATCTGTCAGTATAGAAACTGACCCCCTCCCAGCAAAGCCAAAATCTGTGTCCTGCCAATCTGAAACAAAACCTCCCCAGAAGTCATCTTGACCCAGCTCTTCTGAACAAAACAATCCACCGAACTTAAATAGTTCTCGTGCAGGTGGCAAAAAAGTCAGGCCATCTTCATCACCTTCCATTCATCAAAATGTTGTAACAAACAGTCCATTAATTTCTCCAACCAAAAAAAACAAATATCGTACAATCCTCGCAACTTTCTTCTCAAAATATGGAAGACTCCAAACAGTCGTGTTCCGCTCGTCAAAAGGTTATTGCATCCAATCAGTCATGTTCATATCATATTGATATGAACTCACCAATCCCTCGAAACCAGAATAGAAAAAAAGTAGCCATTCCTAGAAAGGGCATTGGCCTTTCTTGGAAAGCGAAAGACCCTAATTATATTTATGAAAACCATTAGTACGTCCGCAGGCTCGCGGAGAATCCGGTTGAATTAAAGTTGTCCACATACTCGGACAATGATGTTGTTTTTGAGGAGTCCTAACTCCTCAAGAACAACACTCACTTTTAAAATTTGTTCCGTCTTTTCTTTTTTTTTTCTATCTTACACCTTTTATTCACCCTCGTATATTTCTTCATACTCTACCACTGTTTTAATAAAATTCTTTTCATATCAGTGTTTTAATGACTCTTGTATTTAAGTAATATTATCAATTTTTCTTTTATGTCGCTGTTCTTTTGTCATTATTCTAGACTAGTTTTTTTACCTGTTATATATGACCTGTCTTATCTCTTTTTATACATGACTGGTTAATCACCATTTATGTATAAGTTTTTATTATCTTTCAAAACCAACCAAATTTTTACATTATATCTGTGTGTTTGTATGGTGTTTTACCAAATTTTGACAGTTTTTTAATCACTTTTTCATATGTATATAGTTTTATCATATTTTTTAATCGTTTATGGTCTAAAAATGCTCATTTATCTATTTATTCTTTTTTCGGGTTTTACCATGTGTTTGGCGCAGCATGTCCTATCTGCACCTTGCGTCCTTAAACCCCAACCAAACCTCGTCATCTTTAACAATACCTGAGTAATTATCTTTCCCAGAGAAATTAAAGAGTATGATTATATTTTAGACCATTTTCCTGGCAGTATTTTTCCACATCTTAATTTCAGCGGAGCCTGATATTTTCCCCTTGTATCCCGTAATATATATCAGTGCGGGACTTGTCACGCCGGGGAACTGTCTTTCTTACCCAGATTATTTCTCGGTCAGATTCTACTCTTGTTGATGTTAAAGGGGTTTCTCCTTCATTTTCAGACTTTGTATCTGTTTCAAAGTCATTCTGACGAACTATATATGGTGTAACAGGGTCCAGTACGACTTCGCTGCGAGTTTCATCAAATTTTGTACTATTGTCAAAAGAGACGTTTATGGTTTCGATCACCTTTTTTTCTTGGGGTAACCAAATTCTATAACCCTTGGTTTTCTGGGCGTATCCCACCATAACACCTATCTTAGCTGTCATGTCGAATTTTCTTCTTAGTTGTTTCAGGACGCCAGTATAAGCTTTAGTGCCAAAAGCTTTTAAGTGCGTCACAGATGGTTTTCGACCACCGAAAATTTAAAAGGCGTTTTGGATTGGTTATGATGGCATACTCTGTTCCATGTATAAGTGAAACAAAGTAGAGCTTCTGCCCAGAAACATTCACTAAGTCCGCTTCGTTTGAGGAGGGTTTTAATTGCATCTAAAGCAGTGTAATTATACCTCTCACTAATACCATTTTGTTCAGGGGTATAAGCATTCGTTCTTTCCGCTTGAATACCTTGTTCGTCGAGGAACTGGGCAAATGCAATATGTGTGAATTCTATTCCGTTATCGGTTCTAACATTTATGATGTTAGGATTTAAAAATCTTTCTGCCCTCTTCTGAAATAGCGTAAAGCAACTAAAAACTTCGCCCTTTTCCTTTGGATATACTACTACTATCTTCGAGTAGTCGTCCGTGATGGTAAGGAAATACTTATGACCTTGAATTGATGTAGTGGGAAAGGGACCACAAACATCCATATGGACAAGTTCTAAAGGCTTAGAGAAGAATTTAGGAGTTTGAAAGATTTTCTTCTAGATTTGGCGATGATGCAATCATCACACTTAAAATTTTCAGATTTTTGGGAAGGTAAACCACGTACGCAATTTTGTTGACTGGTCTTTATAATATACTTTAGTTAATATGGCAATATCTTTCATGCCAGTCACGAATGTTAGACTTTAAACTTGAATTTAAAGCTGAAATTTCGCCACGTTCAACCTTCTTTCTAATGGTTTTAGGATAGGTGGTGAAAAACAATAATATAACCCGTTACGCTGTTTGGCCACTAAAATTCTTCCAGACTTGTTTAGGACTTCACTTTTACCCCCTTTTCCGATAAAAGTTGCTCCACCTTTATCAAGTCTTGAACCTGCTATTAAATGTCGTCTGATTTTAGGCGAGTACATTACATTTTTTTAGCTCATTTTTTTCATGTCTGCCGTCAACGGAAACAGTCATATTTACGATATCAATCCCTTCAGTAGGACAAGAAACCTCGTCAATTACGACAGACATCTCAGTATTTGATACAGGGGTAAAATCAGAAAAAGGTTTTTGTTTCCATTAAAATGAGATGAAGCCGCTATGTCAAATACCCATGCATCTTGTGCATACACTTTTTCGTTCACGCAAGCTTCTACTACATAGCTATTTTCAACTGGATTAGCTTTCCCGGGGGTTCTTTTATTACTTCTGTTTCTGCAGTTGTTTTTGTAATGTCCTGTCTTGCCGCACTTAAAACAAGTTGGTACAAACGGCTTTTTCCCTTCACGTTTGGGGGAAATTGAATATTTAGATGATGCTGACGCTCTTAATGCTAGGTCTCCTTTGCTTTGTGTAAGTCGGGCTTCTTCAGCTAACAACTCTTTAAGGACGTTATCAAATTTAAAATCTTTATCTGGCCACCTGTAAATATTTTGAACGATTCCGGGAAAATCAAGAGGTAAGTATCTAATAACTTGAAACGCTTGATAAGTATCCTCAACAGGATGAGCACAGTCCTTTATTTAGTTAACTATTTTTCTTAATTTTGCCCCGTAAAGTCTTATTCCTTCATTTTCGGCAATTGAAAAATTCATCTAGTAACCCAATAGTACGAGCTCTCGAGTCGGGCCTAAAATATTCTTTTAAACAGTCCCATGTTGTTTTGTTGTCCTCAGTATCCGAAATTAAAGTTCTTAAATCTCTAGACACGTTTAAATAAATAGTAGAATAGGCTCTATCTTTTCTAAGTTTAAAGTTCTGTTTTTCTTTATCATCTGCAGGGGCTTCCTCAGTACCTAGTATTATACACCAGCAATTACGATCAATTAGTACCGCCTTAATATCTTCGCTCCAAGTACTATAATTATCGGCCGTTAAGGCAAGAATCTTCTCCCTACCGTAAGTTCAGTTGCTACAAAAACCCGACACCGAGCTTCTAAAAAAAATAATACTTTAAAAGAAATTTAAATTCACACTGATCCACTAAAGGCCCATAACCTTCATGTTCTTAATCCTAATAAATAGAACTTAAATACGTGTTGAATCAGTGTGGTAAAAAATAAGTCTTTTAAAGTACAAAAAAAACATTTTATTTAAAATTTAGAAAAAGACAAAAATAAAACAAAGATTTACAAAAAGTACAAGATGTAAAAAAAACATAAATCTTTCTGTCCTAGAAATACAACGGCCGAGGGGAAAAGCATCCGCCTGAAAAATGAATGACAACAACCGAAGTGAAGACTGAACAACAAGGTCTTTTAAATACAACTCTATCTTATAGTAACAGAGCGTGGTTAGAGATTTGCATATTAAAGGAAAACATCAAATGAAAAAATTACAATCTTTGAGGACACTCCCTCATAGGTAACGATGTACGATCGGCAAAATGAACGACTCCTTCATTTTGTCGCGTTACACTAACGTGAGCTGTTTACGATTCACGAGAGCGGGAGAATGAAAACAAGGAAGAAAATTTATAAGTTAAATTCCCTAAAGTAAAAGTGAAGGAACATATATAAACAGTTAATTTCCTTACCGTAGTCAGTTTCTGACGATCTATAAGCTGTAGTATTTCGACTTCCTGTAAATATATCTTTGTTTTTATTCTGTCTTATTCAAAGTTCATTCAATCGCAGAACCCGAACTGGGAATTCGTAACAATATATATGCCACAAAAACTATTGATAAGTATAATTTAATTAAAAATTCTTGGCTGTTCTATTTAATCCATTAAATCATTCTAATGTTACAAACTTTGTTTTTCTATTTTTCATTTATTTATTTATAAATATATTTTTTTATTTTGCCACTGTACATTATACCTTATCGGTAGAGCAATCAAGGGGTATGATTAGGATTAACCCTCTCTTCTTGAAATAAAAAATTAATTGCAAAAAGAGTAAATCCCATGATTTTTTTTTCTTACCTTTCCCAAAATAACCTTAATTATTGATTTTGGTTGTGCCTCTCTTTTATATCTTACCTATAAATTCCTTCAGTTTAAACAGTTTTCAGTTATTGTTCATATAGGTAGTAACCTTTTTCAAAAGACTATGGTCAATTTAGTAATGATTTTCTATTTACAGGATCAATAGAATCAACAGAAGTTTTTGTTGATGTTGACACTAAAGGAAATTATAACACTTTTCCCCGTGCAAGTATTCGTAATGTCATGGAAGGTAGAAACATGAAATTTAGAGCTTTGGATGTTAGCCAGAGCTTTGGCCATGTTGAAGATAAGGGTACAACTGGTAAAACTCCATTATGTAGAGAAATGGTTCCTTTAGTTCCTGCTAATCAGATTTCCTCCCCAACTGAGAATTCATTGAAGAAAACAAAGAAAGCAAATGTGAAGGTTAGTATTTTCCATTAGTTAATTTTAATATTTCAGTGAGCAGCTTTATAAAGTATCTTGATAATGTATCACTCTTTTTAAAGTATTATACAATTAAGTCTTGCATATTTATGATTCAAAATATTATTAAAATATATAATGTTTGGATTCATAGATATATCCACATCTATGTTTAGAAGTGATGTATTACAAAGTCCATATTTTCTTTCACACAATTGTGATATATGGTAAGGGAAACCTGAATTTGAGGAAGATCTTCACCACTTGGCTTCCCTCACTTGTGCTATATTGCTGTATTTAAATAAATCTTAAGGATATATCTATGCACATTGTAATAAATCATTTATAACTCTCTTTCATTATTAAAAAAATAGAAGTGAGGGAAGAATATCTCATCCTTTAGACACCCAACCTTTTGGAATCTAAGAAAGAAAATGAAAATGTCATTCAATTTTTTCATATTCCAGTGTGCAGAATTCTATTTCACATTTCAAAGATATTCAAACTTGTATAAATACTTCATTATGTTTTTATTGGAATTCCTTTTCTTGCAAACTGACTTTTATGATTAATGTCAGTAGTTTCTCTCTTATATATTAAATGTATTTCAAGTTGTATTAGAAATTATAATCGCTTAAAGATACCTTTCCTTTTTTCAGTGGTAAGAAAGCAGCTTCATCCATCCATTTTTTTAGAACCCTTAATGGTTAAAGCTTGTATATTTGCATATCCATAAATAGTTGTTTTTATTTTTATCTTATAGGACAAAAATGATGAAATGAAATCTTTAAAAGGTGAGATTTCTAGTATGAAAGAAATGACTGATTACTGTGCAAAACAGATAACACTACATATTTCAAAACTGCAAGAATGCATGATAGATCAACGTTTATTATATGAAGATGAGATGTTTATTGCTCTAGCAGGATTGAAACGGGTAAATATAATGTTTGTATCTAGATTTATACTGTACTTGAATTTATATGTGTGTGTACTTTGTCTTGTATAGGAGCTTCAAACAAAAATTGTAACGAGTTTCATAAATATCACTTGATACTCAGTCTAATCAATGATAACATTTTGATAAGTACATTATTAAACAGTTTCAACAGATTCATTAGTATAACTTTTGTAATGTACCCAGGATATAACATGGTTTTTTGATGACATCCAACCCATCATTAGTATGGGAATCCATGTTAAAAATTTGGAGTGCTGTTACAGAAAAATTTAAATAAAGCATGCATGCTTAGTCTGTGTGATGCCTGAATCTGTGTTATAATGAGGGGTTCACCATCTAATAAAGTCTCATCTGTTCTTTTTTTTTTGTTGTTACATTTCTTTATCATAGACTCCTATTGACCCAAACTTTGTTCCTATTCAGTTTATACCTTCAATTTTGTCAGGATTAGATTTAAAATAATCTTTGGAACCTTCTTTCTCCTTTCATACTTTACTTCTAACCAGGTAATATTTAACAACTTTTTATATGCTCAAGTCAGGGTTTTGATATTGATTCTTATAGTCAGTTCATTGGTTTCTGGTTTATTGTGGCATGCTACACATGGCTTTGTTTAAAAATGCTTCTGTAGAACTACTACTGACAATTAAGACACCTCTACCTATCATTAGACCCAAGGTAGCCTAGTGGTAACACATAGGGCTTACGACTGAGGATGCTCAATTGGAATCCTGATGAACACCCCGAAATACAATCGAACCCCGTTATAACAAACTTCAAGGGACCAAAGGTTTTGTTCACTATATCTGGTGGTTTGCTATATCCAAACCATTAAAAAAAAATTTCACAAAATGAATAACTCATTAGTTGCTATGTGTATTCAATAATGATATATTAAAAAATGATAAAATCTATGAAAAATGATCAATAATGAATTAAATTGACTAAAATCGATTACATTAAACTGACGCAATTAAATTAACTAAAAATGAAGAAAATTGGAAATAAATTCATTTTACCTTTAATTGTTGCTCACTGTTTTGATACAGAAATAATCATTAATCTTCTGCTGCCGTGATACCAATTTCAAAAACATTTTGGGAGTTTCTTTGTCCAATACATCAAATGACTCTAACATTCTTTCTTCCACTGTTTGTGTACACAAAAACTTATTAATGACACACATCGCTGCTGTAGCATCTGAGATGGTGGGGATTTCGTCATTTATGTACCGTAATTTCGCGCGTAAATGCCGCACCCACCGTAAGCGCCGCAGGGACTGAAATTTCCTTTTAAAAATACGAAATCGGGGTAAGCGCCGCACCGGCGTAAACGCCGCACATAAACTTTTCTTAGTTACCGTACCGTAACCAAATATTGAGACACAAGCAGAGATTTTAGGTTATTTCCGTAATAAACTAATACATTTTAATGTAATAAATTCAATATAGTTCTAATTTTAAATATTTCTCTTTAAAAATTATACTTTAACACTAAAAACGCCGAATGACATCCCATACCTATAAACGCCGTAAGCAGTCATTTTGACCGCTAAGATTTGCTTTATCTAAAACTGCTTTTTTGTAATGAAATCACTTACCACTACATTTTTACCGTAGTGCAATGCAAAAAAGGAATAAAACCTAAAAGGGTACAAACACATTTTTGTTTCATTTTAACATGATAAATTTTTAAAAAAAAGAAAAAAAGGAACGCAATCATGGAACATCAAATGGGTAAAATACATAAAGTATACAAGAATGAATAAAATAAATAAAGACTTTAGGTAATACTAATAACCATCAAAAGGAAAATATAAGATACACAGTTAAGATTTACCGATCAATCAAAACCATCAAAGCCCTCATCTTCCTAATCGAAATTGAAAAGAGACAAAATTTTTGGATCAATTTTGTCCCTGGATAGTCTGGATCTTTCTCGTTGGAACAATTGTTGTCGTCAGAACTGTCATCGTCGCCGGCATTGGGGACAATAATTATTTCTGCCTTTCTAAAACTGGATACTATTGCCTTAATGGAGACACCTCTCCATTCTTGAGAGACCCACTACGTGACTTCTACGAAAGTTACCTTTCGAATGGTTCCGCGTTTTGGGTAGGAATGTAGACCTTCAATCATCCACGATTACCACAGACTTCGCATTCGGCATATGAATGCTTTGTTTACAGCAAAATTAAGTGGTTGAATTAATTTTGTCAAACCTACGGGAATTATCGCTAAATTTGCAGACACAGTCTTCGCGGCAACTGTAACAGGCTCTGACAAGTGGGCTTTCATCGAGTCCATTTTAAGTAGCCCTTTTGAACTGAAAAAAAGCCCCTTCCCTTTTTCGCCAGACTTCGTTCAACCAATCTTGTATTACTGTTTCATACATCCATCCTTTCTCATTCGCGCGGATCACAACGTCATTAGGAAATTCTCCTTTGGGGAGAATTTTTCTTTTAAAATCCAACAGAGGTTTCAGTTTTTCGCTGCTTGCTGTGCAAGACAAGACACAAGTAAATGACGTTTCCTCGTGACCGGTAGTAACAATACTCACTGTAGTTTCGTCAACTTTGGTGACAGTCCTTCTGGAGGAGAGTCGAAAGTCAAAGTCACCTCGTCCATGTTGATAACCTGATCGGTGGAAAACTTGATGTCCTTTAATTGGTGCCCTATAAACTTCAGGAAAAAATATTTCTTTATACAGAAAAAAAGATTTCTTTTATCTTCCAACCAACAGGAAAATTTTGCCTCACGGTTGTGCGGGCCTGGACGAAGAGGTTTTTCGTTTCATGAATCGGTAGCACCAGTTGGATTCAGCTTTGAAATCGTCTATTTCCATGTTCGCCGCCACAACTTTGGCTTGTAAACGTATCTTTACAGTTGATATTGGAATGCCCTTACTTCTCTGGGATAAAATCCATTTCTCAAGGTTAGTTTCCAGTTGAGGCCAAGCAGCTTTCCACCTTCTGCTTGCTCTCTTACTTTTCGACATCTTTAATAGAACTTCCTTTTCGGAGCGCCATCGCCGTACACAACGTTCATCAATACTGAACTTTCTGCCAGCTGCTCTATTTCCGATCTCTTCTGTTTTGGCAATTACATTCGACTTAAAATTAGCACAGTAGCTTTTGTTTCTGTGTTTTGGAGCCATTTTGTCAAATAGTTTCACAGTAAGGGAAACAACTATTTTCTCAAAAGGAGACAATGACAAACGACAGCAATGAACGTGCGTGGTCGCCAAAATGTGTATGACATTATCGTCATGCTTTTCCAAAGATAGTTAAGAACTTGGAGCATGCGCAGTGATAAACACCCGTTCAAGTAATGGGTGAGGATCAATTTCAATAGAAAAGCGCAAGCTAAAAAGAAAATTTTAAAATCCAAAATCGCCGCATTTGCAGCGTAAGCGCCGCTCCAAAGAATTTTTGAACTTTTTTTTACGTATGCGCCCCGGCGCATACGTAATTACGGTACTCCTCTTCATCAGCATCAGATGCAGAATCTTCGATTTTAGAATGATTCATTTTAATTTCTTCCACAATATCTTCACCAGTCAGATTTTCTCATGTAATGACTTCATCATCACAGGTTTCGAACAACTGCATGTCACAATCTGAGAATGATGAAATTTTGTGTTTTTTTATCATCATCGCGATAGGTAAATCTTCATTATCTTCTTCAATATTCTTTGCTTCTTCAACATTCTTAAAAAGTTTAAAAAAAAAAATAAAATCAGTATTCGACTGAAAAAAGGTTCGTTATAGCTCATTTTTAAGATTTCGAAAGTTCGCTATAAAAGGATAAAATAGCATTAAATACAATAGGAAAACGGCGGGTCTAAAATTTTTATTCGTTATATTCGCAAGTCTGTTATATACCGGGTTCACTATAACAGGGTTCGACTGTACCTTCATGTCAAGGCTGTTTATGGGCATGTTAAAATGTGTAGACCAGAAAAGGGTACAAGCCTCCCAGGTGTTGCCCCTGAGGGTGCTCGGTCAAAATTGGACTCCAACCCTTGTGGTGCCATAACAAACTAGGTCTGCACCCTTCAGGATGCAGCCTATATGGACCGGATATAGAATGCTCTGGCCAGGGGTCATAAATCAGAACTCATATCTAGCATTATTAAAACCAATTCATTTGCACCGGCTTCATAGTTCTAGTGTTAATCCTTTTTCCCAATTGAATGGTGTTCTTAGATCTTGTTTTATAAAATTTTCTGACTTTGCGTTAATTAAGGTCTCTGGTCAAGAATATCAAACACTTATTTTTTATTTAAAAGGTAAAATATATGAAATTTCTATAATGTTTCAATTAATATTATTATTATTTTATTTCTTTTTTTAGGCCCGAGATATATTAAAAGGAACAGTTGCATTTACTGAAGAAGTTATGAGCGATGATCATATTAACAGTTATGCATCCTGTTCTAAGAATAATTGTTCTGACTATACTTTTGTGAGTGATTCTGATTTCAAGATGGGTAAAGATATTGATATAAAAGAATATTCCTATGAACAAGTGAATGAAAATTCTCCCAAATCAACAAATGACTGTGATAGAAAGCTTAATTCTCTTGTATGTTTTAACCATTATAAGGATGGCAGCAATTTGAGTAATTCTTGCTCTGATTTAGAGAGACTAAACATAGATAAGAATAGCTAGCCTCTCTTTTAAAGTAGATGTTCTTGAGAGTTTATTCATTTATTTAATGTTTTCATTGTTAAGCTGCTGGACAGCTTAGAAGTCATAAAAGAGCATTTCATTATGTTTATGTGTGATTTTAATTAATCCTTACTAATTACATTTTACCCTCATTTTATAAATGACGGTAAGATTCTTGGCTAAGTATTGCATAATGGCAATGTTTACCATTTGTAATAATGTGATCTATACATGAATTTATGAGTGGCATAGTATTATATTTTTATTTTTATTCTAGTTTCCCTTTCCTTCAGGGACATACTGTTGAAAAATAACACAAATATTTACTTAAATTTGCAGCTATATACAAACATTCTAACATCAATGAGAATTAAAATTTTGTATTATATATATTATTATTACTGTTCTGAGATAAAACATAAGATGTCGTGTAATAGCCTGAGACATTTACTAAATCGTTAAAACTTATATCTGATGTTACAAAACAGTATATAATACAGTTTTGTAACATTGTAAACAGTATATAACAGTATAATTCCTGTCTGATTTACAGAAGAGAAATTTTTATTTATACCTATTCTTATATTTCTTATAGCGTTTATATTTATAATTTTCATGTCCTGCTGTATTATTTATTTTCTTATCAGATCAAGCTGTCTAATCATTTTTAAAGCTGTGAATAGCTCTAAAGAGAGCCATAGAATCTTTGAAACTGTAATGACAACTAACTTTCTTATGTAATTTGCATTTTTCAATCATATGTATCTTGTCAGTATTCTTGATATGACCCCACAAATATATATATACTAGCTGACCCGGCAATGCTTCGCTATTGCTGTATTTGAGTATATATATGTAGATTAAATGAACCTAATTCAAAGTTTCATATCAATTATTGTATTTAGTTAAAAGTAGATATTTACATACACTCTATAATTTTTATGTTTCGGATTACATAAATTGTAATTACTGTTTTATTCGATTTTAAGTTCATTGCAATGCTCTTGGATATACAATGTTTTTGGTGATTCCATATATACAAACAAATCCCTTGGTTTTCCTACATGGGAGCATGCGCCAATGTCCATCAGGAAAACATGGATTCTCCAAATTTAATCCACATACTTGCAATGATTGACCTTGTGATTTGTGTATCGTTATTTCAAAAACCAATTTAATTGGAAATTGCAGTCATTTGAATTGGAATTGCATAACTGTTGGTATCATTGGTATAAGCAAATCCTCGCTATTGAATTTACCAATTAAAGTTGTTGTTATAATTAAATTGTTTAATAATCTCTAGACTGTCAATCTGGTACCATTCCAAAGTTATTGTTTCTAAGAAGAATGATAGAACACAAACCTTCAGATTAATGTTGTGTGGTGGCAATCCAGGTAAATCAAGTGAATTTAAGAATTCAGTTGGATAATTTACTGTAGTGGCACACCCAGGATTTAATCTTGTGGAGGGGGGGGGGGGGCGAGTTGAATGGATAAAAATATATATAATGCAAATTCAATATTCATAATGTAATTTCTATTTCTTTGGGCGAGGGCAGGGCCCCTTGCCCCCCCCCCCGCCCCCTGGGTGCTCCACTGATTTACTGCTTCATCTTGATCTATAACACTATATATTGATTTGTAAGTAGCTGTTTCTCGTGGTAACATACAGAGCTTACAGACAGCACGTCTTCTTAAGTGGGGTGTCAGAAAACACTCTCTCTCCTTCAAGACTCGGTGTCATGACCTTATCCCTTGCCTCCCTCTCAGGAATGTTGAACAGCTACATGAGAGGGGTGGCTATCAGGGGTTGTTAGGTGCTGCCATCCGTATGTTTTGTTTGAAAGTAGAAGGTTCATACATAATGTCTGAGCACACAGTGAACAGAAAATATTCTTAATTTACTTTCTACTGGTCAGATTGAGGATTTCAATAGCTTTAAACCTTCTGGGGACAACACGGACCATTTTGCAAAAAACCGCATGTAAATTGGTTCAGTAGTTTTTTTAATCTATAGAGGACACACATATGAATATTGCCTTTTATATATACAGATATATATAAATATATATATAATATGTGTGTGAAAGAGAGAGAGATGTCAGTCTGTAATGAACACTAAATTGACTCTTTAGAAATTATTTAAACAATATATAATA
The DNA here is from genome assembly GCA_907164885.2 of Dolomedes plantarius. Classification (NCBI taxonomy): domain Eukaryota; kingdom Metazoa; phylum Arthropoda; class Arachnida; order Araneae; family Dolomedidae; genus Dolomedes; species Dolomedes plantarius. Next base: position 200,203,864 of record OU015494.1, read on the forward strand.
CTTGTTTATACTAACAAGTTAACATATACAGTAAAGCTAAGATACCACAAGAATGTAAAGAGAAAAATCTGAGTGCTTCAAATATGACTGGTGTCAAACCCTCCTCCTCCACCTCAAAATTGAGTAGTAATTGAGTTTATATGGGGCATTTTGAAATAAATTATCTAAACATTTTATTTAATTTCCAGTCCTCCATGTCAGCAGAGCTGGCTTTAATTGAACCTCATTGCATCCATTCAGGCCCTGCACAGAGAAAAATCTACTCCTCCTTGCTTCAATTGACGGAGCTACTGTCTTTCAAAATATATTTAGATTTTAAAATGGGGGCGAGAGCTTTTTTAGATTAAATTAAAACATAGCTTAGGCCAAAGATATTGCAGGAGGGATTTAACAGCTTAGCAATACTGTAGCAAGTGTGGAGAAATGAGGATATTAAAATTGGATCAAATTGTAAATGAGTTTGCCAATAAAAAAAATCTAAAAAAAAATTGTTTGCAAATATTATTGTTCTGTAAATCAAATTTTTATAGTCTAGCTACTTTTTATTTTTTTAAAAATGAAAAAGAAATATAACCGCCTTCCTACTTTTGTCTCCTATGCTTCCCATTAAATATTTTATCATTTAATGTATATTAGTATTTTGAAGGGCCTCATAATGAAGAAGGCCAGTCCTGCTTGTCAGATTTATTCTGTAGTCAGTTTTTTACACTGACCTTAGAAAAAATAAAAATACATCATAACGATAAAAAAAATCCTCCATAAAAAAAAAAATTAACATCCAGTTGGTATTTCATAGGGAAGACATGTTATGCTGTGTATAGATTTATGCCTAAGTATTTCGTTATGACTCTGAACTGTTCATAACAAATTTTGATATTATAATAATTAAACCCTAGAATACCTGATGTTATAATAATGTATTCAAGAGAAGTAGGTGATTTTATTTCAGCATAATTCTTTTTTAAAATTTGTACAATATGACATTCCCAATTATTCTGTCCTTTTATATGTGGGTAATATTTGAATTTTAAGCTATGTTTAAACAGATTATTATCACTGTACTTTTCCCTTTATAATAATTTTTGTAACATGTGAAAAGGAAATGAAATATTTTAATGTGGGATTTATATTTTATTTTTCTCAAGCCTTCAATAAATAGCTGAAATTTCTCAGATATACTGTGTTCTTGTTTGATCTTTCCACCATTTCTTTATATTCCTTTAATTGAGATGTGCTTGTTTTTTCTGTGCAAGTTTTAAGGCAATAAAATTAATTCAGTTGAAAAAATGGTAATAAATTTCAGATATTTAAATAAACAAAATAATAAAGGTACTATTGAATGTCAATAGACCGTCTTATTTTTATAAATATGCAAATATAAGAACTTGTTAAAACCTGTAAAAAGCACATCTAAGAACATTACAAAATAAATTGTTAGCACTATTTCAGTGTGATTTCCGAGGATTCTGTGTCTGTTAAAAATAAATTCAAAAATAAGCCTCATCTTTCCCCCCAAAAAAAGTAGGTTAATATATACAGCTCGGAATGCGTAACGGTCCATGGCTAACCACAACACTATGTGGGCGGCTTCGTATTTTGTTGATTTTATTTATAATATCGCTTCAGAATTTCAGAAGCCACATAGGTAGCTTGAATTTTGCATTTTCCTTTTGTCATAAATCGCTATTCAGTGTCAAGTAGTAATTTATCAAAGCAATTTCAATCTCAAAATTTTTGACACTCCAACTTACAATCTCCAGGTAACAAATGGTTGTGATCCAAATTTATAAAGGTATCGTTTATTTTATAGAATAGTAGTCACATTTTATAGAAAAAGATCAAATAAAAGGCGACAAAAATACACTCCAATTTTTTTAAGCTTATATTTTGAGTTATCTTGGCTTTATTAGAGGAACTTGGGTCCCTAGCCAGCCCTCTGGTTACGGTCTTAACCTCTGTTCACCCGCAGTATTGCAGTGTTCATCACGCTTCGTCCGAATGAGGTTCAGAGCCTTGTACCATCGAATGAGCAATCTGTTTCTGTACCCCTAAAGGGAATGGAATGTGGTACTGTCCAATCGCTGATCAGCTGCGAATTTGATCAGAATTGTATCATCATTTTCGGCCAAGTCTTACACCATTAGGACAGACAGTACCACACAAAGTGATTTCAGATAATCCAATTTTTTTTGCCTTTGGAATGTAGCGTTGACCGATATTATCTTGTAACACACCCCTGAAATAACACGGGAAAATCGGTATTTTTCGCGTTATAAGGAACCTCGTATAGTATTAGCGCTGTGAGCAATAAGCTGCCATTTTTTTCTGTGAATTACGTGATGGTCCAGTCACACACATCTAGACACGCAGTCCCCCGACACCTTTTGGGGTCGATTAGTCACGGTCCACCCCCCAAGGTCCCTCGAATCTCTGATCATCTGCTTGAAAACCGACTCAGGGCAGGATCGCTGCCCATAGATCACTCGTTTTCCCCTGTGTACTGTGCAGGGCAGATGTGTGTGACCGAAGCATGAAAAATAATTACTGATATCTCCCATAAAAAAGAAATTCTCCAATCGTAGAACATTCTGGCTTATTTGACGATTTGTGATGGCATGCAGTGGTGGGATTCAAATAAATTAACAACCGGTTAATTTCTTTGAATGACAATCTTTGCTCTGTCCTAATGACCATTTTATGTATACCGTAAGTATTAAACTTTTCATTTACGCCATATTCTTTCGGCAAAGAAAATAAAACAATGATGAAAAACATAAGTACAGTGGAATCTCGATCTATCGTTTTCGAAGGGACCGACTGAACTAAACGATGGATGCGGGAAAACGATAGATGCGGGAACATACAAAAAAGTATTGACATACCTTAAAGTTTGATATCCCTAAAATATATTTACTCACATACATAAATGCATACATATCCGTAGTGTAACTGAAGATAAAATTACAATGTTGTACTGAAATCCAAGAAGAAAATAATAAAAAAGAAATACACGTAGATACACAGGAATTTTGATTCAAATAAAAGTACTTAATCGTTTGTTTTTTGGCGGTTTTCTCTCCACAATTAACAATATTTTTTTTTTGTGTTGCAAATCCATTCTTTTCGCTATCGGTTATTGTGTGAGAGTATAAAGAAGCGGCAGCCGTGAATCATTTGTAACTAGAACCATTCCATTGCACTGGATGGGGTCCGACATAAGACCACCAGTAAGTTCTGCTTCCGGGTGAAGCACTCATCGGCCAGTGTAGAACAGCAGTAATCAGAAACTTCTCACACACAAACTTCCAAACAGGGGCGTTCCAACCCGGGGGTGCAAGGGGTGCGGGGCACACGGGCGGCACATCAAGGGGGGCGGCAAGTCAGCCGCCCGGATAAAAAAAATTTAAAACTAATTTATTAGAAAAATAATTAATATAAAAATATCACCATTATGCTAGGTAACTAGTTAGAGTTAAAAAATGCATTTTACAAGTATAACTGGAAATAAACAGTAATGTTTGAACTCAGAAGGGGAAGTGACGCGCCCAGGCGACAGTCGCGACCTATAGCCACAACTGTAACTCTGTATTAAGGTCGATTAAGGGTTGATTTATACAGGCAAGTGAAGGGAACGTAACGGGAACGAGCCGAGCGCGCGACGAGTCGTCGTAATCATTTCCTCCCTGTTTTTCAACGGAACTGTTTATACTGCGCCGTGACACGTCCGATTCTCGGCAGATTCCCGGCCGAGAATCGGCGCCAAAGATTCGAAGCAGGAAGTCGTTCACTGCTCGGCCGTCTCTCGTTCATGGCAGAAAGTAAAAAGTGGCTATTCAAGATATAATTTACATACTGTTATTTATGTTTGATATTTAATATGGATGATGAAAACTCATTGAGCTGGTGAGAGGTTTTGTACGATTTGACCCATCAAAATACATGAATCCAAAGTTCAAAATGACAATTCGGAAGGCAATAGGAGAAAATTATACTTGAAATTACAATTGGTTCACTAAAATATAAAATTTATCAATTTTTATCAATAATGAAACAATGGAAAAATTATTTATACGATTTAGAAAGTGTAAATTGTTAAAAAAAAATACTTACATGTATGGATTTGTTGGTTATAAAGCAATTTTTTTTGCTTTCTGAGCAGCAAAATTGTATATTTAAAAGTGAAAAGTCCAAAGATGATGAGAGATCATTTTCATTTCATTAGAAATAAGTGCCAAGGAGGACAGGCGTACAATCCGTATTCAAAGCATTCTGATTGTACCTGCTTTGTAATATTTTCAATTCTTGTGGGAAAAGTGGGAAATAAAATCCATTATAATGATAGATGAGAGAACAAGTAAAAGGCATTTTTTGTTTACCTCAGTCCTTCAGCCTTCAAACCCCTTTCTTCCCAACAGGTTTGGAGCCAGGACCGCCCAGAGGGGGGGGGGGCAACTGGGGCACTTTGCCCCAGGCCCCCAACTGCCGGAGGGGCCCCAAAAAATTTAAAAAAAATTATTTATTAGATTTCCTCCGAAAGAAAATTCTGAAACTTGTACCGTACTTCAAAATAATCTCCTGAAAAAAGGCCCCCCCCCCCCCCCCCAAAAAAAAAAAAAAAAAAAAATTATTCGATTAATCAGATTTCTTGGGGCCCCCAACAGAAGTTTGCCCCAGGCCCCGTAAAGTCTCTGGGCGGCCCTGTTTGGAGCGCATTTACTTATTTGTCTTACACTCCCTGAAGAAATGTCTTGTCTATTGTTTGCTTTGAATAGAGCAAACATTTGACCAAATGGTATTAGTATTCGTTCACAAGGATATGTTCACGTTTTTCTCAGTTTGCAACTATTCCGTGAAAACGAACGAAGTCCGACAAAACGGTTTATAATTCTTCAAATGACTGTATGTAGTGACTGACAGATAGTAGAAACTGATATTGAAAAAAAGGATTGATAATCAAGGGTTTACTATAACTGAATTGAAGATAAATCATGTTTTTTTAACTGAGAAATTTTTCGAACCAAAAGGGTAGTTTGTCAATTAAGATTCTTTCTGCGATTCTTTAGAAAAAATCGAAACATATATATTTTTATAAGTTGAATTATAGAAACCGCGAAAAATGGGGGATTTCTTTAAAAACCCGTAACATTTAGAAAAGTGTTGCTATGAGAAATAAAAATGGTGGCCCTGGGCAGTTACCCAGTTTGTCCACCCCTAAGCACGGCCCTGGCTCTCCTCTTCCTCCTCCTCTAACAAAAGTATGATAATGGCAAAATCTTTAATTCAAAAATGAAACCGCGCCATGACGTTACAAATCTTTCACAACTAATGAAACACGTTCCCGCCACTTTCTACTCCCGTCTCTGTATAAACACATGCATCAGGCGCCCGGGCTCGGCTCGTTCCCGTTACGTTCCCTTTACGTGCCTGTATAAATCAACCATAATAAGGCCCTTATATTTATCGCTTTTGCGAAGCCAGTGTGTCTACAGGACATTGCTGATCTAGTGTAATTTTTGTTTATTCGGCACATGCCGGATGTGATGAGGTTTGCGCGCGAAAAATGTTAAAAGAAGGTTATTCTGGGAGATTTTGTCTTAGGCTGAGGTCGTGTCAGATCATTTGCGCTCCCGGTATGTTATTTTTATTGTGATTTCGTTTTGTAACTCTGTGTGTCTCTATAATAAAATGTGTTTGATTAAATTAAGACTTCGTTTTTATTTGGCGAAGCAAGAATGCCTATATTTTAATGATAATTTAAATTCGGCCATGGAGAAATTCACTTAAGGGGACAGTGGACCTTCAAACCTAACTTTTTTTGTTTTGAATGGATTTGCTTGAAATTTGAATATGTGATTAGTACCATAGATATGTAAAAGTGGTTAAAATTTAAAGATGAAATATTAATAATTTATGAATCATGAATTATTAATTATATCAAAAATTGGCCTCATTAAAAACGTTCCAAGCGCATTTTTTTTTTTGCATATAATATGGTCATTTTTATTTACAGGATACCTTATAGAACTAACAACGAAACTTATTGCTTATTTTAAGCATTCATTAAAAATATAAAGAGAAAAAAAAATAATAGTGAAAACACCCTTTTTATGACGCAAAATACCTATAAATCATCTTTTCAAGTACAAAATTTAGAAATTCTGAGCTACGAAGCATAATTTTTTTCAATAATATTTATTTGATATACAGTTAAGTATATAAAACTTAAATTTCAAAGCAATACGATCATTAGAAATGCGCCTGGAGTAGTTTGAATATTCGTATAACATGAAAATTTTTATTTTGAGAAAAACACATTTAAAGTTATTGCTGTTAGTAACCACATAATATCTAAATTAAATACAAATGCCTATAACTAGGAAAGTAATCACAGAAATTAAAAATTCTTTTTGCAACACATTTCTACTCGTCCGTAGTATCACAATTCAATAAAATTTTTAAAAAATCGAATTTTTGAACAAATTTCACAATTTTGAAAGTCTACTGTCCCGACAATGGACCATGAAACACTTTTTTTTTTTATTTATCAACCAATTGCTATGAAATTTTGTATACTTATACAGTGTTGTTTAGAGATGAAAATGCTAAATTAAAAAAAGATCAGAATGTAATGAATTAAGATATTAATTAAAATCAGTTTGTTAATTACTCTACTTAAAAATGCTCCATGTGCATCAATTTTTGTCTCAGATATCTAATTTTCTTTCTTAAGCTAGCTTTATATAGTTATAATAAAAGTTAGTAGTAATATTAGATTTACAGCCATATTTATAAAAACTTGAAAAGAAATCGATAAAAATAGGTCATTTTATGCAAAATTTTATCAAATTTTTTTATTGTAAAAATTTTAAGGTGTTTTAAAATAGTATAGTGAATTTATCACTAAGTTTTATTCTAACATATATAAATAATCATTTTATGAAATTTTATGAAAATTCAAGAAAAATTATGACGCATGGAACATTTTGAACTTACCGAAACGACATGAAAAGTTTCTTTGAGAAAATAGCATTTAAAGTTTTAATTTAACGTAACATTTCCATTGTTTACGTTTGGAAAAATACTTATAACTCGGTTAATAATGATTGCATCAATATAACTTTTTTTTTTAAATTTAAAGCTGATGATTTGCAGAATCATTTTCTGAAAAGAAAAAAAATTGTTTTTGAGACATATTTTTGTCAATCTGAAGGTCCATTGTCGCCTTAAACAAAACCACATTGGTTTTAGCAGCGCTACTCCACGTCGCAACCAGTTGGGAAATATATTGTTCGTTTTTGTTTTAGCACATTTTAACCCATCATCCCATCAAATCGCGTCGCATTGCCCGCATCGCATCGGTGCAGGCGGTTTTTGTCAGGTTGCAGGAAAATACTCTTTTATGCCCTGAGCCTATAAATACACGGACCGGGATAATTTGCACTATATTAATTTTGAACGTGTCCATCTCAACAACTGAAAAACAAAGCTTTTTGTCTCTAATTTTTGTGCTCGATATTGTGATTGCTGACCAACAAAAATATTTCACAGGTAAGTAAACTTGATGATATTTTTTCTTTTGAGCGGTTAACGGTTAGAAATTGAAATAATACATTTATGGTTTGACATTTGTTTTAAAAAAAGCTAGGATTCATTACTTAATTCTATTTTAAAGGTTTTTATTTTATTTTGCAAATGTTAAACATATACTACAGGAACAAGTGTAAACTTGAATTTTTGAACTGCATTACCTTATTTTTTTAACAGGTACGTGAAATATGGCAATTCAGAAATCGGGAAAATACGATTTTTTTTATTAAAGAAAACGTACGGGGAATTGTATTTAAAATATGAACAAAATTAAAATAAAATCGATTTGGAACGTTTCTTTGCAAAAGTCACTCTTTATCGAGAAACAGCTTAACTTACATTGCGCCATTTTTATAAGTTCTTTACGAAAAGAACCTCATTTTTTTTACAGATGTCTGATAAACGTAAAAAGTTTTCTGGGGCCCAATACAGAAAAAGAAGAATTAGTAAAGAAAGCTTGTGGTTCATTAAAAACATTTTTAATCCCAGCAAGATCGCATGAGGCGCCATCAAGTTCCAGAGATACAAATGTGACGGAGACCGAAATCACAAACCCCAAGGAAGATGTTTTAATCTCAGAACCAAGTCTTGAAACCAGTGAAACCGTGACCAAAGATCATGAAGATTTTCTTCATCTTTCTTATAAAGATGATGTTTATAAGGATCCTAGCTGTTGGCCTTCCGTACTATCTGACAAAATTAAATTAACTTTAGTAGAGTTAGGCCCTACCCAACTTACAGAAGCGGATCTAAACTTTCCTGTAAATAAAGATAACAGAGGTTTCTCATCTATTTATTATTAAAAAAAAATTAAGTAATGGGGAAATAATTCCAAGAGTTTGGCTAGTGTATTCTAAGTTAAAAGATTGTGTATTTTGTTTTCCTTGCAAATTATTTAAAACTTTTTCTAGTGCCTTTGTTGAGGGATATAGCGATTGGAGACATTTAACTCAGATTATTGAACGTCATGAAAAATCAAAAAGTCACATTTGTAATACAAAATCTTGGATTGATTTTAATAAATCAATTTCTTCTGAAACAACTACTGATTCTCTAAATGAGAAATTAATAAATATGGAAAAAGATAGATGGGTTTCCGTGTTAAAAATTATAATTTATACCGTTAAATTCTTAGTCGGTCAAAATTTGAGTTTTAGAGGCAAACATAATAAGTTATACGAGCAACGAAATGGAAACTTTTTAAAATTAATTGAAGCAATTGCAAAGTTTAATGATACCATATCAGACCACCTCACTAGAATTAGCAGAAATCCATCAAGTATGCCTCATTATTTAGGTGTTCATATTCAAAATGAACTTATTTCCCTTTTGGGTCAAAAAATAAGACATGAAATAATTTCGCTCTTAAAAGTTAGTAAATATTATTCTATTATTTTAGATTCCACCCCTGATCTAAGTCACCAAGACCAACTTACTGTTGTTGTAAGATTTGTTCTATTAAATAAGAAATCAAAGCAAATAGAAATTAGGGATCATTTTTTGGGATTTATTTCAATACCAGATTCGACAGGACAGGGTTTAACTGATATTTTATTAGATTTTTTGGAAACTCACAACATTTGTTTGGGGGATTTAAGGGGGCAGGGTTATGATAATGGTGCGAATATGAAGGGTCGCAATAATGGTTTACAAAAAAAAATTTCTTGGACTTAAGCCCTAGAGCTTTTTATGTGCCTTGTGCGGCCCATAGTTTAAATTTAGTTGTTAATGACGCTGCAAAAGCGTCTTTAGAAATTACAAGCTTTTTTGTAATTGTACAGGAGCTATACGTTTTCTTCTCCGCATCCACTAAACGTTGGAAGGTCTTAAAAAATGAAATCCCAACTTTAACGCTTAAACCCCTTTCAGATACTAGATGGGAAAGCAGAATAGATGCGCTAAAAGTTCTTAGATACAATCTAACAAAAATATATGATGCTTTATATACCCTCTATTCTGATAATACTAGAGACTCTGAAACTAGAAACATGGCAAATTCATTACTTTTGAAAATTAAGTCGTTTAAATTTATTTGTTCCATTATTACATGGTATAATGTGTTAACAAAAATTAATATCGTAAGTAAAGCTATGCAGGAATCGGATGCTATACTACCAAATATTATTTTAATGTTAGAGCAAACCAAAACATATTTATATAATATTAGGTCAGATAAAGGTTTTAGTGATATTTTAGAAGAGGCAAAAAATATTGCAGAAGATATCGATTGCGACCCTTCATTTCCTCTGGTTAATATTGTTAGACCCCGAACAAAAAAACGTTTATTTGACTACGAATGTAAAGATTAGGCTCCAAAAAATCCAGAAGACCAAAATTAATTTTTACTTCGTAATATTGGACACTGCATTATCAAAAATAGAAGAAAGGTTCGAACAAATAAAACAACATCACAGTTTTTAATTTTCTCAACGACCCAAATAATTTCCTTAAAACAGATAAATCAAATAGGTCTACAAAATGTAAATCTGTGGAAATTATGTTACATGATCAATTTAAAAATGAAAAAGATATTATAGCTGAAGATTTATGCGATGAAATTGACAACGTTGCATCCTTTATTTCCCCTGAAATGAACGCGTTAAATGTGATTCAATACTAATTTACAAGTAACCTCATCTATCTGTTTCCAAATTTAGTGATTGCCATACGAATTTTTTTAACATTACCCGTGATTGTGGCTAGCGGGGAAAGAAGCTTTTCAAAACTTAAAATAATAAAAAATTATTTGAGATCAACAATGGGACAAGAAAGGCTTTCAGACTTATCTATTATTAGTATAGAAAAGGACATTTCGGAAGATATAGATGTATCAGATATTATAACAGAATTTGCATTAAAAAAAGCACGAAAAGCAAAGATTTTTTAAGCTTTTTGACTGTCTGTTATTAAGAATATGTATTAATAGATATGTGTTGTATGTATTTAATATAACGTATTCATTTGGTTACTATATCAATACATTAATAATTATTATGTTAGGTTGTAAAATTAAAAAATAAACTGAATTTATAATATTTTCTGTAATTCGTTGTTTCATTTAAGGTAAAAATATTTCAGGTAAATTTCAATTATTCCATAATGTATGAGGGGGAGGGCGGCAAAATTATTCTCGCACACGGGCGGCAGCTACCCTAGGAACGGCCCTGCTTCCAAACACCAGGGCGCCTCCATCCCAAGGCCAACAAAAAAGCTGACTGTGAGACATTGCTGATAAGAACAGAAATGTTGAATAGTCGGTGAATTTGGAATGAGTTGCCGAAAATAGTGTACTCCAGGGACCAAAGAATTAAGGAACACCAACGACGAACAAATAATGGGAGTGGTACAATAAAGCGAAACCACTCTAAACAAGAGAAAACAAAAATACAGGACCGTGCATCTCAAATGTTCTGCTCATTGTTTAATTAGAGCGTAATTCTAGCTCAATTCAGACATTGAAATTCTTGGTCCAGTTATTATGAAAAAACGATCGATCCGATATATTAATGTAAAGCTACGATATTCTGAACGAATATTGCGGGAAAACGATGGATCGAGGAAAGATCCATGCGGTCTTTTTAGCTTGTTTTCTATGGAATTTATTCGGGACTGGGTGAAATAAACGATACATACGGGAAAACGATCGATCGAGATTCCACTGTATATAAAACTGTCTGTTAAAATATATTTAATGAGGTGTCGAAAATATAGATTTCGCATATTAATCATTCGGAGTCGTTTCTTTTTTAACGTTCATTACCAACACCATTTTTTTTCCAGCACTTGCATTATACATTTATCCGTTTACTGAACGATTATTTATTCGCAGACCTGATATGAAATATAACCGTATTTAGAGTTATTTCAATGCTTTTCAGCTTGATTAAAAATAAGGATGAGTTTTTTTCCGCCTTTTTTATATATTCTGCAAAAGAAAAATTTCTGCTTTTTTAAATTTTTGAAAAAAGATCCCCTTTTTCCGATTTAGCTTTTACTACGTTCGCAACGGCAGTTTCAAGTGCGATCGAAGTGGATTGGAGGAAGGATACATGTCGCAATGTCGTCATCGTGACGTCACAGCAAAGTCAGAGAAACTCTTTCTTTTGCGTGTTCCGACATGCCTCTCTTTCCAGGAACTTGTTCCGTATCTCGTTGCTCACATGGCGTTGTATACTTTTGATTTTATTATATGTTTTGCCTTAGTTTAATACGTGGTGTAAGAAAATAGATTGGTTTTATTTTTCTTAATATTGTCGTTATGGCGACTGTTAGAAAAAGTATAGTATGTGGATCGGATAAAATAAACCTTCATGGGATCGACTTCGGCATTAAAAATCTATGGAGCTGGGAATGTTGGAGAAAAGTGTAGCAAACACATATTTAGGAGACGTTTTCCGATTTTTTGCCAAACTCATCCCTATAAAAAATAAGTACTACAGGAGAAAAACAATGATGCCTACCTCAAAATTCATTAATCAGTGTGGTTATGATTGCATATACTCAATTGCCTAATTACCATGACTACATGTCCAATTCTGAACAATACAAATCAGTAGTCCAATAAATCATAAGTACAGTAACCACCGCTTATAGTGATCAGTGGTTATAATAATCAATATCGCAAAAAACAAAAGTATTATTTCCATGTTAAAATTTTCGCTTTAAAGAATCAATCCACCGGTTTTAAGAATCAGCTTACACTCTTCGCTTTCCTTTCATTTTTCCAAAAAAGCCACTTAAACCCTCAAAAGGCACGAAGTACTTTCTCTATTTTTTTTAAAAGAAAGACTGATAAGATGGGATGGAATACAGTCGTAAAATGCATCCTTTTCTTTGTTAGACATGATATAATAGTTTCCCCTTAAACGCTTTAGCTAAACACTGTCCAATTAGCTTGATCCAGGAGCATCTTTACCTGTCCGGGTCCGATTTCAATTTTCTCCACTGACAAACAAAGACAGGGACTCTTTTTTATCCCACCTCCCCCATCCTGGTTGCGGCTCCCTGGACCCTGAAACACATAAATCTTCGGCGAAGTGTCCACTATCACTTAGACCAGGGGTGGCGAACCAATGGCACGCAACACAATATTTTGGGCACGCCACCGATCAAAACGGTTTGCATTTAAATTAATGGATCTTATATGGCTTTCAAAATTGATGTTTTTTACAGACATATGCCAACATTTCAATGAATTGAACATAAAGCTTCAATGCACAAATAAAACAATTATCGTCATGATGGATCTCATTCGCGCTTTTGACGCTAAACTGCATGTTTTCAGGAACGATTTTATTACAAAAAACTACAAATATTTCCCAAACTTGAAAAAAAATATCTAAGATTTAGATGTACATGAGAAAGCAGACGAAGAAAAAGTTATTGATGAATTAAGTTCCGTAATTGATTCTTCAATCAAGGAATTTTCAGCGAGATTTTCTCAGTTCAAAGAATTATCGGAAACGCTCAAGTTTATTATGTACCCTGATGTGATTTCATTTGATAAACTGAACTTGTCCCAATTCGATTGGTTGGAAATTGAAGAATTTGAAATGCAGCTGATTGATTTCCAGTCTAGTTCAATATGGATTCAAAAATTTATTGAAACAAGGAAAAAGTTTGAATTGATTGAAACAGAAAGACTAACAAGCAATATAAGTAAAAATGCCAGTAACAAAATTTTGGCAACATGGAATTCGATTCCAGATACATTTAACTGTTTGAAGAAGCTGGCTCATGCTATTTTAACAATATTTTCATCTACTTATGCCTGCGAGTCATTATTTTCAGAGATGAATAACATTAAAAATTCGCTTAGAAACCGTTTGGAAGATGATTCCAGTTCAGCAAGCATTCTGCTAAAAGCAACATCTTACTACCCTAATATAAGTTATTTGTCATCTAATCTGCAACAACAGAAGTCACACTAATGTTACTTTAATTTGAATTACACATATAACTGTACTTTTTTTGTTAGTACATAAAGAGTTTTGAGTTGTTAGTGTTTAGTTTTATTATTTTCCCAATAATCACTAAGTCAAAATTATTTGTCTATGGCCTCATTAAACATTTCTTTAGAAAAAATGGCACGTTGATCCATAAAGGTTCGCCACCCCTGACTTAGGCAAACGTGACATTAGTAGATTCAGCACGTTATCAAACCGTGAAACGTAAGGTAGAAGGTGAATCTTCGTCTGAGACTATTGGTATTTAAAGAGGTATAAACAGCCTCCTGAAAACTTCATTACATCAAACTACCATAGAAAACTTTTTCTTGCACTCTTCCTGTAGTTGAAATGTTAAAACTGTTAAGCAGGTATGTTGTAACAAATATTGAATTTTTTTTTCTTCTCTTACTATAATCATTGTATCCACTTATAGGTATAAAAATTAAGTCGTATTTTTAAAATTATAAAAAATAATTTTAATAAAAGATAACGTAAATTTAAAAGTATTTTATGGTAAATTATCTCATATATGTATATATAGGTGTGTGTGTGTGTGCATGCCCAAAAACCGAAATTTCGGCTTTAAGAATCAAAAACTAATAACAAACGTGATTCTTATAAGCGGAAATCACTGTATATCTAAGATACTGTCGCTTTTTTATTTTCCGTTAATGCGATCTATTTCACAGATAAATATCCAGATCAATTTCATTCCAAGGGGTGGTTCAATACAACGCCATAAAAGATTTCAAATCTACGGAGTTTTGATAATCCAAATGTTTTTATTCTGACATTCCATCACTAGTGGTCAATGCTGAAACTTTTTTTTGCATATAACTGAGCTTGTAGGTTCTCCATCTGGTTCTTGAGTTTCTCTTATCTAAGAGACTCCAAGAGTTGAAATAGCTCATTCCAAAGTACAACTCAATCCAGTCACAAAGCACAAAAAAAAAATGTTGCTCTAAAATTTAAGTTTCGATTCTGAAAAACAGTTTTCTCTATCCAACTAATATTAACAGCAGATTCTAAATTGTTATAAGTACAGTCGAACCCTGTTATAACGAACTTCAAGGGACCAAATGTTTTGTTCGCTTTATCCGAACCGTTAAGAAAAATGCTAGAGTTCACAAAATGCATAACTCATAAGTTGCAACGTGTATTCAATAATGATGTATTAAAAAAATTATAATGAATTAAATCGACTAAAATCGATTACATTAAACTGACACAATACTAATTGAATTACGTATAATAGGAAAACGACAGGACCAAAATTTTTGTTCGTTATATACCGGGTTCGACTGTATTTACTTATACATGCACAGGCTTGTTCTATGCCCATGACCTAAAAGCGTAGGCTAGAAAAATCAAGAGACACAAAAAAAGATGCACTGATTCACAGACATTTTACTTTCGAAGCGAATCAATGAGAGAGAGAGAGAAAGAAAAAAAAAATAGAACATATTATGGCTAGTACATGTTGTGTCTGTCTGTCAGGTAATGTCAACTACAAGGTCTGCGTTTTGAAGAAGTATTCAATGTTCCGTTGCAGTCATCGCGAATGTCAAGGGCTGGCCAACAAATAACTATCAGATTCAAAATAATGCACATTTCGGATAAAGGCGAAACACCGCCAGAGGAAAGTTAATTTTAACATTTACGTAATGTTCAGATCTGGAAAATGAAACTGAACAATACAAAGACATTTACACAGATTACTCCAAAAGGGAGAGAGGCCAAGGTCTACTTTTCCCCCCTTAACTATTTTCTAGCTCTCAGTAAGGCGTCACAGTTCGTGGTCCCCACGTAATCTCACATACACTTCGCTTGGTCTCATTCACGCCGTTCTCCAAGCAAAATCTCCGATTTTTTAAAAATGTGGCTCGCATTACAATATATCAGGTGTCCCGTGCGACAATTTCGCATGCGAATAAAATACGATAAATTTTATAGTGGGGTGGATGGTTTGTAGTAGGGTGAAAGAACAGGTTCATTTGTAGCCATTGTTTATTTATCAAATAATAATGGTGCTTAAGGATAATATAAAACCGATTACAAAACACCTTTGGACACAAAATTGGAGGTCAAGCATAGCACAAAACAGCGGAATGCGAGATACGTACATATCAAAACACCTTTGCAGGCAATATTAAAAGTTAAGTATGACACAAACTCGTGGAAAAGGGGATATTTACATTACATAGCTTCTATTTGACCGTGCCGTATCGACACATCCGGGAAAAGGGCTAAAGCCAAAAGTCAATTTTTAACTTCTATTTTTAAACAAACGATACGTGTCATTCTAATTTAACAATTTATCTGAAGAGAAGAATGTAATCTTTAAAATAGCTCCTCATTTATCGATTTTCGTTACGTATGAAGGGAGAAAAAGGGATCGTCAGAAAAAAAAATCACCTTCTAGAAATAATATATATGAGGATGATAATGGTATATTTTTTTAATTTAAAGGATAGTGTTCGAGAGATAAAAGTGAAAGTAAATAAATAAGGACAGCATGCTTGCCATCTAGCAATAACGCAAATCTTTACATGCACATTTTCCCATAGAGTTTACATTAGAAGTTTGCCGATCCACTAGGCATCAACTGTTGCCCCAATCTAATTTTTTCTTCGATTTGCACGACTACGTGGGTAAGACCTTTATTTTGATTATCCTTTAATTATGAGACAAATTAGAAGCTTTCCCTTTAGAGCTTTGTAGAATTTTGTCATATGCAATTCAATTGTGTACATAGAATTGAATAAATAAAA
Source organism: Dolomedes plantarius (assembly GCA_907164885.2). Taxonomy (NCBI): domain Eukaryota; kingdom Metazoa; phylum Arthropoda; class Arachnida; order Araneae; family Dolomedidae; genus Dolomedes; species Dolomedes plantarius. The sequence goes on from OU015494.1 coordinate 200,220,170, forward strand.
TTAAACTCTAGAAAGGCATACCAAATATATTTATATATACATGTGATAATATTATTAATAACCTTTAATCGCCCTTTCTGAACTTTCTCATCTGGTAACCTTTCCGACGCCTTGGCCAATACTAACTCTCTCCGCCAATTCCTGGCAGCCTCTTTGACTTAATTCTATTTTCGCGCGCTACGATTTTAGACGCGAGCTGGCTCTATCGGAGTAACTTGTCATGCCGCTGTTCTAGTAAAATAAATTTTTTTCTTCATGCATCCAACTTTCATTATTTCGGCCTGGATATGCTTTTTCTTCAAGAGATGACCATTCGGGTCATTTCATATACAGTCGAACCTCCATATATCGAACTTCCCCATATTTAAATTTTCTATATATCGAATTTTTTTTTCAAGACATATTGGGAGATTTTAGTCTAATTTAGACCGAAAAATGTCCCTGATGAAGTTTTTAGTGGACTGAATAAATGTAAACATTTCTTTGGATGTTCAAGCAAAACTGGATGTTCAGCAAGATATTCGTAGTTTTTTTAAAAGAATGTAACTGTGATCATTGTAACCACTGTCTGGATTGTTTTTTTAAAAGGTATGTAGTACTCAATAAATCTTTCATATTAATTCATTTTTTAGTTATTAACTTTCATTTAATGTGATTCGCATATAAAGTAGAAATGGAGTTTCGTATACGAAAATTAGCTTTAATTTCAATGTTTTTGGAGATATATGATAAAACTAAGATCAATTCCATATATCGAAATTTCTATATATCAAAATTTTTTCCGGAAATTTGCTACCTCGATATATGGAGGTTCGACTGTATATATTACTAATAAAATATTCTTCAGGGGGGAAGAAAATAGATTTTAGTTGAAACAAATTATTTTTCCATGCAAAAAGAATAATGTACACCTACACGGATGTCTCCAAGAAAGAAACTTATTAATTCACAGAATGATAATAAATGCAGACAATTTTAGAAGTTAAAAAGTTTTGAAAAAGGGAGTGTGCGCATGCCATCTAGAGGAAGATAAAATGTTTATAATGTTTATACTTTTATTACAAACAATATTATTACAAACGATTTTTAAACAAACAATACAATATGTAACTCTAAATTAAAAATTTGTCTGAAGCAGAGAACTAAATCTTTAAAATGGTATATCTCATCAATTTTGGTTAAATATGAAGGGAGAAAAAGGGAGAGTCAGAAAAAAATCACCTTCTAGAAATAATATATATAGATACATATATTTTTTTTCTTCTTTTGGGGAAGAGGTGGGGGATAGGAAGGTTAGAACTTACGGTTTACAAACAGTCACGCTGCATGCAACTTTCAATAAAACGACCCGTTCACTTTTATGTTCTTCTATCAATTCCCCAAACCACAGAAAGGGAGTATGTTGGCCTCATCTCAGAACCCTTGCCTTTCAGGCCACTCTCTCCCTCTGATTTTCTTGGAAGTTCAAGTGTAAACTCAAATTTAGGAATGCATTCGCATAATTTCTCCGATGCCAGGTCAAAGAAATTTATTTAAGGACATCAAAAGAGTGTTTAAAAAAAAAATTAATAAGATAGCATACAACTTCAATAAAGTATTATATCTGGCTTTATACAGGTTCTGATTTATTTTATGATGAAGATATGGAGTTGTTCAACAAATCATCGTAATTCTAAATTGCAGCACAAATTGATAAGGATCTTGAAAACTCTCAACACAGTGAATCAAGAATAACAACCATCGAGCTACTTTCAAGAGCAATTTGAACAAGGAGTTATTCAAAATGGGCTCTTGAGCGGCTATTATGAAGCTCCAGAATTACTCTATAACCTTCTTGAAAATCACCCTCAACCAAGATTTCTCTGCCCAATAGTAGATTTTTCATTTGGTCGACCAAAGGTAACCTACAGCGATAATGGTAAGAACATTGAGGAGCTGAGAATCTCTTTCGTAAAGTCATGGAGAATACCCAACAATACATGACCATTGAACTTTTAATGTTTTTTAAACAAATTCCTTAGGCAACATAATACAATTTCATTTCTATACCTCCTCGGTGACTGGTCACTGACCAGTTAAGAGGCTCCTGTATTCTGGCAGTCATAGAAACAATTATTTTTGTTAGTGATAATTCCTAACCTTTTTTAATTTGTATTCTTTGGTCATGACTGGGCATCTTTGAATCTCCACAATAAAATTATCCCAAATCACAGGTTTTTATAACCACTTGGCAAATAATTGAAGCAGTTTTTATGTATTAAACAATGTGTTACAAATATATTTCACGTATGACAAAGGAATTTCCAAAATCGTACCTTTATTACCAAAGAACAGTTGAAGATTAGTGTATGCACTCAAACTGTTGTGATTGGTTTGTATACTTAATAGCAGAGTAAACTTTTCAACTAACTTGTATTTTACTGCTATATTCAACACTTAAATAAGAGTAAACATCAGTATAAAATTTAAAATATTAAATAAAGTGCTCAGTGGAAAAATTGCCAACAAGTTTTTCATACAATCAAGGAGAAAGTATCCCTCCACATTTGATTACAATTTTTAATCCCGATATCTTTGCAAGATACCTAAGATTAAAATCATAACTCTGAAAGAATTAATGTACATTATCTTACCATACTTTTGTCTCCCCCCTTTCCTCTGGCAAGAGATATGTTTTCCCTCAAAATTGAGGCATGTTTCTTAATAGAAAAGTTTGAATTCTACATACACTTTTCTCTACCAATTATAAATTTCTGAAAAAACTCTCCAAATAAAATTGCTCATGACATTTTTCATTAAGGAGAATATTAATAACATTTCAACATTATACTGAACTCCCTTTACCCACAGTACTATTTTTTCAATTACAGTAATGCTGTAATGCTTAAGAGAATATTAACTGAGTTAACATATATATCAAATTACAGATGGAACTTCAAGACATGTTTTGAAAACAGAGAGCATGCAATAGTGTTTTTATTAACAGAAGCATAAATATAGGGTTAAAAATTGAAGATATAAATGTGTATATAAATTATAAAAGAGTTTTGATATTCAAATAAGAAACAATGTTTTTCCACTTGAAAATTAAAAAAAAGTATTAAACATTGAGATGAAAAATGTTAACCATAATAAAATTTATTGCAAAATTTCAACAATAAAACTTTTAAACCTTCGGTTTATAAAAATAGCATTTATTTAAAAATACAAACATTTTAAGAGATTTTTTTATATTAGGTTATAATTAAAGCATATTTGATTGAGAAGTGAGTAATATTTTATTACTTAAAGAAATATCTATCAATAAATTATGATAAACAGTACTTTGTTTTCTTAATAGCAAGTTATCTGAGCGTTCAGCAAGTTGCAAAACACAGCCCAAAAGAAGCTGCATTTCAGCAGGACGGACAAGGAAGAGTTTAACAGAGGCCAAAACTACCATCATCAAAATGCTTTCATTTTCAACATTTTGAAAATCACTGATTAGATCTTCAATAACATAAGGAGATCTTTCAATATATTTCCCATGATTTGCAATAAGTTTAAGCAAAGCTAACTTTCCTTTTACTGAATTAACATTAGATGATCGTCTAGATACAGCTGGTAAAAATATATGCTTGAAATCTTCTCGATCTTCAAGTTTAGAAGAACATAATGCGATTAAAACTTCTTCATTCAAATTATTATGCTGAACGTCCATTAACTGAACAAAAGATTCAATAATATTATGTGGAACTGTATGCAAACGCAAAAATTTAATGAAACTCTTAATGCCTTGAACAGCAACCTCTTTAACAGAATTATAAGAGTGTGCCAATAATTCTTCAGCAATGTCAAAATAATTTGAAGCAGTTCCTAATTCAATAAGAATTTCAAGTTTCTTTACTTTAATAAATGAGGGATCACTAAAACGGCAAAACAGAAGTTTATAAAATGGAGAAAAATATTTCCCATGGTCAACAGCATATTTTTGTAATAATTCTAAAATTTCAGAAAGCAGCTCATCATTAGTATGACCAATATGAAATTGAACTTGAGGAGAAATTTGTTCTATAATATCAGATGAAAAGTTCTCTTTCATCACAGATGTGTAAAACAAGGTGAGATACGAGGCTGAAGTGAAGATTAATGAATTTGATTCAGACAAATTTTCATCTAAAGCATTCAATATGAAAAGTAATTCATCTTTAGATTTTGGAATGTACTTTTTCAATACTCTGCAAACTGTTGCAAAGTGCCAATCTTGAAATTCAGATATTCGACTTATAAGGTAGCGTGCAAGTCTTGTATTAATGACCACACCCCCCTCAGAACACAGTATAACATCAAGGGATGCAAGACTTGAAGCAATGACAGATGGATCTGGATCCCTTATCAAATCATACAGTTTATCGATAATATTTTGTTTCAATGGCAAATTCTTTTCATCCACGATCAAAGTACACGAGGAAGCAGCAGTACTGCGTACATAAGAGCTATTATCACAGAAAGCAAGAGGTATAAGTTGAAATGCAAGCTCATGTAAACATGGTATATGGCAGACTGTTTTAATTACTAATCTTCTAACAAATGGATTAGGATCCTCAAAATCTTTAAGAAAGCAGTTAGTTGTAAGAATGTTCAAATTTGATATCCTATCTGCATATCTGAAACAGCAAACCACCATTATATTCATATAAAAAGAAAGGCATTTCACATGTATACAATGAAATCTGCTTTAAGTATATTACAATATTTCATGGCCCTGGCTGCAGTATATTGAAACTAATGTTAATATCCCCCCCCCCTTTCTGTATCTGCATTGTTAGAACCTGTTTTATATGAACTAAATTCTAAAATTGAGTCAATTTTATCTCTCCCCCCTCATGCATTTTTATTTTACTACAGTACTAGACCTCTTCTATCATATAATCAATTTTTATTTGAACTATTAACTTTTCACACTGCATGGGTATTTACTTAGTCAGAAAATTAGTTTGGTGTCTTTCTCTTGATGTTTTGGTAAAGCTCTAAATAATTTCATTACATAATTTAAAAGCCTTTTGATGTCTTCAGAAAAATAAAAGAATATTTATATAGCATTGAATACTATCTAAATTCAACTGGAGAATGTACAACATTCATTTTTATTTATAAAATAATTAATGGTACAAATATATGTTTCAATTGAGCAGCTATGCTATAAAAAATGAAAAAATAAATAAAATAAAATACACATTTCATATAAATTTCTCACAGTAAAAGAAATATGTAACCCTGCCTTAGACACGACTTTTATACAAAGTATCAGGTTGTAACGAAAGTTTCCCGCCACCGCAAATATAGTCTTCGCAAACAGTTCGTGTTGGCTTGTTTAATCATTATTTTGTCAAATGATTTTTGGCATTTGATAGAGAGACTTGCTTTAGAACACTGTGTTGTGAAATTTATAAAAAAAATATCGTTATCATTAAGTACAAGGTGTCTGAAATGGAACTATCACGCTACCAGATTAGAACCATCATTTACTTCCAGTTCTGTTGCAAAAAGTCAGCTACAGAATGTCACTGAATAATGTGTACAGCTTTAGGTACTACTATTGTATCATATGACACTGTGAAGGTTTGGTACCGAAAGTTCAAAAACAAGGACTACGACATTCAAGAAGCAGAGCGCTCTGACCGGCCTACTGATGTTGATGAGGCCCCGTCGGCAGTGTCACAAAGCGCAATTTGACTAACAAAAAGATCATGCTTTGTATCTGGTGGGATTGCCGTGGTATTATCCACAAAGAGTATCTGGAAAAAGGTAAAACCATCGACAGTAAGGTGTACAGCAATATGCTAGTCCGTGTTGACGCTGCTATCAAGGCAAAACGTCGAACTGAGTTCCAGAGCAAGAAGGTACTGTTCCATCAAGATAATGCAAGACCACATGTGTTTGCATTCACCGTCTGGACTCTGTACAGACTCGAATGGGATCTTTTGTCACACCCACCATATAACCCTGACATCGCTCCTTCGGACTTCTACCTTTTTTTACACCTGCAGCTATATCTTGATGGTGTTATCTTCCATTCTCCACAGGACGCCCGAAATAAGGTTGATCTGTTTTTGGACTCGCGACCACCAAGTTTCTGGGCCGAAGGCTTTGAAAAATTACCAAAATGTTGGCAAAAAATCATAGATTTAGGTGATGATTACTACCCGCAATAAAGGTACTGCTTTCATGTTTTTTTCTAACTTTATTAAGAACGTTTTTTGGCAGAAAAATTTCGTTACAATCTAATACTTTATCCATACATATGTCAAAAATCTTCATCTCCCACACATACACACACAAAAACAAAACAAAAACAAAACTAAGCATCAGGTTAAAAAACACTAAGGAAGCATACGAATTATTGAACACATGAAAATGGTTATAAAACATTCAAAATATTTAAAAGCCATAAATTTCAATTGACAGAGACTGTTTTTTGTAGTATGGGAGTTAATTAGGGAGTAAATGTTATTCAAAGTAAAGGTTTTGAAGAAAATTTTAGTTAAGAGACTTCTCTGAAGACCAATATATATATATATATATATATATATATATATATATAGAGAGAGAGAGAGAGAGAGAGAGAGAGAGACATGCATACATATCTACTTACTCTCACATACTCACAGAACCAAAGATGACCATATCATTTGATTAATCACTCGAACACACACACAAGTTTTAACTGCAGTTTCAAAACTTATGAACTCAAATGAGGAAATTTAACTGCATCCTAAAAATCTATTAGGTATGAAAGATATAAAAGGTGATATACCGTATTAAGAAAGAACACACAACTCTCTTGAATGGTGGATAAGGCAATGCAAGAAGCTTAATTATTTTGTCAGCCAGAGGTGAGAGATCATACTGTTTCATCATCAAACCTAAAATCTAAAAATATTTGTTTCAAAAGATTATGCATGAATCCACATATTTTAAACATTGTTTTTATATAGGAGTACAATACGAATATCAATTTAAAACTGAATGTGAAATGATGAACTGAACCTGAAAGAGCAAATTTAATACAACAGAAGCATGTAAAAGTTATTTATCAAAATTGAAAGAAGCATTACAAATGCACACAAACAGTATTATTTAAGATATTATGTTTCACTTTAAGTAATATTTTTAATCAAATAAATCAGACTTTCAGAGAAAGAAACAATAAGATCCTCTTTAATTAGAAAAGTAATCCTACAAGACTTTTTCTAATAACAACTTAAATGGCCAATTATTCAGTGGATAATACACTAAATTTCAAGGTCATTAGTATTATACTGAATGACAAATATATCACAAGACATATTTCACCCAGATTCAATGATACTTTCCTCAGATCAAATCAATAAAATCAAAAATCTGAATAAAATAGCTGAATGACAACTCATTCTAATTATTCAGTACCTTGGGAAACAAACTTGATTATATATTCTTCAGTCACAAAACTAGAAACTACAATCCTCCACCAGAATGAATGGTAATTTCTGGTCCATTAAAGCAAAGAAGGTAGAAAAAAAGGGTTAATTCTAAAATGTTTAATAGCAATTCAAGTATATTTCTGGAAATAAAAAGAGTATCAGAAAAGCTTCAATTATCACTGCTAATATAACTGGTGCTGCAGTAAGTAAAATAACAGAGTTAACAGGAGTTTCGAGCCAATGATTTAGTCAATGAAAAGAAATATCTAGTAGCATTTTCTGATGAAGCGTTGCTCTAAATCAGCTCTGAAGAAGCACGAGAGCTGACACATCCTAATGACTGATTGTTTGCTCAGGTATTTCATATGTCCCTCTGTAATGATTGAAGGAGTTACTAAATAAGGTAGCCAATCCACATACATGAGCAGGAATGTCAAAAAAGAATTTGAGCTGCCTACCCAAATGAGTAATTTATAATCACTTCAGAGGAAAACTGATGTAAAGCACATTGTAAAGGAGCATTGGAAGCATGATTTTATCCAGATAAACATGCTTCGAAAGAACTGTTTTACTTTAAGGGTTAGAAAGAGCATAACAAGAGCCTTTTAAACAGCGATTGTACCATTTTCCAGATATGAAAAGTAAGGAGTTCTTGAGAACTTCTTAAGGCCCTTCGATAGCATTTTTTAGGATCTTAAAAATGATTTAAAGTATGTTTTATTTCCAAAAAATTTAGACATTTAAAGTATCTGTTTTAGGATCATATATAACCTTATGATAATTTCTCCTGAAAACTTTATGAACTGATATTAATACTAATCATATTTAAAAATTATTTTTGCTCGTTACAATCTATTGGGTTATCCTCACATTTAACTTCGATAAAGTGACATCAGTAAGCAGTTTCACAGAGAGCAAACCAGAAGTTTATTTATAAATTTAAATAAATTATATATTATACATAGATATACACATTTATTAATTTGTAGTGGTGGGGAGAGATGAGATGGATAATATATATTCATTCTTATCATGAATAAATATCTTCTGCATTTTCTAAGAGGCAATCATTGATAACAATATACTGAAAGTTCTTATATTTCACCTCAAAATAAGTTTTTACAGACCCAATATCAAATGAAAAAAGTTCAGGCAAAGAATAAGTCGGGGCATATCCTATTCTTATGGAACAAACCTACTAATGGCATTAACAGGTACAGTGTAGTTCAGAGTTTATATGAATACAGTGGCTTATCAAATTCATGAAATAATGGCAACTCATTTAAATAATGGAAGATTATGCCACCTCTCAACCTGCTACAGCTGTTCAAAAATTGCCCAACCTCCTTACATATATATTTAATTTTGAACATAATAGAACATGAAAAAACATGCTTGGCTGTGAAGTCCTTCAGTGTTGAAACTGAGCAAATTTAAATGAGAATTAGTTGAACACCAGTTGATAATACACAGAAAATGACTCTGAACCTTTTACTGAATAAAGTTTGTAATTTTGTAACAGAAGAATATACTTTTCCAAATATTTATGGAAATGTCAATGGGGATCTTACTTTGAAGCCTTGATGCTACATTGAACCCCATCTGGCTCATTAGAAAAGCATAAAAGAGTTTCATCATAGCTCAGTTTTTGTTAAAGCAACTACCCATTAATGAGTCATTACCTGGTACCACTCCAAATTTTTGGGCAAAAAAAAAAAAATATATATATATATATATATATAATAATAATAAATTTCAAAATCCATATAAAATTTCCAGAGTTTACTCTCTTCTAAACAATACTTTCAAACTTATTTAACAAATCAAAAATAATTAAAATCAACTAAATAAGGAGTACAAAGAATCTAAAATCCCTAAACAAATGTATATAATTAATACATCAAAATTTAACTTAAATGCATATTACAATAGAAAATAAATTGGAAAGAAAATTTGACTCACAGAATTCGAAACAGCCAGATACTTAAATTCTGATCCTGGTAAAAATAACTGTGAAAGCATAGATGAAAGGTGGTTTACTTCCCTTGGAATATCTCTGAACAAACAAAAGAATCATCATCATCATCATCATATGAAGAATCAATACAAACTTAAATATATACAGATTTTTTTACTTACTGCATTTTAAAATAATTTATATAACAGGACACAACAAACAACAAAGATCAATGTTCCATAACATCCCTGGAAAATATTAAAAAAAGGAAGATTATCCATTTTATATTAATAACATGCACAAAATGATAGGTCTATTAACATGAAATTTTAAGACTAGATGGATGGTAAGCAACTGAAAAGAACTCTAAGAAATATAAAATAGTAAAGTTGAACAACATACGAGTAAAACTACACTCCCAAAAGGAAATAAGAGGCAAATATTAAATTAATTTTTAACATAGATGAATAAAATTTTTTTTACATGACCTCATTTGTTATATGGGATTAAGTTTGTAACCCTCACAATATGTATGTCCCAACAATTCAAGTAAATAAACACAAATAAAACTATTACAAACTAAAATATGTATAAAACAGCATGAAAAACATGGCATGAAGAATTCACTTAATAAAAATATACTGATACACAATGAAACAGGATGAAAATTTAAGGAAAAAATTAACCCTTTTAGCTGATCTGCCAAACAAAACAAAATGTTTTGACAAGTCACAAACCAAATGCAACCCAATTCTTTTTAAAGGCTCTAGCAGTCAAAGACATAGATAAGGATATTTTGTTCTTAAGCTTATATTTAAAAAGGTCATGATAACAACAATTACTATTTTAACGACAAAGTCATTCACAGGTATTAAAACAAAACAAAAAAAATTAAAGTGGCATTAAGTATATCTAACTTTTTGTATTCTTCAGCCCCAAATTTCCAATAACTGGGCAAGTTTTAATTTTGAGGTGAGGGAAGGGGACAGAAAATTGCAAATAATTAAAAACTACAGCCTATTTAAAAGTTCTCATGCTTAATAAATAAAATATTACAAGTATGCCAATTTTCTTAGAAATGAATGCTGGGCTGATTCATCTAACTGAACTATTTATTTTTCAGCAATTGCTAACTTCAGAAATTCCTCACCTAAGTTCATCTTCTCACAGATTCATTGTTTGAACAAAACTTCAGCACCCCCCCCCCCCGGCCTTAAATTGAGCCAATTAGCTAATTTCTTAATAAACATATCAATCAAACAAATTAAATATTTATTTTGTCTTCCATTTTCTTACAAAGCAGAGAACTTTCAAGTGCTTTTTGATTTTGTTAAATGGATTATAGTTCAGTTGTGTAAGATCAAAACTAGTAATCTCTATCAGACCTTTCTAATAATAAAGGGAGAAAAACTATACCTTGTGCATTTTTTAAGATAAAAAATTGAAATTACCTGTATAAAATCCTTACATCCTTTTTACGCATAGACTATTTCTCAAAAATTTTCGTTTTTAACTGATTGAAATAAGGTTTTTTTCCTGAAGATTGCTACTTTTGATCCTCCTTTTTGGGAGATTATCAGTTTTGATTCCAAACAGATTGGAGATGTTGCTTTTCATCTGAACCGTTCTGCAAACTGTTTAATATTATTACAGAAATTAGGTATTTATAAAATTAAGAATAAATTTTAGTAATGAAAAGTTCTTTGTTTTTTTTTTAAACAGGAAAGATGAAATATTTCAAACTCAAGAAACTTCTAATTATAATAATATGCAGTCTTGGAAAATATTTACAATTACCAATTTCTTTTATCAATTAAAATGACTAGGTCTTCAGTCTCTAAAAATTTCTGTCAGTCACAAATTTTCTCTTTTATTTTCACTTTCATTTTGTGCTTCTGGAATTTGAATTGGTATGGCTTCCTTGTAGTAACATAAAACATAACTATTGCACCATTGTCCTTCAAAATGTCTCATATGTAGTCTATCTACATCTACTAGCTTTAAAATGTTAACAGGATCTTTTTGCTATTATTACATCAGAACTGATCATATTTAGTGTTTTACCTTTCTTTAAAATATTTTTTGCATTTCAATGATCATTTCTGTAAAACTATTCTGCCCCCCCCCCCACACCTCACAATAATGGAGCATTTTGAATTACAATATAAAACCTTTACGTTGTAGGAAATTTAAAGTGCCAGTTACCTGAAAGGCTTAAATGTTTTTTAATTGCACTTAATTAATCATACAATATTTTCTACCTTTTGAGTGCTAGCAGTTTTTGAAAATATCTTGACATATTCTTTTGGATCAATTATTATTTGATGTTTTTTTTTTTCCACTCCATTATGCCAAAGGTTGTTTCAAGGGTTATAAGACCTACCAAGGCTATTTCAAGAGTTAAAATGCTCTACACTGGAAAAATTATCTCAACTGTTTCAACATTACAAGGAGCTTTAACAGCTATAGCATACACATGCCAACTAAGGTTCTGCTTTCATTTTGGAAACAAATTTTATTATCAGAAACAAATTTTATATACTTTTGTGCTTAAATTCCATACCTATAAATCAGTGGTTCCTAACCTTTTGTTGGTCAGAGGCCACTTGTCCCCCCAAAGAAAAATTCATCAGGATCCATCTCCCAACCAATCCTTTGATTGGCAAAAATGGTTTTTATTTTCTGAATAAAATATTATTAACAATAAACAAATTTAATACAAAATTACACATAGACTTAATAACAATACCAAATTTAATGTAAACTGAATAGAAAACATAAAAGACTATGAAAACTTAAAAATAAATTAGATTTATCAGCTTGCATTTGCTTTACTAGCTGTAAAATGGCTGTGACGTTGAGAGTCTGCGTCACAGAAAATATATTAGAAATTTTTAAGCAGGAGGAGGATTTTTTCATACTCAAAACATCAGAAAGTAGAAGAAATACAGGAATTTTTAGAATTTGAACAAAAAATTGAGATCTAAATATTATTTTGCTCCCAGTTTTAAAATTTTTTAAATTCATGGTCGTTTTGAAATGAAATAATTTTTTAAAAATCCCTCCTGACCTTATCGACCACTTCTTAGATCCTCTACCAGTTAGGAACCACTGCTCTAAATGATGGTAAATGCCAAAAGCAACTGTATTTGTATTTTTGTGCAATGTGTTTTTGGTCCAATAACATGTAAAAACATTCTCTAGTCTAACGGTTTTTTAACTACCCTGCACTATTGTATACTTCTGCTCTAAGGTTATACACATTATCTTAGATTTTTCTCTGATTTACAACCTGTTTTATTTAAACTTTAATTCTGCCCAATAACAACACTATTAACAGCACCAGTTAAATAAAGCAATTAACCAAGTTTGTAAATTAAATTATTGTTCATTTATTATTATTTATTTCTTAGGATAGTGATCTCTCAAAAATAAAAGAATACAACTCCCAATATCAAGCAAATCTGTCTCGCATGACAAAAAATGAAATGATATATAAAAACAACATCAAACACTACAGTCAGCTGGCCAAGGCAGGCCTCTGATTGGCTGTCTGGACTTTGCTAGTTATTTTTTTATTCTCACCATCACATTGAGATAGATAGCTTTGATTCTCACTAAGTATTTTAAAGTCAAATTACTGGAGGATATTGCCAGTTACAAAACAATATCATTTGGTAGTGCTCTAAAAGTACTATAAGAAAGTACCCTTTTTACACAAATTTGGTAAAAAAGTAGAAATTGCTAGTGTTGATCTTATACCACTCATTTAAAAATACATGCTTTTCATAATTTTCTAAACATTTATTAATGATTTATGGACTTAATATTTGCGAATAAAACATCAAATACATTCTAAAGCCCAATTCAAAATTAATTTTGCAATTTACTTTCAAAAAAAAATTTAAAAAAAAATTATAAATATTATTGTACAATTATCTATACTATTTCAGGTTTTATACAATTGATGGTGTATAAATCTAAGTGCTTTTAAATTAGTTTCAAAATGATTATCAATCATAAATCACTGTACAAATAACTTTTTTTCAGTGAGATTTCAAGCATATCTGAAGCAACCAAAAGAAAAAAAATAATGATGATGATAATAATAATAAATAAACTGGAATGATTAGTCTTAATTATTTAATAATGTAATAACACTGCTTGTATTTTCAAGAAAATACTTTACTCATAATTCATTTGTAATATATTCTTTAAATTTTTAATAACTCAATTATTTTACACACTGGTTTTTGATAGAAAAAATTTGAATCATGATTTAAGCTTGCAAACCATGAAAAATCAATATTTATTAATATGTTCAGTATTGTTGAACCAAAACCTAATTAACGAAACTAAATTTTAAAAAAACCCTCCTAAATTAACTGTTCACAAGCAGGCAATCATTTATTATTGTAACTATCCCATTATTATTAATTACTGTTGCCAAATTTTTCAAGAAAAGGCATTAGAAACACTAATCTAGCATAACTTGTATAAGTAATCTTGGATTACTTGTTCTAAACATCTTCCTATATAATACAGGTAATAGATTTTCCAATTACCAGAACCCTTAAAGCACAAGAACCTTGCATCACAATAATGAAAAGAGATAAAGACTGTTTGGGGTGTTAGTAATTTTATGGAAGTCTGCAAGAGATTCATGCTTAACATGATAGATCATGAGGATAGTTCAATAAAGCGTAGAACTTCATGAGAAAAGTCCAGTTAAACGATGTTATGAAAATGATGACAAATACTGTACTCAGTTCCAGTAATATCTGTACATCTCAAGAAAACTTAAGATTTAAGTTCACAAAGAAAGTTGTTCTACTATAGAGAAATGCTAATTTAAAAAAAAATACTTATGATATGAACAGTGTTATACCAATAACTTGAAAAAAATTTCCAGTAGATTTTATACTTATCATAACAAACCGTGAAGGTGTATGTTATTGAAACAGAATTCTTATCTGCTGAGGCCTAATTAAAAATTAACAAAAGCATATATGATGAATTAAAATGCAGATATTTGACTGCAACGTTATCTGTATTCAACATTCTTAGATAATTTCCATAAAGCTTCAATTTTCAATTAGTAATCACAATACTGAAATGTATAGATTACTGAATAAGAATATATTACAGTTATTTGTTGTGAACACACACTCACTGTCTTATATGTACTGTATGATGCATTAAAATAGTACAAAACTCTTCGACTTCATGTCAACAGACACCTATGACAATAAATATTGTTCATTTTACATATGTTTGGAGTAATACGGTGAAAGTATTATCACTCTGACAACAATTTACATTAGAGTGGACTTCCAATGTTATTTATGTGATTACACCCAAGTTTACATGCAAGATTATTTTAAATTTTCCTTTCCTGCAGAGTTTTAGCCAAAACAAATTGAGTAGTCATAAACAACAGACTCAAATAAATGAAGACGGAAGTTAAAGAATAAAAAAAAACTTGTTAATATCTACGTTCTACTCAGTTTTGTTTACTTTTCGAGAATTAAGACAAACTTATAAACACAGAGCACATGAAACTTCAGATATGATTTCTCTTTCCTTTATCACCAGAATAATACATCTAAGAAACATGTTTTGAGACTCAGTATGATAATTACACAGCAGAATCACACGGAAACAGAAAGAAAAACGTAACGGAATATAAAATTAGCGTGAAGTTAGCTGACTTGCTGACCATCAAGGTGATGACAGAGGGGACGACGGCGTGTTTTGAAACTGTCCCGCTTTTGGTCGCCAGCAATAGATGGCGCGCGCGATTGTTCTTATGGAAGCGCTAGCTAGCTTCCGGAAGTAATGTTTACATCCATGTAATTGGTGGAAGAATTCTAAGAAATCGGAAAATCCTCTTCACGCCCACTGGAGTATCCTCATCGCAATGACCACTGGAGGTATTGCGATTGTTATAAGGCTTTCAACAATATATCAGACAGGATAACAATATACAACAAAAAACTAGACAGTTACCCATCTACTTTTTCTTAGTGACTACAATCCCATTTTACTAGGAGCAAAAGCATTTTCTGCAATCGACTTGTTTCACGCGGATGAGGAAATTTCTGCGCAATTTCCCATAAACAGAAAAAACACGTCATTTGCCTAAGGGCCTGTTCACATATGAGTCCATTGCGTAGCGTTAAAGGAGAGAGGACGTTAAGACGAAAATAAACCAATCATAGGCTTGAAAAATTTCGTCGCTAATCGTTTGGAGGTTTATGATTGGTTAAATATATTTCAATACTTTAACGCTACGCAACGGACTCCTATGTGAACAGGCCCTTATTCTATTTTCCTGTCACGACTCCGTAATGCCCCACAAACTTTTCAATGATTCATAAGTATGGTACTCCCTTAGTCTGATTTTATATATCCTTATGTGGATAGAATACTTTTTCCCTCCCCTTCTAAAAAAACGCGACCAAATATTCTTGACCCTTCTAAAGAAATATCAACAAATGTGACGTCAGCTCGGCGTTTCTTCTGTGTTTCCGAAATAACCCTCGGATTTTGCAAAACGAATCTTAGCGGGTGAAGACGCATGCGCAGTCGTTGGTTTAATGCACTATCGAGGTATTCATGGTACATTATGTTGGTAGCAATAACAAAAACAGCACGCCCATCTGAGTGTCACTTTTAATTGTGTGACATCGTGCTTAAGACTAATCAAAACAATAATATTAATTAACGCAATTTTTATGTTAAATTAAATTGCCCCTCTCTCTTTCCAGTAAACTTCTTTTCTAATATTGTATTAGTCTTACAGCCGGGTTATGACTAAGTTTTCTCAGTGGTGGGTAATTATTAAAATTAGTTGCATCCTCAACGCCTGTTTGGATATCTAACGCAGCTTTTAAAGAATATATATATATATATACAGACAGCCATGGATCTTACTTTGTATCATCAAGATTTAGAAGTAAATGATGCTCGGTCTAAAGTTATTAGTTGCGATTCTTTGTGTTCCGAGTCAAAATCAAGTTCTTTGAATTCGAAATTGGAGCATGAATCTGCCGAAAGTCAGAGTTCTCAATCTAAAGGTTCACATTCGCCTTCGAAATCAGTCTGCTCCTCGTCATCAACTTCTTCTGAAAATATTCCTTTACAAGAATTAAAAAAGGTAACATACTTTTTCTGTATTTATATATGTGTATGTAAATGTATATCTGTGTGTTTTGATCAATGGAATACTTTTTCAAATAGTGCGAAGAGTTGTTTAGTTTGATAACCCAGAGTTTCAACCCAAATGTATTTTTTCTCATATCTTTGCCTTTTTTGCAATATTAGTCTACTTTTATGTAGGGATTTTACCATTAATAGTTATTACATATGAAATATTAATTGAATGGTGTAGCATTTCCAGTTATGAGAGAGAGAGTAATTACTTATACTATTTATAAATGGACACTTAGCTGCTTTTAAAATTTCAGTCAAAATGGGCATAGCAGTTTCTTTCAGTTAACTTCTCAGTTACTATTTATCTGAACCGAAAAATTTAAAAATGTTTCAATGTAGTTTGGTGCATTGTAACCTTTTGTGGAGTGTTAGGACTCTTATATCCGACTTTTTATCCTGGATTTTAGAATTCTTACTTCATATGATTTTAACTTTGTCACCTAAACTGTATTGCTTTGTTTCAATGGCTGTGAGACCATTGGGAAGAAGTTTATAATTGCTAGGCAATAACTTTCCAGCAATGTCAGCTCTGATTAAAATGCCAGTAGGCCCACAATGCTGATCACCAGGATAAATGCCTGAGTCAACAAGTTCTCAGATGCTACTGGTGGCATGATATCATATATTACATGTTGGCTTAATGTTTCAAAGTGACAATTATATGTTCTTTTCATATTTCATAAGCATGTCTGTGCTATATCATGTTTATACACACTTTAGCACTACTTCCCCCAAACAATGAGTGTTGAAGATATTCATTTCGTGAAGCTTTGCATCACATCTCTGCTGTATTTTTCAAAATATTAGATCTCTGAGAAGCCGAATCAATAATGGTTCGAGCTTTTTCCTTTTTCCTATAGCATCCTAAAATTACAGATAATGTTTGCAACATAACATTAGGTGCTCCTGATACATTGGCAAGTGCCTGATCTCTCTCTGAATCGGTTTCAGTAGACTCTGTTTCTCTTTTAATGAAATGACATTCACTTTCTGAAGTTGTATTTCTGCATTAAAGTAAATTATGTCTCTTTCCACTTATATCAAACAACCTGACTTCACATTACATTTCATTACTTGATGCCCAGGTCTCAGACAAAGAAAACAACAATGCAATTTACCAACAATAGTTTCTCGTTCATTTAGAGGTATATTGCTTGCCTTCTTACAATTCCAAGAATTATGAGGATTTGAACAGAATATTCATGATTTCTGACCTTGGGCTGATGTGAACAATTCTGCAGTACTAGGTACATACAGTGGTTTACAACTTTCGATTTGGTACTCTTGTTTTTATTTTCAAAAGGCATTTTGGCACTCTATTTACTATCACATTTTCCTGACTTCTTTTGATCAAATGTCTGGGAATCTAAGGATATTCGCTCTTCTGACTGTACTTCATCTTGAAGAAATTCAAGTAAATAATCTAGATAACTTTTCTGAGTTATTTTTGATTGCTCAGAATTTTTCCCAGATTGTGGGTTTAAATCTCTAGATCTACAATTACCTGCTCGAGAGCGTTCCCATACTCTAAGCGTCTCATCAGGCAAAGAAGACTCGACAAGAGGAAAAAGCATGGCTGTATACTTTTCTCCTGTAACCCACAGAACTTCCAAAGCATGAAGTTTAGATTCTAATTGGTCATAAAGTTTTCTTAAATACCACCCTGGTGCATCTTGCTTTTGAAGGATTAAAGCCAGTATGCCTCTTACATGACCTGAATCAACAGCTCATCCTTCCAAAAATGTGCCTGTAGCTGTTTTACTGCTTTCCCATAACTTCCGCCGCTCGACAGAAAACTTTTAATTAATTCTTCAATAACAGAACCTTGTTGCATGGTTTGGGGTAAATAAGTAATTTTATCCTGATTATCGATATTTGGGTCCTTATCAGTTTTTCTAAATTGTCCCCAAAAGTCAAGCCAATTTTTTATATTACCATCAAATGTTAGTAATTTTATCTTGGGATAATGCAGCATTGTATTAGGAATTGGCATTATTGGTGCATTTTCCCTAACCAAGCCAGAAGTTTACTGTTCTGACTCTTGTACTAATTTATTCAACTTATATTCTAATTTTCTCTAACTATCAAAATGTACTTTAGACTCGTCAATCTTTTATCGATAATTTTTTCATCAATAACTTGTTTAAAAAGTTCTTGCTTACCATCATTTTCAGCTGAAATCAAAAGTTTTGATTTCTCTTCAATAACTCTAAATTCTAAATGTTTTTCTTTATCAGTTAATGTACTTTCTTTCTGATCATATTCACTATAAGATTTAGTAAATAACCTACAATGTTGCTTACTTGGCAATTTTAAAGCTTTCATACTCAAAATAAATTAAAACAAAGTGTTTACCTTTAGTTGCAGTTAAATCCTATCCTGTTGTGGACTCCAGATATCAAATAATAGACTATCAGAAGATAAAATTACTCATAAGACTCCAAATTGTATGATAAAACACATTTATTGTTTAAAAAAAAAAAAGAGGTAATACTCTCTTAAATACATCAAGAAAACAATATCTCACTGTTGCCACAGCTCAGCCACTAAAATGATACAGTTAAAAGAAAATCAGAATAAAATTTACGTATCATCCAAAAGAAAAATAATAAATAAACACAACAAGATAATTTTTCTTTAAATAAAATGTTTGCTACCTCACCTGATATAATTTTCAACACTTAGCAAAGCTATCCACATTTTTATTTTCCCATAAGCCGCAGTGGCTGGGGATCCATAGCAAAGTTATTTCTTTAACAGAAAACAATAGAGTATCAATGATAATCTTGCAGGTATACTCAGTGGCTGAGGGATATAAAACATAGCTTGAAATAAAGTGTATTGCAGCCTGAGACTCTCTAGAAGTTTTGAAGTGCTAAGATAAACTGCATAGATCTCGCCATCAAAATTATCAAAGTCCAAACCTAAAGGTTCCTTAAGTTTAAAAAGATTAGAGAAAAGACCAGCTCCTGCATGTCCAGTAATTCCCTCTACAGATCCGTCAGTATAGATGTAGATTCAGTCATCAGCAGGATATCTCTCGTTAATTGTAGCAATATATATATATATATATAAAAGTTCATTTCGAGATGAGGCGCTCTATGTAGATAAATTTATTCGCTTGACAGCTTGTTTAATTTATCAACGTAGATTTTTGTTATTAATTTATATTAAGTGATATCAAAATCTCTGTAATTCATACTTTAGAGACTTTAATTCTTTGTTAATGCTGTAAGCTAATGTTTTTATTTCAGGCTCCTAAGCATCGTGAATCTAATATTCCACATAAAAGTGATGAACCACCTCTTCTCCCAGGTGAAAAGATTCCTGGAAATTCACGTGGTAATTATTTTAACAATAGAGTCAGTTAAGGTTATAAGGTTATTAATTAAGGTTTTAAGTTTAAATTTAATTTAGATTCATACAAATTCATATTCAAGATGTTTAATAAAAATAGTTCATTTACTGTAGACTTAAAATGTTTCTTAGTATAAAGTATTCTTAAAAGTACACTGGTAAAAAAAATTAGTCACATCAATGAATTTTCTTTAATATTTTGTTATCCCCCCCCCCCCTCCAAATGAGCTGTCATATTGTATTAAAGCCTGTTTTAACTGACATGGATGTCCATATATTGCAAAAATCCTGTAAAAGGCTTAGAATTAGAAAATAGGTCCCTAAAATAATGCAAAATAGGAGATTGGCCTTGAAAATATGAAGTTTTGGGTGGAAAATGACCTTTAATTTTTTCTGTATGAAATCTTAATATCTCTTTATGTCTTTGTCCTACTTCTATGTTACTTACTACTTATGGAAGCTATGAATGCTACTTATGGAAACTGAAAGAACTTGTGATAAGTTATGTGTAAAATGTATTTTTCTTTTATTACAAATTGCAAAATGGACTTCATTTTCACCTATCTGGTATATGCTTTAAATTACAATTCCCCCCCCCTTTTTTCCCCCAACGTGGCAAGCACTTTTCTTTTCAACATTTGCCCATTTCACATCTCAAATTTATAAAATAAGTAATTACAGATTTCACAAAAGTTTGGTACCAATTAAACTTGAAATTTTTGCAAACATCTTGTTGAAAATTTTGTGAAATTGAGGGAAATCTTAATTCTAAGTTCAAGTTTAAAGTATCATTTTTACTGATGTATAAAATCCAGTAGCATATTTTTAATGCAGTGGGATTTTAAAATTTTATTCTCTTCTATCGGAAATGCATGTATATATATATATAGTTAAAACTGCAGATATACGTCAGAGTGGGTCAGTGCTGACACCATTCCAAATATTTTACTTGAACAAGAATGTTTTTTTTTTTTTTATATTTTTTGTGTGTTGACAGTAAATATTTCATATAAAAGTGTATCTGAGACATTTCAAAAAATAAGAATTCTTAATCAGTGACAATTTTTGTGAATTTTTATCTTTTTGCATTCTATCCTGTCTGGGACTGTTTTTTGTTTGTGTATTTAAAATGTTGTATTAAAATTTTCAATTTGTCAATAAACAAAAGGAAAAATCTTTTTTTTTTAAAACATTCATATTTAGTAAAAGAAAAAAAATTCATATTATTTTCATATTAAAGTTTTGAAAATAAATGAATGATCTAAACCATACCCTGCTGAAAAGGATCAATCAAAAAATTATTCTGTTTTTCTGGGCTCTAGTATTACTTAGAATAAGTTTAAATCATTAAAAATATACAGGTAGGTATGGTGAAGTGGGGTAAGTGAGAATGCAAAATCATATAGCTCCACTTTGAATCTAAATAAGTTTTTAACAAGTTGTACTTGTATGAAAATTTGCATACATACTTTTGGTTGTGTTCTACATTTATAGTTTTATTTTTAAAAAAAATCTATTCACAACTTTCTTTGCCAAAAATACTTAAAATTTTTGTGTTTTTCGTTCTCACTTGCCTCTGAGACCTGGGGCGAGTCTCAGAGGCAAGTGAGCAGTCTGCACCTGGGGCAAGTGAGAACGTGGGTCCCAATAAATCATAGTTGCTTATAGCAAAATAAGTAGGGCAAGGGAAAGAATAGATATTTCATGCTGAACAAAAGGCTATTTTTTTTATTTTTTTTTTACATTCTTTTGTTGTGGAGATATTTGTTATTGATGTTAGCAGTGTCAGCAAGTCTGAATATTTACAAAATAACAAATGTATGTTAAAAGTTCAAAAAAAGTTTTTTTTCCTTTGTCTAGGCCCTACTGAATATTGTAGGACCAAAATGACACAAAAAATTAGTTCACCAGGCCTCGGCTCTTCCAGGAACACTAGTCAGTCATCATCTGGTACAAAAGGCAACTCAGTAGTGACAACAGAATTAGAAATTTAATATATTCACACACAGTTTGTAATGTCCACTCTACTCACATTCACTAACAGTTAGTTTAAACAACTTACTTTATTACAATGTACTTCTTCAAACCTACAACAAAAAAAAAACTAGTTTCAGTTGCATAATTTACTATTTTTTAATGTTAAGGAATTAAAAACAGTCATCAGCTATTGAAAAAAACATGGTAAAAGGTGGTTGGTTATGAAGTTTCTCCAGCTAGAAAACATATGTTGGGAAGAAAAAACTATATATGGCTGTTATAACACAAAGTTAGGTTTTTTCAGTATATGGGCCCAACCATCATGTTCTCACTTGCCCCAACACAAAATTTTTATTGGGCAAGTGAGAACCCTGCAGTACTGAAGTAATATTGCAAAATAATGTTTATATATATTTTATCTGCATTCTTCATTTTTTAATAAATAAGTGGGTATTTTCAAAATAATTCTATGTGTTGTGGTTAACTAGTTATGATTTTTTTCTATTTTTTTTTCATTTTGCTAGTACTTTAATTTCCATTTTATATTTCCCATTTTATAATTTTTTTCTGTAAATAAAAACTATATATAACAGTAGAGCAAGAATTTTCCTACAAAGTACACTTTAAATTTTTTTTAAAAAGTTAAATTTTTTAGGGTTTTAAGCTTGTGTTCTCACTTAGCCCACTTCACCCTATAAATTTTTTGGTACTGTTTTTGTAATTAGAATCACTGCAAAAAATATTCTTGTAAAACATGAAACATATATAAAAAGTTTATTTGTTATTATTCAGTAGTATCTAGTAATGTATATAAATCTGCAAAAACATATTTCTGTCATGAAGAAACTAACCTATAAAGTTATTTGATATCTTAGGAGACATTTTTAGTGTAGCTATGTTCATGAAAGTTAAATATATTTTACGTTTAATATTTTTTTAATGTTAAAATGCATGCTTTACAATCTTAAGTTGAATTTTGATAAATATATAACATTCTTTATAATTTTTTGTGATATTCTTTTATTTTTGCGACAATATATCAGTAAAGAGGATATTGGACTTTTTATGATTTTGACAGGAGAGTCCTAAAGAGTCAAGAAGTCATAAAATTGACTTTGAGGAACATTGTACACACCCTGTATAAGAGATTCAGCCAGCCACTGTAAAAGATTAACATAAATTTTTACTAGAAAAAAGTTGCCAATAGTTCAGGATTATCCCATAAATTTTTAATAGAATTAAAATTAGACAGTTGAGCAGTGTCTAGTAGAGATGTCCTATTATTGTGTTATGATCTTTAATTCTCCATGTATGGCTTTTTGAACTCTGAATATTGAAGTTGTCTATAATAATTTGGATTGGTGAAATTTTTTTTTAATGTTTCAAAGCTCAAACTTTTATTTCTGTTGTAGGCAAGCATTTAATTATGTCTAACACTATGTATTCTGAAGTTCTCAGTACGATATAATTCATAATTAATAACCAGCAAATTAAAATTTAACAAGTGACTAATTTTTTAACCAGTGTGATTACATGTGATTCATGAAGTACAGGTATTCCTTGACTTAGGACTACACAACTTATGACTGCTCACACTTACGATGGAAGTTTTTATTTTATTTTTACTTTTTTTTTTTTTTTTTTTCAAATATTGTTCCTCAAATATACAGTTCATACCTATATGTTTTACATAATTAATAAAAATATGATGCAATGTTCTGCAATACTGCAAAAATGTATGATGCAATCGTTTCAATATCCATACGATAAATCAAATAAACCTTCATTCGAGAGTTAACAGAACAGGTCTGCAGTTGTCGCTTCTCATTATTGTTACATAAAGATATCACTAACTATTTTGTATTGTTAAATATGTAGTAGTTTAAATTTTATCTGTGAAGTTAAGTACATACATAATTTTATCCCCAGTATGGCTAGAAATAGTAAAAGTGCCAAGAAATAAAATAGAAGTGAAATAGACTTAGAAATTTAACTTATAATAATAAAAAGACCAGGGAATCGATAAAAAAAGTGAAGAATATAGCATGTAAGTTAAGATTGCCTCATTTCACAATCTCCACTATATAAAAAATTAATTGTTAATTTTGGAAGCAGTGAAATAGCCGGCATCTCTGAAATCAACAATTATAACAGCAAAACGACAAGAACCCTTCCATGAAATGGAAAAACTGTTGGTGATTTGTATGGAGGATTTAATTCAAAAAAGAATTCCACTAAGCCTCATGACCATTCAAACAAAAGCAGTCTTTTTAAACAGTTGAAACCACAGAAAGTAGAAGATTATGACCAGACTTTTACTGCAAGGCATGGATGGTTTAAAAGATTTAGGAAAAGAATGAATTTCCATAATGTCACAATAAGTGGATAAGCAGTAAGTGCTGATTATAAAGCTTCAGAAGTTTTTATAGCCAAATTTGATGAGCTGCTTGAAGATGAAAAGTATTAAAAAAATTATTTTGAAAGAAATGACTTCATCTTTTCACTATATTAATAAAGGACTACAACAATTAGAAGCAATGGATCTAAATGAAGAAAGATTCACAAGTGTAAATTGTTGTATTTAGGAAAATCTGGCTTGCTGCCAGACAATATACAAGGAAAAGAAGATGCAAACTGTTCGAACTACCTTGGATAACTTTGTTAAAAAAAACATGTTGCGAATCTTCTGTCGCAAATTCTGAACCAATGGATTGTACTAACATAATAAGTAGTGATGGTGAAGAGTAATTTATGTCTCCTAAAGGAAGTACAATGTATTTTAAATTAAATATGTATGTATGAAAGTAAAAAATATATGTATGTATATATAAAAAGAATTTGTTCATAATTTGACTTATGACCAAATCAACTTACGCCCAATGTCTCCGTCCGTATCTCGGTCATAAGTCGAGGAATATCTGTAAAGTAATTTATGTCTGTAAGATTTTTTTAACATAAGAAAGTGAGATTTCAAAGAAAAAAGGATGTGAAATAAAGGAATTGAAAGAATGTACCCAATTTCTTTTATGAAAAGAGATTTTTTCAATTCTTTATTTCTGTGACTACCTACTACTTGAGTGAGGATTGGTCACTTAGAAACCTTAATTTTTAATTGTTACCTTTATGTGATTTATCAGTAATTTAGAGTATAATGTGTTTTTATAGTTTGGCTGGGAGATATTTTTTATTACATAAATAGGCTTTACATAAAAGAAAAATTACATGAACTTTATATTTTTACAGCTAGGGATGTCACTTACCTATGCCCATTTACTGGACCTGTGCGAGGAACGTTGTTTGTTACTAACTACAAACTCTATTTCAGAAGCAGTGAAAAGAGAGGGGTATAATGCTTCATTTTCTCCCCATTTTTAATACCTATAAATTATACTACATTATTCTTATAAACAGTGACCAACAAAAGTTGATAATTTAGGAGCTTGATCAAATTGGTTCTTGTTTTGATTTTTGAGGATTACACATTGTTAAAAGAAGGCTTTTTATTTCTAGTCTTTTCACACAATCTAGATCTAGTCAGACCAGTGGGAAGAGGAGGGGAATAAACTTCAGGGTTTTGTTGGTCCCTGCTTATGAAATTTTATTTAAAATCTCTGAAATATATGAAATTTTTAGCTCTTTTACATGCCACATTAGTTGAGTAAATGATAGGCATAATTTTTTCAATAAGTTTCAGTTCTGTTGAAATTTTTTGAAATAGATGTAAAAAGTGTTTTAGAGCTTTTCAACTTTGCTAATCTTCTGAACTATCAAAACTTAAACTGGTGAGCAGTAAGACATACTATACTGATTCTTACTCCTCATACATTAGAAAGCTTCATCAATGGAGAAAACTATCTTTAATTGTTCATGATAGTATTTAAAAAAAGCAGTGTAAAATAATTTCCTACAAATCCCTTTCAACTCATTGGCAACTCTTTTAGTCTCTTTGTCCCTTGAGCCAAAATGTATAAATTTAAAATATATAGCTTTAGTATCACTTATATTAATTTCTCCAGTGGTTATGTGATAGCAGAAACTTTTTATATTAGTTTTGCAGGAACTCGATGTAATGTTTCTTTCAAAAACAATTGAAAAATATGCTTTTGATGAATATTTAAAAGAAATTTTTGCTTCCATAATTTTAGGTTGATAAAAGGAGGCATATAGCATTTTTTGAATGCTAATTTTTAAAAAACTGTTTTGAAACACATGGTTTCCAAAAGACTTCGAAGTAAGCATGCTAGGTTTATGTTAATTCAGCCTTCTTCTGACATGGCCTTGATAATGGGTTTTCTGTCTTTTTGTTCTTGTTTTCCATTGTTGCTTCTGGTACATTTATCAGTTATTTGCTGTTCAGTTTATCTTCCTGTAATTATAAAAAGTATTTGATATTGACTTGTTTTATATTGAATACCCTCCTTGCCCCCCAAAAAATCTTTTGACCTATTGAAGAGTTTTTTTATGTACTAATTTGTCTCTCTATAGGTTAAACTATCTTATCATTTGAATTTTTTAAAAGTGTATTGTATGACATACAATAAATGATGAGAGACAAAGTCTTATCTATGTCCTGTAAATGTGTTTTTATTTATATATATTTAAAATTAGAGATTTTTATTAATAAGCTAGAAAAAAGTTGAGAGAAACAATAAAGTACATGTTTAATGTATGATAGTACGTTTTTAATTTATGATTTCATAAAAGTGTGCTATTTAGATAACACCTAACTCTTTCAATTATATTTAGTTTATATATAGATGCTATGCTAAATTTAATTAATATATGATCAGAATGGTTCCTCCTTGCTTTGGTGGCTGACAGTATACATATGACAAGAATGGTGAAAATGCTTTGGCAGCTGAGAGCAAACGTATGACCATAAAGGGTTCAACTATTGGAGTTTATGAAATATAGTTACATTCTGATATGTATTTTATTAACTTGATTCATATGAGTATAGCAGTAGGCAGTGAAATTAATAAAATTTCTATAAAATTATCAATGGCAAACTTGTAAGTAATCAAATCCACAGGAGTTAAAGCTGCAAAATGTCAAATCTCCATTGTATATGTACTTTGTTATATAACTCGTATAATAAAAAATGACTTTTTTTTCCCCTAGGACCAACCCTTTATTTTAGATGTTCCACTTGGAATAATAAGCAGAATTGAGAAAGTTGGGGGTGCTACAAGTCGTGGAGAAAATTCATATGGCATAGAATTATTCTGTAAAGATGTGAGGAATCTTCGGTTTGCTCATAAGCAAGAAAATCATTCAAGAAGAGATGTATTTGAAAAACTTCAACAATATGCTTTTCCAGTTTCAAACAAATTAGTAAGGAATTTAAAAATGAATATATTAAGAAATGTGTAATGCTGCTCATTTCTGATTTTAAAACTTTTATTTTTATGTGTTTAGCCATTATTTGCATTTGAATATGCAGGAAAGTTTGCTGTAAATGGATGGCAAGTGTATGAACCAATAGCAGAATACAAAAGGCAGGTATGAATTAATCTTGTCTGATATTTTATTATTGTACTATTTGAATTATTTAAAATGTAGTTAATCCTGATAGTGTGATTCATTGTGATCTTGATAAACAATTACCATTTTTGTACGTCTAGTTTCTTTTGTGTTCGAAGAACCATATTCACCCATAATTAAGGTTTATAAACTTCACCTCAGTTACATGAACTAGAACAGGGATCTCCAAATTTTTTAGCCTAAGGGCCACACTGACTCCTCTAGCTAGCTAGCTCATCATACTAACATACTATAGTTTTGAATTATGCACAAATTTTCGTTTTGGTACTAGCTGGCTCATTAATCATAATTATAATGTTTAATTTCAGTATGTAAATTACCTATTATGTCACTTATTGTAAATTTTTAAGATAAATCTCATATTAATTAAAGTTAGAATGTTCAATTTCATTATGTATATCAGTTGTGTCTCTTAATTGGTTGTTAAATAAAAACATCTGATTATTATTTTGTATGATTTACTTACATTGTAAATTTCACAATGTAATCAAACTATGACGGGCCAGATACTGGGCATGTCTGGCCTGCTACTGCAGGCTGAATTGGTGGTGCTCATGGGCCGTAGTTTGGAGACCCCTGAACTAGAAGATGATTTTGTTCTTACAGTATAGTTAGTAAAATGTAGTTATGATTTATTTGTAATGTCACTTCTGGAGGTAAAAATTTTCAAAAGGATATGCTCACATCTCCATATCATTTATTTAACTGTAGTTATAAACATTTTAACTACCAATTATATGGTATACCTATTTTTACCAAGGTTTAATCCAATTATTGGGTGTTAAAATCTCCCTTATATACTGTGAGGGATAGTAGAATTTGGTTTTTAAATATGAATATACCACTGTAGAATTTATGATAACATCATTTTACATGTGAGAAAAATGATACATATTTGTTTTGGGGAATTTTTAGTTTCATTTTTAGATGAATATTTTTTTTTAGGGAGGGGGGTTAAAAATCTGTGTCGTAATATGAAATTGAAAAATAGGCCTTACCTTTCTCTTTTAGGGCTTGCCAACAGAGAGCTGGAAGATAACAAAAATCAACGAGCGCTATGAATTATGTGACACATATCCAGCTATAGTAAGTTGAATAAGTTTGTATTTCTTCATATTCTTACCATTTTCATCAAACTTTTTATAGGGAGATTGAATAATGTGATAAATGGGTTAATCAGTCTCTTTCTTCACCTGTATTTCAGACTGCTTTTTGTTAAACAAATAAATAAAATGCAAATGGATCGAACAGAGTAGTTCTACCAGTAAGTTTATATTTTGACTAGGGGTATCCTAAGTGCACTGAACAAAGTTCCTTCATGTCTTAAAAAGCCCACAATAAGTTTTCATTTTCAATGCTGTTTTAAGGCTCCTCTCCCTTTTTACACAAAAAAAAACTTTTTTTTGGGGGGGGGGGGGGAGGGCAAGATACTAAACGTTTAATATAGATTTTTTTTCAACAGACAAAATTAAGTCAGTATTGTCTTAGTTGATGCCACTATTTTATTATTTGAAGTTCTTAAAATGTAACTATATAAACATAACTAAAATGAAATACATATGGTCTGTAAGAATGTCAAATTGATCCTTAAATTAGGGACTTTCCAGAAGAAAAGAGGAAAATGCATATGTTTTATTATTAATGGAGTGCTGTTTAAAACAATATACGTGGTTCATTTAAAACTCCAGAATTTTTATTTATTTTTACGGTACATGAAGCCCTTTCTATATTGTCTGGGTTTTTCATATTCTTTAATAAGCTTGCATTTAAGAAAAAGTTCATTGAGGTAAAAGTATATTATATTGCATTTAGCTATAATATTAAAAGAATACATGTATTAAATTTGGAGTTTCTGATAAACTTTTTCTTTCATATATACAAACCTATTTTATTTTGATAATTGTAAATTGCTCAGTAAATTGCTCAGTGGATAATATTGTTCTAGATTGTTTTATAACAGTCAGTGTTTAAAAAAAAAAAAAAAAATATATATATATATATATATATATATATATATATATATATATTAAACTGTTTATCTTGCCCATAATTCGAAAGTGAAAAGATTTTAAAAATGACTTCTCTGTGTACTTATTAAAGAGTTACCCAAAGAACATTCACAAATTAAATCAAACATTTCTAAATTTTTCATTGTGTTCAAGATCTTGAGGAGTGTTCCCATTTTTGAACTCAGCAGTAAATATTATATTCAGCCACAAGCACACTTATGTATGAAGTTACTTTAAAAAAGCTTTTATTTTATTTAAACTGATAAATCTATAATAATTCCATATTCCCAGTTTAGTATTTATTCATTTATTTTCATGTTTTAATTGCCTGAATTTAATACAAGATACACTGTTTTTAACCTTATTTTAGTCTATATAATCTTTTTACTCTAATTATAAATGTTGTACTCTCATTGTAGTTAGCTGTTCCTGCTGCTGCTACAGATGAAGATTTAAGAGCTGTAGCAAGTTTTCGTTCTCGAGGTCGAATTCCTGTAATTATGTTTTAATTTCCTAATTTGAAGCTTAACATTGTCTAAAATTGAATACCTCCTCAGTGTGTACTGGTTTTTGCGAATAATAAAAGTATTGATGTTAACTAAGTTTCACCACTGGAATTCCTTGAAAAGAAATTTTTTAATTAATCTTATTAGTGTTATTTGAGCTTAAAAGAATAGTTTGCTTTTTCTTTGATATGGCTGTAAACATTTAAAACTGTGATTCTTAACCTTATTCTTTGTATATTCCTTTAATTTTATGCCTCAGATAAATGGTTATCCAACTTTTTTTGACACAATACACTTACAAGATGTTATAAAAATCAGTGAACCTGTACCTATATTTTATTCAAACAACCCCCATTTAATTTAATTTTAATAATAAATTATAAAATAAATTTTGTTTAAAATAAAATCTCATCATACTTCTTAATCTTCTTAGTTTTGTACCAAAACAAAAATTAGAAGACATTGATGCAAACAATGTTGCTGCTTGGGATACTGAGTCAGTTTGCATACATGAAGCAATAATCTTACCATTAAATTAGACATCAGCAAGTTTCCTCTAGTGTTGATTTGAAGTTGGAAAAATGAATAGAAATTCTATAAAATGCATGAGATTTATGTTTTTTAAAGGTTCTGTCTTGGATTCATCCTGAGAGTCAAGCAACAATTACACGCTGCAGCCAACCTTTGGTTGGGGTGAGCTCTAAACGAAATAAAGAAGATGAAAGATACATCCAAATGATCTTAGATGCTAATGCTCAGTCACACAAAATATTTATTATGGATGCCAGACCTAGTGTTAATGCCGTTGCAAATAAGGTATCAATATATCTTCAATATCTCAAAACAACATATATTCATAAGCCTAATTTACCATTCACTTGTAGTGTGTTATACATCCCTATTGTACTAACTTATAAGTATTACAAAAATGTGGATTTTCTTAAAGCTGCTTAAGTGCTTACTGAAGAGACTCCTTAGGTTGTTTGTATGAGAAATAATAAGCAATGGTTTAATGGGAAAGTGTAGATTCTAATTAGAAAAGGAAATTGTTTTCTAAAGATATTTACAAAACCTTGCTAATTTTGATAATTTTTAAGAAATCATTAAGTTATTAAGTAATCAGATTTATTGCATACCTGAATTTTTTTGATGAGAAATTATATTAAAAGTTATTTGCTTCCAAATTTTTAAAAGCTTTGCATTCCTTAAATTTTAACTCAACTTCTGATGATGTAGGTCACTTAACATTGTCATTTCAAGATTTTACTTTTATTTCTTGAAACTGTATTTTGAGAAGTGTGGCAATAATTTTTTACAATGTTTTCAAAATGAATTGCCATTTTTCATTTTTTCAATTAACATTCTCCCTGTTTTAGGCTAGGGGAGGTGGTTATGAAAGTGAGGATGCATATGAGAATGCGGAACTCATATTTCTTGATATCCATAACATCCATGTGATGCGAGAAAGTTTACGAAAACTGAAAGAAGTTTGCTTTCCATCGATAGATGAGCAACACTGGTTAGCTAATATTGACTTTACTCATTGGCTGGAGCACATAAGATTCATTTTGGCAGGTGCATTACGAATTGCTGATAAAGTAGAATCAAACAAGACTTCAGTTGTCATTCATTGCAGTGATGGATGGGACCGAACATCACAAGTTTGTACTCTTATTTCATTTCAAAAGACATGTTTTGTATTGTCATTTTAACATTTGTATGATTACTGAATATTTTAAATGTATTATTTGGCATTTATTAGGTTTCAGTTTCTGTATCTCTTTCTTTTTTTCTTTTACAGTTATATTCTTACTGTTGTATTTAGTGTGCGGTAGATACCCCACTGTGTAATGCATTTGAAAATATTTGATTTCTTTGTTAGCTAATAAATGTGTGTTGGATATTTCATTACTGTTTTTAATAACATTTTTTGTTCAAAAGGAAATTTGTCACACTGCATTTGTAATTGTGAAACAATTATGCATTTTTCATTTTTGTACTATAAATCCTTTTATACATACTAAGATTCAGTTTTAATACAACATATTCTAACTATGATTTTTGTTAAATTTAGCTTACAAGTTTGGCTATGTTGATATTGGATCGTTACTACAGAACCCTGAAAGGATTTGAAATTTTAATTGAAAAGGAGTGGTTGAGCTTTGGTCATAAATTTTCTCAGCGTATAGGACATGGTGATGATAAACATGCTGATGCCGATCGATCCCCAGTGTTTCTTCAATTTATAGATTGTGTATGGCAAATGATTGATCAGGTAAGTTCTGCTTGGAAGGTTTTTGGGTTTTATCTTTTACACTGTTTGCCCCACTTTAGTACAACTACAGGTAGGGACAGGATATTCATACTCAAAATTCAGTAGAAATAAAAGTAATTCCAGGGTTAATTTTCATCCTCTCCTTCTCCTTAGAAAGCCATTCTACGTGTGCTGCTGTTTATATAGACCAGTATCTTCTTTTCAAGGATATCAAGAATGCAAATAAGTTTGAAGTCTAACTGTGTCATAATAACATTTTCTTTTTATTTCTGAAAGTGGCCTAACAAGTGGCCTAATATAAAATATCC
This sequence comes from Dolomedes plantarius, assembly GCA_907164885.2. Lineage (NCBI taxonomy): Eukaryota > Metazoa > Arthropoda > Arachnida > Araneae > Dolomedidae > Dolomedes > Dolomedes plantarius. The sequence continues at coordinate 200,252,760 of OU015494.1, forward strand.
AATAAATTAGCGGCTAATTTTTTGTTTAATGTTATTTAAAATCTATTCTGCTATGCTGAGTGTTCAACTTGAACATTGATTTTCACTACAATATAATTATTTTACATATATTAATATGGTGAATATTAAATATAAAACTAAAATATAATTATTTTAATTTTATATTTAATTCTATATTAAAATTTTCACCACCATATTTATAATTTATGACACAATCATATGTAGATAAACTAATCCAAGCATTCTCCTGAATGCAGAGAGTAATTATGTTTCATTTTCTGTTGTTATCAAATATCATTGAAATAGTATAATTTAATTCAAAGTTGTTAATCTATTTAATTTACATATGTTATATATTTTTCAGTTCCCTAATGCGTTTGAGTTCAATGAGCATTTCCTGATCACTATTTTGGATCACCTCTACAGCTGCTTATTTGGAACATTTCTTTTTAACTCTGAATGCCAAAGAATGAAAGAGGTAAAAAATTGATCAATAATTTGTAATTCCCAGTTTAAACCATTATTCTCCCAAAATTCTTAATATACGATTCAAACAGAACTTAATTATCCTTATGAGAATGTGATAATTTGATTTTGATTTATTTTAATAGGATTAGTATAGTAATGTATCCTAATTTGTCTGATGACCACATTGTATTTGGCTGCTTATTGATAGCCAAATGCACATAAAATAAGTTAACCCTCTAATGACCAAAGGCCCATTTTGCAGCTTAAAAAGACCATTCCGGCCAAGAACGAGAAACGTTTTTCCTTTTCCCCCACAGAACATCCTGATACTTATACTGAAATTTGTTGCAGTGAGATGCAGCCCCACTATCATCATCATGTCATAAAGTATGCCGGGATCAGTTGTAGACCATAAAAGGAGATTAAACAGATAAGAGAACGACTGTGCGGTGATGTTGAACTGTTGGTAGAATGACCACCTACTAGGCACTAGGGGGGGGGGGGGCAACAATCTAGGAGAATTTCAGCCGGCTGTCTGCACTTCTGAATGTTTGACCTTTAGAGGGGTTAATCCCAATAAGAAAAAATCCGCTTTTCCCCCACAACGTTTGTAGTTTAAGATTTCTATCAAACTCATGCTCATTTATATGATTTTTGATGGTTACTAATAAACTAAGGAGATAAAGGCCCATACAATATTTAAAAATTAGCTGGTACATGCTGTAGTAGGTTAAAGCCTTTGAAGTTCAGGGTTAGCACATTTGATTCCCTGCCCAGGATATGGGTGTTCACAATTGACTCCTGTTAAAGAATATATCCAGGTTTAATTAGATCTCATGTACCAGAAGTAACTGTAATATGGGACTTTCCTTACTGATATTCCATGTTATAGCAATCTTAAATATATCATGTATAAGATTAAAGAATAACAATATTTTTCTTTTAAACATACTCTAATTTCCAAGAGTATGATTATTGTGTGGTTCATGTTTTGTTTTGTTTTATAATGTTATTGCTAAATCCATGTAAAGTTCTGATCCTCTTTGAATCAGTTATATGAATTATTTGAGGTTGTCATTCTCAACTGACCTCATTTAATCTTGGACTTTTTGAGAAATAGAGGTATTAACTCTTAAATATGTATTTTTTCTGTTACAAAACTTGTACAGACCTTTAAAAACTACATTTTTCCAAACGTCTTTCCTATAAAATCTTTTCTTTTTTTCACTTTATAAATGCTGACTTTAAAGGAATTTAATTTCAGTTGGATATTTTCTGCTTTTTAGGATGTGAAGCAAAAGACTGTGAGCTTGTGGTCATTCATCAATAGCAACCTGAATGATTTTATTAATCCCCTGTACACCACACATCAACAGCAGCATGTTTTATTCCATGTAGCGAGTATGCGCTGTATGAACCTATGGAGAGGTTACTATTGCCGTTGGAACCCCAGAATGAGACCTCAGGTATTCTGAACTGATTTCTTTCCAAACAGATGTTTTAATGAACTTTTTTCGCATACCTTATTTGGTATTTTTATAGATTGATATGTAAAGTTACATTAGTTAATGATGCTACTTTAGAAGCTGAATATGAATGAATAAACATCACAATTAATAAATGTTTTCTCTCAAATGTATGAATCTAGGAACCCATCCATATACGGAGTCGTGAACTGCTTGCTGTCAAGGCTCAACTTCAGCGTAAAAAGGAGGATCTGAAACGAGAACATGAAGCCAAAAATTTGCGAAGTAAAAATCTTGCTGCATCACCTCATTTACCTTCTCCAGTGGCAGTATGAAATCAATTATCAAGTCATTTAGTTCATCTGCTTATTTATGTATATGTCAGAAGTTTTGTAATTAAAAATTTATATTTATAATCCCAAAATGTCTAAGGGTGTATATTTATGTAAAATTGCCTTTTGTATTTAACTGAATTTTCAAATTTTATTAACAGTGTCAAACTTTGAAGAGAATTGAAACACATGTACATATATACAAAATACCTGTATATATACTTGGTTTTCCATTCCTTCTTATCAAAATGGTTATTTTACTGTACAAATTTATTTTATGATGAGTCTGAAATTAACCACCCCCTATCTATGTACTATGCTTTTTCATTCAATACTAATAATCACATTTTATTGCTTTGTAAATCTGGTGTTGACATATTGTACAGCATTTTGAGTGATGTATTAGTGAATAAATTTTGTAAACTTTTGCTCCAAATGTATTTTTTATTTTAAAACAGCTCTGATAAAAGCTCATTCATCTAGCACATGGCAAAAATATGCATTCTTTCAGACAAGTCAGCTTGCTTTTTTTGACATGCATGTCATGTGAACTTTCTTATCCTTTGCTTTCTAGTGTAAATAGTTAATCTTTTACTCATACTAAATAGAAAATATTGAACAGCTTATGCCAGTGCAGATATTTTAAAAAATTGTCAGAAAATAAAGTAGATGTGTAAAGTGTTTACTATTTTTATTTGAATTGTTTTCTGGTACACATATGACATTTCTCTTGGTTATAGTAGCACGTATTGCACTAGGTATGTGTAACCTGTTTTCATTAGGCTATTTTGTTTGCTAAATACTAATTGATATTTTTTTATTTACTTACAGCACACATGAAGTCATATGCTGATAATAATGTGCATGTGAAACATGAGGAGCAGAATTTTTTTTTTGGCATGTAGGCTTATTTTTTTCTCCTTTAAAGCAATTTCTCATATCTATATACAGGGTCATCGAAAAAGGTGTCCGTGATTGTAACGTGAAATAAACATATAATAGAATCATGGTGTTTATTTTTTTCACCAAAAGATACAGAAACGAATCAAGTGGAGTCACAGTCTCTATTGCAGCAGTGATTCTCTCCGATAAATGGCGTAGGTCCCGGATCTTCTCACGCAGTGATTTTCAGGTGCGTACGCAATGCTTTTCAGATGACTCCATGGGGAAAAAGTCAAGGAGGGGTCAAATAAGAGCTCCTTGGTAGCCACGAAATTGGACTCCTCTCCCCCCCCCCCCCTTCCAATCCAACATACAAGGAATCTGTTATTAAGAGCCTCTCGGACATAGATACTGCACTCAATATATCCCTGGAAAAATCCTCTCGTCTACGATGATCTAGTTCTTTAATTTCGCGTTTTCTGGTACACATATGACATTTCTCTTGGTTATAGTAGCACGTATTGCACTAGGTATGTGTAACCTGTTTTCATTAGGCTATTTTGTTTGCTAAATACTAATTGATATTTTTTTATTTACTTACAGCACACATGAAGTCATATGCTGATAATAATGTGCATGTGAAACATGAGGAGCAGAATTTTTTTTTTGGCATGTAGGCTTATTTTTTTCTCCTTTAAAGCAATTTCTCATATCTATATACAGGGTCATCGAAAAAGGTGTCCGTGATTGTAACGTGAAATAAACATATAATAGAATCATGGTGTTTATTTTTTTCACCAAAAGATACAGAAACGAATCAAGTGGAGTCACAGTCTCTATTGCAGCAGTGATTCTCTCCGATAAATGGCGTAGGTCCCGGATCTTCTCACGCAGTGATTTTCAGGTGCGTACGCAATGCTTTTCAGATGACTCCATGGGGAAAAAGTCAAGGAGGGGTCAAATAAGAGCTCCTTGGTAGCCACGAAATTGGACTCCTCCCCCCCCCCCCCCCCCCTTCCAATCCAACATACAAGGAATCTGTTATTAAGAGCCTCTCGGACATAGATACTGCACTCAATATATCCCTGGAAAAATCCTCTCGTCTACGATGATCTAGTTCTTTAATTTCGTGTTTCAACTGAATTTTGTAGGCATGCAATCGTAAACATTTATGTAGCACATTCTGGATTGTTGCCTTCGGAATACCAAGTTTTAAACTGCGGTGAGCGATATTTTTCGGGCTACACAAGCACGATTGTCGTAAACGTTCCACATTCTCTTCTGATGTGTGTGACCGGCCAGGAGACTTCTTAATGTCAACACTTCCAGTTTCTTTAAACTGCTTAAACCAATGTGTACCCCTTCTATAATTTTCGTAACGCTGAGTACCCCTCGTCAAAAAAATGGATGTATTTTAATAACAATCAAAATGTATTTTTTTTTCTTTTTTGTGACATACACACAAAATAATAAGAGAAGAGAAAATTATTCATAATAAAAAATAAATAAAAGTTATACAGTTGGCTCTGTATAACGACGCTCTACTTAACGACGATCTCTATTTAAAGACGATATTTCCCAGTCCCAAAAAATTCTATTTAAAGACAACGTTGTTTCTGTTTAACGACGAATTTTTTTTACATGATGAACTTTTTCTTTAACATTTTATCTGCAGGAGGGGAACCTTCTGTGGAGGAAAACAAGTTTGGTTTCAATGACAGACCTGAAATTTCCTTGATGTTTGCAATGTTGCAATCATAGACCTGTTGCAGTGGGAAAAATGGGGGGGGGATTACAGTTTCTCGGAAGATCGAATATTCTTTCACGGGGCTCTTAGTGCGGGAGCTGAATTACTCTATTGTCCCTACTATCTGTTGTCATATGACTTACGAACTGTCCAAAAACAGCCCTCTCTCACTCCTTCCGGGAAACAGGTGTTCATGTTTAGAGAATTCATGGTTGTGTGTAGATCTCACTCCAGTAAGAATACGAGGTGAGCAGAGCAAACTAGCATCAAAGCGAAAGTATCTTACGTTACACGAAAAGAATGAAAAGTATTTAAGACTAGGAAGAAAGTGTTGGAATAACAAATGTCCAATTCGCTAGACAATTTCAGCTACCAGAGTCTACTCTCAAAGGCATTTTAGCAAGCAAAGCGAAAATTCTTGAAGCAGCAAAAATTTGGTTCGGGATCTAAATCCAAACGGCAGAAAATTCAATGTGGCCGATCAGAAGAGTTTGATAAGGCAGACCTGCAACAGTTTCATGAAGCAAGAGCATCCAACATTCCAATTTCTGGAGTGATATTTAAAGAAAATGTTATTGTCCTGTCAGAAAAGTTTGGAATGCAAAATTTTCAGGTTTCGGCTGATTGACTAGCAAAGTTCAAAGAAAAATATGGGATTGTATATAAAAGCATATCTGGCGAAAGTGGCTCCGTAGATGAAAAAATAGTGGAAGAATGGAAAATAGTACTGAAGGGGATATTAGATGGATATGATGAGAAGAACATATTCAATGCAGATGATACGGACCTATTCTACAATATGGTGCTTAATAAAACTTTAACGTATATGGGCGAAAAGTTCTTTGGTGGAAAACACAGTAGGGCATGATTGACTGTTTTACTGTGCACTAATTCGGATGGATCTGAGAAATTTCCACCACTAGTTATAGGCAAATCAAAGCAACCAAGGTGTTTTAAGAATATCACCAGGAAACCTTGTGAGTATAGGATTAACAATAAAGCGTGGATGGCATCAAAATTTTTTATTGACTGGATTAGAAAATTTGATGCAAAAGGGCATCAAAAAAAGAGAAAAGTTTTACATTTAATCGACCGTTGCACTGCACATACTCCAAATATCCCTGGACTTACAAATTTGACTATTTATTTCTTACCAGCTAATTCCACTATTAAGTTGCAGCCAATAGACCTTGGTATCATTCGCAGTGTGAAAACATACTACAGAAAGTCTTCAATTAGGAAATTAATACACAATTTGGCTGACAGTATGAAAATTAGAAAATTTACGATCTTGGAAGCAAAACACATGATAACATCAGCATGGAAAGAAGTTTCTTCATCCACAATAAAAAACTGCTTTCGCGTTGCTGGAATTCGGAAAGAACTTGTAGTGGAACTGCAAAGTACGGATGTAGAAATCAACGAAGATGACATTACCCCTGAAGAATGGAGAAGTCTTGTTGGAGATGAGGATGTTTCAATTCAAGATTTCTACAATTGTGAGGAATCTGTTTTAACAACAGATTACAGAAATGTAGACCAAATTTATGAAGATATAGTAAACGAAAACACAGTGTCAGACGAAGAATGTGAAGTTGAAGACATGGAAAACGAGACACTGCCACTGTCTTACACAGAGGCAACTTCTGCTCTAGATGTTCTCCGACGCTATATTACATCGAATATGGAAGATGACACATTTAACATTTTAGAAAATCTGGAAAAGAGAATAACGAAAACACGGCGAAAAATGAAGCAATCAACACTTTTTGACTTTTTTAAAACCTAATTTATTGTATTGTTTGTACTCTTTTTTTCAGTGTATTTTAAAATAACTTTTTGTGAATAAAATAATAATGATAATAAAAAATAACATTTTTAAACATGCCAATATATTAAGAAATATACTGGCAGTCCTAAATCTGTAAAGTGTGAAAGGCAATGTTATTTTTTCACAAATTCTGTTTAAGGACGATTCCTACTTAAGGACGATTTTTCACGGTCCCTTGAAAGTCGTTAAACAGAGAGCCAACTGCATTATAAATAACGTTTATTTGGATCAATGAGAAGGATGAAATTGTTTGTGCTGAGATAACAGATCGTCATAATTTGGTTCCCTGGTTGTTAATTTTAATCTCAGATGTGGTTCCACGTCCAATAGTCTGTTCCTTTTTTTCGACTTGTCTACAAATGCTGAAAAAGCAACTTCACATAAATATGATGTTGGAAAAGAAAAGATGTATTTTATAACTTTTTCTGTTAAAACTGTATACACAAGTTGCATTTCTAATCAGAATGATGTTTAAGTACTCTCCTTATGTTTATTTTTCAAGAATCCGTCTGAAGCCAATTCCAACAATTGCTCTTCTTCCGCATGCGATAAATCTTCTGGCATGGATGTTGTGTTAATGTTAAACGGATATCTTATCCATTTAATATTTTTGGTTAAATCAAGGAAATAGTTTTTCAAGCCCACTTGCAAACTCTCCAAATGCTGTGTTATGCATTTCAGAGTATCAGCATCAATTTTAGTAGTCAAACTTGTTATAAACTCATGAAGAGAGGGAAACGAGTCTACTTCTCCATTACCAACTCTCTTTTGCCATAACTTTAGTTTTGCCATGGCAGCGTTCACTTTATCTTGAACGGGAAACAATGAAATTTCTTTGCCTTGTAACGATAAGTTGAGACAATTTAAAACAGAGAATATATCTGCTAAGTATGCTAGTTTTCAAAGCCATTTCCAGTCATGTAAACAATTTCTCAACTCAAATCTATCATTAAGAAAACATTGAAATTCATGTCTAAGTTCAAACAATCGATTTAGAATTTTTCCTCAAGATAGCCAACGAACATCGGTATGATAAAGAAGCTGGGTATGACTACTTCCCATTTCATCGCATATTTGTGAAAAAAGTCGTGCATTCAAAGGACGGTTTTTAATGTAGCTAACGATTTTCACGCTTTCATCCAGAACTTTCTGTAGATCAGCAGGCATCTTACGTGTTGAAAAAGACTCTGTGTATGCAACAATGTGTGGATATGACATTTTGGTAAACATTTTGAATTCTTGCAACGAGTCCTTTATTAATTCCAACCATACTTTTTGCTCCATCTGTGCTTATTCCAACACATCTATTCCAATCAATTTTGATCTCTTGCATAAATTTGTTCATAACATTAAAGATATCTTCTCCTGTTATGTGACCTAATAAAGGCTGGCAAAATAAAAAGTCGTCATGAAATTCTTGATTTTTTTCGTATCTAACAAACGCCATAAGATTTTCAAAATTCGCAATATCAGTGGACTCATCGACTTGCAATGCATAATAACGACTTTGAGAAATTTTAGATAATAACATATGTTTCACATTATTAGACATATCAATGATTCGTCGATGAACTGTATTATTTGAGAGAGAAACGCGGTCAAAAGTTTGTTTTGCTCTATCTCCTATCAGTACTTCTGCCATTATCTTGGCTGCAGGCTTGATTAAAATTTCGCCAATGGTTTCCACTGCACTACATTTCGCAGTTAAAAGCGACACGCGATACGAAGTTTCTAGCATTTTTTTACTGTCACCACCTGTCAAACCCCGCATTACTTTTCGAGACTGATTTAAATCCTTAAGTTTATTTTCAAAAAAATCTATGGGTTTATCTTTGTACTGATTATGGTTTGTCTCAAAATGGCGCTTTAAGTTGGATGGTTTCATGCTTTCGTTTGTTAAATTTTCAAAATAAATGACGCAAATGGAATAAGCTCATTTTCATCTCCAGTCCATGAGAATCCAAATTTAAGATATTCTTTGTCGTACTTGCGAGTTTTCCTTGCTTTTTTCTTAACATGTTCTTTCAGAATTGAAGTTGATTCGTCGTTAATTGCATTATTTCCTGTTAGTTGATTGCTACTATAATCATTACTTTCTTTCGGTGTAGTAGTTCCAGATTTCAACCAGCGATCCATAATCTATGTTAGGGATAAAAATTATATTTTATAAAAATAATCAAAATCAGTGAGACTTACTAAAGCACATAACATTTCCTATAAGAAAAATGACACATAAGCTAAAAATTGGCGCCTGGAGAAGCCAATAACTTATAACGAAGTAAGTTGTTTCTGTAAGGAAGTGTGATATATTTCCGCTGTGTCACACCGGACCATCTCACGCCTCACAAGACTGTCTTGACTTGACTCATGAGAACGTAGAATTAAGCGCAGCTAACAAGGTGCAGTGCATATCCCCACCAAACTCCGGTGCAACGCGTACCCCCACCAAACTCATTCCGTACCCCTGGGGGTACCCGTACCACACTTTGGGAAACACTGGCTTAAACCAACGAATAATGGTTTGGTCCGTAGGTGCATCTTGTACGTACATACACCGGAAATGCCGCTGTACTGTAACATCTGATTTAAATTCAGCGTACCACAACACACACTGGGCTTCTTGCCTCGCATTCAACATTACTGCAGTCTCTACTGGCACGTTGGACAAAGCGCGACGTCTCAGCGTCGGCTCATGCCTACAGCACAGTCACCATGGTGACGAATAATAAAACCCTCAGTGTTAACATACCATCTGCTGCTACGCAAAATCCTATCGGTCGATTGTTCCCGGTGTGCACAATCGAAATAAATCATTGACACCTTTTTCGATGACCCTGTATATACAGTATGCCCACTAAAGTCCCTTGCCACCCTCTTAACTTCAGAACGGCTACTGCTAAATTCATAAAAGTGGTGTCGAGGTATAGTAAAAAAACCATACTCTACTGAATACTGAATGAAACCACCTACGGCGCCACCTGGTGGAAAACTGAGAAGTTAGCATTCCTATCTCGGAAAGGGAACGAGATAGTGAAAAAAAGGGACTTACAAAGTTGTAGAGCATCATCGATTTAGTAAGAAAAGACACCTTGTGGACATTGATGCAAAGAATAGAACGGTTAAGACGCGCATTTGTTTTTTCGTGATTTCCTGCACTGTGACGTCACGAAACTTTAACGGAAGGAGAAATGATTATCTTTCGGGCAAAACACGACACCGCAATCTGCACAGTATGGTATATCGCTTGTGATCCCCATTCAAAAGGACCGCGGTTCAAACTCCGAAGGTTGCATCCATGTACTGATTGTCTTTATAAACAGAGTAGACAATACGTAGATCGTGTAAAGTAGTGTCGCATCAACTCAACGCAACTTGCACTTGGTGTTAAAAACTTTTGCAGAATGCAAATACGTAAGAAACGTCGCGCCTCTTCACCTAACACAGCTATAAAAGAGACATCTTGGGGTTGTAGTATGTTGATGCTCATGGTCATGGCTGAGTATACCAAAGCTGAGTATTGTGAGATGGTTTTACTGTACAGTGAATATGAACGCAAGGCACGATCAGCAGCAAGGTTGTACCGGCAGCGTTTCCCTGAAGGCCCGCATCCTTCTCAACAATCCATCCTAACTGTTGTAAAACGTTTAAGGGAGACAGGCTGCGTTACTAGCGACCTCGATCTGGCAGACCAGCTAAGGTAGGACGGCAAGTTCAATCAGATGAGGTATTAGCATACGCCCTCGCATATACGAAATGCAGCACAAGAGAGATCAGTCAACACGGTCGCCTCTCCAAAAGTCAGGTTTGGAAAATCCTAAGCGAATTAGGCGCTCATCCATAGCGACCAACGCCTAAACAGCTTTTAGTGGACGGGGATGCCGAGCGACGCTATGCATGGTGCGAATTCGTCATGAATCAGATAGAGGTTCAGCCAGCATTCTTGGCTGACATAGTGTGGACGGATGAGGCATGCTTTTCACGGAATGGCTTGTACAATAGGCAAAGCACACATTGGGCGCTGGAAAATCCTAGATGTTTTACCGACGTTCGACATCAAATGCGGTATGCAAATTACAATAACAAGCAAATCGGCCCAATATTTTACAATGGCACGTTAACGGGTGCACGATATTTACAATTTCTACAGAACGTAATACCCGATTTTGTGGAGAACCTGCCGTTGTTTAATCCTATAAATGTATGATTTCAACATGACTGCGCGCCTGCTCATAAGACATCTCCAGTGAAGCAGTACCTCGTCAAGGAATTCGGGAACCAAATAATTGGGTATGACGGTTTCGAAGAGTGGCCTCCACTTCGCCTGATCGGACTCCACTGGACTTTTTCCTGTGGGGATATCTGAAACAGCAGGTGTATGCGACCCCTCCACAAACATTGCAGGACCTTAAAGGACGCATTACTGACGCTTGTGCCAACGTGTCACGCTATTTGCTCCAACGTGTGCAACGTGACATTCAAACGAGGATCCAAAAGTGCATTGAAGCTGAAGGTGAGAAGTTTGAACATCTCAAATAAAGGTATATTGCTATAACTAGTTGTTTTTTTCTTCTTTCTCACATCGTTTTGTAACGCCACAGTGTAGGAAATCACGAAAAAAACAAATGCGCGTTTTAACCCTTGTATTCTTCTCATTAATGTCCTCAATGTATCTTTTCGTACTAAATCGGTGATTCTATACAACTTTGTAAATCACTTTTTTTCCCCTATTTCGTTCCGTTTTCGAGATAGGAATGCTAACTCCGCAGTTTTCCACCAGGTGGCGCGGTAGGTGGTTTCATTCAGTAGCGCATTGCTACTTTACTACACCTAGACACCACTTTTATGAATATAGCAGCAGCCGTTCCGAAGTTAAGAGGGTGGCAAGAGACTTTAGTGGGCATACTGTGTGAATATATATATATATATATATATATATATATATATATATATATATATATATATATATATATATATATATAAAAATTGTAGAGACGTGGCCTACAGCTATCTTAAAAACTTGATGACACAAGTTAAAACACGAAACTGAATAATTCGAAACGGAAACTTGCTTACAATATGTACAAAAAAGGTTTTATTAAACCTTGATATTTACAAACAATATTCAAATACACTGAAGTGCCACTGAATTATGAATAGCAAAGCCTATGCAAATTGTGTAGCGCTGCGCATCATGTATGCGCAAGTGAGGGCGCTGTGGTAACTGCATATATAGCGCGTACTGTGGTTGTTCTGAATTAGTTGTCGGAATTGCCAGTATGGATAAACTGCCTGATTTAGACGCCTTCGATCGCGGACAAATCGCTTGCCGTTTCTGAATACATTGAGTTAGGCATAACTATTTCGCGCAATTACCTCTCGAACATAAAATGATTAGACAAATTCTCAACTTCACTTTCAGTAACACACTATAGACAATTCATCCCCCAAAATTTTCACATAGAATATAACACTATATTTTAGCAAGCACAAATATCCACTAGAATACCCCAACACAAATGCATGAAATCCCCCAAAATATACATGCATATATAAACAATACTGACCTTTCACACAGTTATAATTCAATAATAATCTTTAACACATTACACATTATCACCAGCACTTAACATTGTCGTGTGCGAAACCCAGAAAAGGTCACTGCACCATTGTTTTGAATTCTAGCCTGGGTTAGTTGCTATTGTTATATTTTAATTTACTATTAAGGTCAACCACTCTACACATAGTGTAAATGAGACTGGCCGTACATCAATCTTTACTAAAATAAATAGACAGGCAGAAATGTTAAGATGGTGATAAGACAAGCAAAACCAACTCAAAATGAGAGAATTCAAGGTTAGAGGCAACAACAATTTATTAAATTTAAACACATTTAAAATATCAATTACAATTATTAACCATGCCTCATTAATTTTCACCTTTTTTTTTTTCAATTGACATATTACTGCATACATGTTACACTATAGGTGGCTGGCGGCGAAATATTACTTATTAAATTAAATGAGCTCAAAAAAAAATATTTATAATAAAAAAAACATATTACCTCAGCCGGCTGTATTTTAACAAAAAAAAGAGGAGAGGTTGAAAAGGGAAAGAAAGGGAATATAGAAAGGAATAGACACAGGCCTATATTCCTATGAAAATCTGCGACTCTGAAGTTTCATCATCCAGGCCATTTCTGCTGTAGGTGGATGTGGCGGGCATCATCAGTAAAGTCGAAGACCAGGAGCAGACAACCGTCAAAGCACACATTCAGCAGCGAGAGCCCTTTTCTTCAGAAGCCTCAACTCCCACGCAAAACTTTTTTCTCTAAAAAACCTCCGCCCCCCCCCGTAGCCGGGGAACGAAAAAGGAGTTCCCGTGCGGCCGAAGCCCCGGTGTACGACACACGCCGAAACTTTCGTTGCGAACGTTGCCTGCCCCCTGCGCTGTATCCATCCGCGTGCAGGGCCGATGCTCCCGAAAGGGGGTGCCGGGAGCCTGCGCTTCTGTAGGAATCATCCACATTCCTTTGGGCTGGTTTCCAAATTATTGCCTTCCCCCTCACGTGTGGACCAAGCAACGCACTCCAACCGAAATGGCAAAACAAGACGTATTGGATTACTGCATAGCAACCGCAAGACAGGAGAAGTTAGAGAACAGAAGGAACTTACGAGACAAGAAAAAAAAGGATATTTACATTTCTATTTAAATATTTTAAGATTTAAATCTTTCGCCAGCTCACCAAACACTGAACCAAAGCAACCACCTTACATATTTTTACTGAAGTGCGATTATATATTACACATACATCTTCCTCAGTAGATACAGATTTTTAACTTAAAAATACACATTACTTGAACACGTTACGGGGCCTCAATTAGCATAACATATAGCGCGTACTGTGGTTGTTCTGAATTAGTTGTCGGAATTGCCAGTATGGATAAACTGCCTGATTTAGACGCCTTCGATCGCGGACAAATCGTAGGTGCGCGACGCATGGGCCATTCAATTTCCGAAATCGTCAGACAGCTAGGATTTTCAAGGTCGACAGTGTCAAGAGTATACGAAGAATACATGGATGGTGGAAAAAAAAACTAGCGATCGGGCAAACTGCAAAGGACAATTAGCCTTGACAGTGCGTGGTGAGAGACGGCTCAGGCGTATTGTACGTAGCCAGCGAAGCCAAACATTAGCTCAAATTACCACCCAGTTTAATGACGGTGCCAGTCGTACAGTCAGTAAACGGACTGTGCAACGCTCGCTTCACCGTATGGGTTTCGGGAGCCGTCGACCTACGAGAGTACCATTGCTCTATACTCGCCATCGGGCTGCACGTCTTGCCTGAGCAAGAGAGCACAGAGACTGGAGTGTAGAGGACTGGAAACGAGTAGCATGGAGTGATGAGTCTCGATTCCGACTACTTAACGCCGACGGGAGGCTGAGAATATGGCGTCAGGCTCATGAAGCCATGGATCCTGCATGCCTAGCTGGAACTGTACAAGGGCATGGAGGCTCAATCATGGTCTGGGGTGTTTTTTCGTGGCACAGTTTGGGATCTTTGGTGCGTGTACCAACCTCCCTCAATGCAATTCGGTACGTAGAGTTGCTGGGTGATCACCTCCATCCGTTTATGCTGTTCTGTTATCCTCACGGTAATGGAGTTTTCCAGCAAGACAACTGTACCTCTCACAAGTCCCGGTTGGCTACTGGCTGGTTCGATGAGCATTCCTATGACTTCTCTATCATGAATTGGCCACCTAGAAACCCAGACTTAAATCCTATTGAGCATCTTTGGGATGTTTTGAAACAAGGCGTGAAAGGCCATCACACAGCACCAAAGAACCTTACTGAATTATGGACAGCTTTAGCCAATATTTGGCAAGCCATTCCCGTGGAACGTTTCCAGAAACTTGTTGAATCTATGCCTCGTCGTGTGGCAGCCGTTATCAAGGCCAGAGGAGGCCCAACTCGTTACTAGGTAGGTATCCCTAATTCAGTGGCACTTCAGTGTACATCAATTCCCTGGCTAACACAAGCCAAAAATCATATTATCCACGGTCTCTGTTTCCAACCAGAGCAAACCCATGCAATCTCTCAAGAGATTAATAGGCTTCAGCCTTCACAGACCCGACGCACTCCACCGATGTCGGTCTAGCAAGTCCCCCGAGACAAAAGGCAGCCGGCCTTTTATCTTCTCCGCACGAGAGCCTGGAATATTCCAGAGAATTCTTCATTGTTCCTTACTTCCGGAAACGTTGGGTCACTTCCGCTCCTGCCGTCAGAACCCAAGCTGTCAATTAGGCGACAAACAGCAAACGCCTCCATTGTGCGGGAGAGGCTCCACTACCGTCGGTCAACGATCACAGCTGTCCACCAAATTACAGGGCAGTCGCCGCATGTCCAGTATATCTGCAACAAATGCTCTCTGGAACGGAATCTGTCCCTTCTATTAACGCTCCTTCGGGTAATTGGATGTGCACATGTGGGGTAGATAATCTAGTTCATTTCTTGTAAAGTAAAAAGGGCTGCCGATATCACAATATATATATATATATATATATATATATATATATATATATATATATATATATATATATATATGTGTGTGTGTGTGTGTGTGTGTGTGTGTGTGTGTATACACAGAACTCACGGTTAACCCGAAATTTTAGGAGTCAAATTGACCCTTTAGTTCTAAAACTTTGTTTCAAATTTTAAAAAATGGC
Organism: Dolomedes plantarius; assembly: GCA_907164885.2. Taxonomy (NCBI): domain Eukaryota; kingdom Metazoa; phylum Arthropoda; class Arachnida; order Araneae; family Dolomedidae; genus Dolomedes; species Dolomedes plantarius. The sequence goes on from OU015494.1 coordinate 200,268,209, forward strand.
GGTCAAATTCTCAATAAAACACTAACTTACTGGGCTGATGCTAGTCATGTTCGAACCCATATATATATACACACACTATATGGACAAAAGTATTTGGACACGCAGAAAATCGGCAAATATGCAAATACTGAGTTCGCCGAACGGTATGCTGCGAAGGGCATGGGTAAAATAAAAAACAGCTTATTTCCCATTAATTATTCATTCACTCTAATGGAGCTATGCCTCGTGGACCCCAACTTACAGTGTTCCAACGCCGGTTCATCATAGGATGCCATGTGTATCATCTTTCTGTGCGAGCTATTGCATCCAAACTGGATATTCAAAAATCGAGTTAATCTTACGTTACCAAACGATGGAAGCAAGTCGGAGCAACAACAGAACAAAAGAAAAAAATTCCCGGACGATCGCATAAACTGGCAGAACGTGACAGAATATGCTTGGTACGCCATGTCAAGAATTGCGCACTTCTCCTGATCGCTGTAGAGCAGGAGTTCCCAAAGTGTGTGCCACGAAGAGCCCGTGATCTCCAGTCTAATCTATTGCTAAGGACTATTCCGATATAACTCGACGGAAATGAACAAAAAGGGGAAAAACAACTCTCCTCTTCGAGTCCGCTATTGTATATCTTTGTGATTGTTTTGAGAGGGGAGATCGAATCAATAGATTAGACACAGTTTAAGGAGTGTCCGGTTTTGTCTCGTGGCACATCTCATATAGGCTTTCCCATAGCCGATCGTATTCTTGTATTGTATGGGCATTCTTCCTTAGCAAAGGGAAAAAAATGTCAAAGTCAATCACCAAAATCCAGTTCACTCCCCAACGGTCGGAGGGCACCTGCCCAAAGAATTTCGAGAATGCCTCCTGTACGTTCTTTGCAATTGCCTTCTCGGCTGCAGATATTTCACAATAACCAATAACGAACGGGAGTGGTGACATTCCTTCTCCACTTCCCTGCTCATATCGTCTGATTATTCGGGCAGGTAGTCCCCGTTCTCAGTGATCTCGCTAGTGGTCGCTGTACATGTGTTCTAAAAAAGCTGTATAGATATTTTTCGTAAAAATTGATAGATTTTTGATGAAAAAATCCGATAATGCAAGTACTAATGAAGATCATGCATCGACATGTGACGTGCGTGGAAAGAGGTGGAAATGCCGTAAATACGAAGACAGCTACTTGGATTTTGGCTTCACTTCAATAGAATTCAATGACAAAGAGAGACCGCAATGTGTGATCTCTGTTCTAAGTTCTATGACCCGAGAGCATGAATCCAAGTAAATTGAGGCGGCATCTTGAAAAAAATGCATCCCAACATGGTCGACAAGTCACGTGAATATTTTACCAGAAAAATGAAAGATTTGCACCAACAAAAAAATGGTTACACTAAGCAAGCGTCAGTGCCAAAAAAGGCCTTGTTGGCGTCATTCAAGGTGGCATATAGAGTAGCGAAGTGCAAAAAGGCCCACACTATTGCTGAGGAATTAATTCTACCGGCTGCTGTGGACGTGGCTAATTTAATGATAGTAGAAAATGCCGGGAAACTTCTGGCGAATGTTCCCTTGCCGAACAACCCCATCAATCGAAGAATCCAGCACATGGCTCAGGATCTCAACGATCAATTGATAGAAAAAATGAAAGGGAATGAATTTGGATTGCAACTATATGAGGCCACAGACAGCAATAAGGATGCACACCTCATCAGCTATGTATGTTTCATTGATGGTTGTACTATTGTTGAAGACCTTCTGTTTTGTTAAAGCATTACTGGAAGTGTAACGGTTGAAGATATGCTCGATATCCTTGACACATTTATGACGGAAAATGATTTGGATTGGACAAAGTGCATGGGTGTGTGCACTGTGGTGCTCCATCAATGTCTGGTCATTACGAAGGCCTACATGCGCCGATTCGTCACAAAGCCCTGAATGTTTTGTGGACCCATCGCACCATTCCCAGAGAAGCACTTGCATCGAAATCGCTGAGTCATCCACTGAATCTACTCCTAGAATGTGTAATAAAGGTAGTAAACTATATAAAAACTAGGCCACTTAAAGCCAGATTTTTCAAAAACCTATGCGAGGATTTGGGGGCCGAGCACACGACTCTTATATACTACTGTAGTTCACATTGACTCTCACGTGGCAATGTACTATCTTGAACGTTTGAACTTTAACAAGAAATTGACAATTTCCTGAAAGAAAATGATCATGTGAACGCCAACAATTTCGCGGATCCAGACTTTCTGCTGAAACCGGCACACTTGTGCGACATATTTGAAAAATTAAATGCATTGAATGTTTCTCTTCAGGGCCGTAACATGCATATATTGAAGCTTGAAGAGAAGATTTCATCATTCAAGAAAAAACTACAGATGTGGAAAAGAAAAATGAATAATAATGGAGGCAAATATTGTTTTCCTGTGTTGCAGCAGTTAATGGTTGTAGTGGAAAAAAAGTTTCACATAGCACGCTGAGTTTTCACAGAGCACCTATCAGAACTAACTGGTTCGCAGAACACCAAACCGAGAAGTTTGCGTGGATCCAAGTTCCATTCCACGTTGAAGCTCCAAAACAATTCACTTCACAAGAGGAAGAAAATCTAATTGAGCTATTAATGTTCCTACCACTTACTTCTTTAATTTCTTTTCACACTCATACAAATATGAAATATATATATTATACACCATATTATAATAATAATATACCGCGGATAGATATTATATGATGAGGGTGCCGTGAAAAAAATTCTAATTCTCTTAAGGGTGCCACGACTTGGAAAAGGTTGAGAACCCCTGCTGTAGAGGTTGGATATGCATCTGGGAGTCCGTTAGCGGTAAAACTATCCGCAGAAAGCTGCACATGATCGGTTATCATGGTCAAACAGATATACCAACGAATATCTGTTTGACCATGATATGGCTGAAACTGCATACAAGCCATTGATTACATCTGCTAATGAAAGGCGTCGTTTGGTCTGGTGTATCACCCGTTGTTCCTGGACCACTGAAGAATGGAAAACTGATCTTTGGGGTGATGAATCTCGGTATTCACTCTTCCAGTTTGGTGGACGTATTTGGGTGAGGCGACAACTCGAAGAACAGTTTCATTCAGACTGTGTTGTTCCACGGCGTGGTTGACGGGTACGACACCGTCAACCACACCCATCTTTAGAGTAATCTCTTCTCAATGTCTTGCAAGAGGCATTGCGAGCTATTCCTGCCCAGACATACAGAAAACTTGTGGAAAGTATGCCTCAACGTGTTGCCGCTGTAATACAAGCAAAAGAAGGACCTATCAGTTACTAAATAGAATAATAAAGCACGTATTCTAAAAAACATGCAGTGTCCAAATACTTTGGTATATATAGTGTATATACAGGGTTCCTACCTATATCCGTTAAACCCCCTTTAACTTCTAAACGGTGACAGCCTAGGCCATAAAGTTGGTGTCTAGGTATAGTAAAAAGGCTATGCGCTGAAAATGCTCTCCATAAGCCACTATACACATTTGCACTCTGGACTGGATTTCTCGCTGCACATTGTGTAACATGGCAGGTGTTACGGAGGCACAAGCATCAGTAATGCGTCGTCCAAGATCCTGTAATGTTGGCGGAGGAGTCGCATATATGTGTCCCCATAAGAAGTGAAATGGGGTCAAGTTGGGTAAGTGAGGGGGCTACTCTACGAAAACACCATACCCCATGACTTGATTCTCAATGTCTCCATTAGGTACTGCTTAACGTTTGATGTCTTATGCGGAGGGGCACTGCCATGTTGGGACCATACATTTCTTAGTTGGTGCAACAGTAGATTCTCAACAAAGTCGGTTATTACATCCTGCAGAAGCTCCAATTACCATTGTCCCGTTAACGTTCCTTCGTAAAATACTGGTCAATGAGCCTGACATGAAAAATTCCGCAACAAACATTTACCGACCAGCGTACTTGATGTCGAACTTCGACAGCATATCTCGGATTTTCCATCGACCAGGTATTCCACATTCCGTTACGCTAAAAACATGCCTCATCTGTCCACATTATGTCTGCCAGGAATGTTGGGTGGACCTCTATGTTATTCATCACAAAGTTGCACCACGTGTAACGTCTCTTAGCATCTCTTGGCAGCAATCCCTGCACGGGTGTGGATCGGTATGGATGAACACCTAAATCATTGAGGATTTTCCAAACGCGTCTTTTTGACAGGCTACAATTATCACTGACCATTTTTCTTTTGCTGCTCTGAGGATGGGCCAAAATTTGCTGATATACGGCGTTGTAAGTTGTCTCTTCGAGTAGCGCATAGCCTTTTTACTATACCTAGACACCAACTTTATGGCCTAAGCTGTCACCGTTTAGAAGTTCAGGAGGGGGGGGGGGTGTAACGGATATAGGTGGGAACCCTGTATACACATATACACGTTCCCAATTCCATCCCAAAAACATCGAATTGAAAATTAATTTAAACATTAAATTTCATCAATATTGACTTGAAAAAATTAGCAGATGTAACAGATGGATGACCTTGATTTTTTGAAATAGAATCCACATTTCAAACATAAAAATAGAAATGTACAAAAAATCATAAAAATGGCCTTTTCCCACATTTTTCACAGAGCACAACTTAAAAATTCATATAGATGTGAAAAACAATCCAATGCTTCAAAAAATTGGTAGGCACACTGAAAAGGGTTCACATTACTAAAAGATTATAAAATTTTAAAAACTTAAAAAGGAATGCACTTGGTGTAATTAGTTAAATCTTTATGTTGCCAATTGGGAACATTGGCCTGTCGCCACCATTTCCTGTACTGTCAACTAGGGTAATTTTGTCCCATTTTTCATGTTTATTTCACAAGAAAATCAAATAATAGTTGGAAATCAATTAAAATTTGATATCGTAAGTGATTTATATTATTTTAAACATATTTAACTGTAATATAAATCATTGTTAAAGTATACATAACAACTTTAAACATTTAAAAATTTTTTTTTAATTTTTGGGCTAATGTTACCTGGAATTGGGGCAACTTTGACCCAGCTCTTGAAAACCAAACATTTAAATTCTTGAGATAGCTTAGGTCAATGTTAGACCATGTACAAGTATTGCCAAATTACCTATCAATAATATCTTATCTAATCAGAGTAGATCTCACGCTTAATTTAGAAAAAAATCAATAAATCAAAATTTTTTCTATGCAAAACTGATTTTATTTTTAAATTACAAGTGGAATTTTCAAAGAAAAGAAAATAATAATAGATAAACATTAAACAGTAATTTAACAGTCTTATATGTTTCAAAGAATTGATAGTCCAAACTATGGAGAAGAAACAATCCAGTTCTGGATCAATAAACTGATTCCTCTTTGACTCGATTTTCGGAGGATTCATTTTCCCGCACATTTCTTCCCACTCATAATTTATACAGTCTAATTTTTCTGGCCAACGCCAAAATTTGAGTTTTCTTTTCATTCGTTTCACAGTCGGTCGATATCTGTTAAACTTAAAATCTTTCCAGGATATTTAACACCATCTGTTGACATTAGTTTTTAAATTTTATACTCGATAATAAGCAGACTGTAATTCTACAAATAACCTTTATTAAATTCATCAACACCTCGAACACAACACTACTTGAAACATTTTCGTTGTTGAATGCAACTGTGGAACGCACCAAAACATCCGTCTACATTTTTAAAATCACATTGATATTTTCTGCCATTTTCGGTAACTCCCAAGCAAAAAATTCGCCAAATGGCGCAGAATCGCGCTAAAAAGGGCGCCAACATCCTGCCCCCGTTGTAATGGTGAAAGGGCATTACAACAGTTACATCAAAAAAAAAAAAATTACACTACAAACATTTCGAAATTACTAGTTACATTTAAAAACTACAACAATTACAAAAATTACATTCATTAATATTACACAAATATAGATACTCAAACATACATTTACATTGTCTGTGCATAATATTCTATGACAATATTTATTACATGACATTAACTTGAATTAATTTAAAAATGGTAAGGATGCAATTTTTGTCACTGGACGCTGAAATGTCCCAGTTTTATCCTTGATTGTAACAACTCTCGTAATATTGTCCGTACTTACTTAATGGCATTAGAAGATGCCATTTAAAGTATCCTGCATTATCTGAATTTTTAATTAGTACTATATCACCTTCCTTGAAATTCACTAATCCCGTGAACCATTTTTGTCTTTGTTGAAGTCTATTCAAATATTCCACTTTTCCCAAAATAATTGTGCAAACTTTTGCACCAACTGCCATCTATTTAGTCTGTTCATGGGAATTTCAAGGTAGTCAGGATCAGGTAAGGCAACCAAAGATGATCCGACTAAGAAATGTGCAGGGGTGAGAACTGAAATATCATTGGGATCATTGGACAAGGGACAAAGAGGTCTTGAATTGAGAACCGCCTCAATTTGTGTGACTAATGTCAAAAATTCTTCGTGACTTAAAATAGCATTACCCATAACTCTTTTTAAATGATATTTCAAAGATTTTATTCCCGCCTCCCAGAGGCCTCCAAAATGAGGAGCCGAGGGGGGATTAAAGTTCCACCTTATTCCTTCTCTAGCAAGATATTCTTCTATTTTTTCCTTATTTCCCTTAAATAAATCTTTAATAATTTTACGCAATTCATTATTGGCTCCAACAAAATTGGTGCCATTATCACTACAAATTTCAGAAGGTTTTCCTCTTCGTGATACAAATCTTTTTAAAGCAGCAAGGAAGGTCTCTTTGGTTAAACCATGAACAATTTCAAAATGAACAGCCTTAACAGCAAAACAAATAAAAATACAAACAAAACATTTAGTAAAATTCTTGTTTTTGCCAGAAAAAGTTTTTATGGTGAAGGGTCCTGCAAAATCTACACCTATTTTACTAAATACTCTGGTAGGGGTAATTCGCGCAGTAGGCGAGTCTCCCATTGCTTGTTGGGATTCCCTTGAAATTACCTTTCGGCAAACTATACATTGGTTTATTACCCTTCTGACAATATTTCTGCCCTTAACTATCCAAAATTTGGAACGAATAAATGACAGAGTTCCTTCTGCTCCTAAATGAAAATACAAAAAAAATGATAATGATTAATAACAAGATAAGTAAAATTATGCTTATTTGGAATTAACATAGGATGTTTCTGCTGGAGTTCTAATAGAGAGTTCTTTAATCGTCCACCAACTCGCAATACTCCTTGAGAATCTAGAAATGGGCACAAGTTCAATAAGTTACTAGCATTCGGCAAAGGCTTGCCTTCCTTAAACATTGGATTTTTTCAGGAAACGCTGTTGCTTGAATGCTCTTTACGATACACAACGCTAAGGCCTGAGACTTCATCGCTTGATAAACAACCAACTAATTTAGGGTGCCTTGCGGCTTTAATGAAGCGAAAACACCATGCGACTACCCTTATAAGTTTGAAATATGACGAACAGTTGTTAATAATATCAAGAGGTTCTAATTTTTGTACAAAAGCATTAAGTTCACTGGGCACCTCTCAATTCTCGTGAATAAAGCTCTGTGTCTTCTACAGATTCAATATTACTAGGTTCATCTTAGGAAGGACCGTCTTAAAATGATGGACCGTTCCACCACATCTAGCACGTTTCAATTTTATTAGGATCCATACCTCTTGAAAGCACATCAGCAAGATTTTCTTTTGAGGTGACATGCCTCCAGCATTTTAATTCTGTAAGCTCTTGAATTATGCTAACACGATTTTTCACAAACAATTTCAACTGTGATGGTGGCTTGGCTATCCAGGCCAATACAATTTGTGAGTCTGTGTACAAAACCACCTTATTAATGTTAACCTTTAGAGCATCTATCGCCTTCTCCACTAATTTTGCCAAAAGAACCGCACCGCATAATTCTAGACGCGGAATAGTAATTTCCTTTACTGGAGCGATTCTTGATTTACTGCAAAGAAGACTAACTTTAATTTCTCCCATCCTATTAATACAACGAAGGTAAACGACTGCTCCATATGCTTCTTTTGCCGCATCTGAAAATCCATGAAGTTCGATTACTGTGACAGGGTTCATCAGCACGTAGCGGGGTATTTTAATTCTCTAAGTTCCAAAAATTTTCTACGAAATGTTTTCCATTGATCCTCTTCTTCATACGGCAGCTCATCGTTCCAGTCAATTTTCATCTGCCATAATTTTTGCATAAATTTTTTAGCTTGCGTTATAACTGGGCCTAACAGTCCCAAAGGGTCGAAAAGACGAGCTATTTCTGACAAAACCGAACGTTTCGTAGGAGAGCCTGAACCTAACGAGATCTTAAGATAAAAATTGTCTTCTTTTGGCTCCCATCTAACACCAAGTGTTTTTACGGTGTTATTAGTTTCCACGAAGTCATATTCCTTTTGATTGACAGAAACACAATTTAGTAATTCTTGTTCATTCGAACACCATTTGTGGAGTACCATACCCCCACTATTTAACATTTTTATTAATTGTTGTTGCAACCCAAGTGCAGTAGCAATATCATCTGCACCTGTTAAGACGTCATCTACGTAAAAATCCGACAGTGTAGCAATTGAAGCTAAGGGAAAATGGTCCCCTTCATCAAGGGCCAATTGTTTTAATACTCTAGTGGCCAAAAATGGGGCGCTTGCAGTGCCATACGTAACTGTTTACAACTGAAATAATTTAACCTCTTCCTTAGAATTGTTCTTCCATAATATACACTGCAAGTTTCTTTGTTTCGGATTTACCCAAATTTGTCTGTACATTTTTTGTACGTCCGCAACAAAGGTTATTTTATGCTTACGAAATCTCAAAAGTATCGAAAATAAATCATCTTGAACACCACCACCTTTGAGTAAGAAATTATTTAATGAGATCCCATTCGACGAAGGCGCCGAGGCGTCTAAGACCACACGCAGCTTAGTTGTGGTGCTATCTTCTCTTAAGACTCCATGATGGGGCATTATATAGCAATTTAAATTATCTGTCAATGTCACTTCCTCCATATGCCCTAATGTTTCGTATTCCTTCATGAAATCGGTATACAGTTTCTTCATTTCAGGGTTTTTATCTAATCTTTTCCATTGCGTTATCCATCGTTTTTATCTAATCTTTTCTAATCGCGTTTTAGCCAAATTTTTTTAATCTACCAAATTCAAATTTTCCTTTATTGGTAGGTTTACAGTGTATTTCCCTGTAAATTCATCCCTACGAAACGTTTCACAAAAGATTTTTTCACATTCCATTTCATCATCCCTTAAACTGGGTGAATCTTCCATATTTTCTAAGTTCCAAAATTGTTTAACATTTTGTTCTAATTCATCTAATTGGGAGATGAAACCACAATGTTTTGGTTCTGACGAACCCTTTATTGTTCCGCTAACTATATAGCCAAACACAGTTTCTTTCATAATTAAAGAGCTAGTAATATGGATTGTGTTAGCCCTTAAAATATCGAAGAATAATTCAGCACCAATTAAAATGTCCACCTTAGTAGGCTTATAGAAATTAGCGTCAGCTAAAATTATGTTTTGTGGAATGCGCAGCTGCGAAATATCTATAGCAGAAGCTGGCATTAAATCAGTGACCTTGGGTAAGATTAACAGTTCTACAGACGCCGAAAATGTTTCATCGAAATTCGAAATCATGGCAGTTGTTTCCTCTTTTATACTAATTGATCTGCCTGCTAAACTCAAAATTGACATATTTATCCTCCTTTGCTTCAAACCTAAAATGTTTGCAAAATTTATGGAGACAGCTGATATTTGAAAACCGGAATCAAGTATTGCACGCGCCTTCACTACAGATCCATTTTTATTTCTTACGTAAACAATCGCAGTAGCCAAAATCACATCTTTCTTTTTAATTGCAAAACACGAAGAGATTGTTCGAGATCCATCGGCGTCATCATGTCTACTATCAATTTTATTTAAAGCAGAACTGCTGTCTGCAATTGCGGATTCCTCAAGGGTTGCCACAGTCTCTAAAGGAACAACATTCTGCGTTCTATGCAATAGATAATTATTACATTTCGATTTGCATGCATATTTTGAATTGCAGTTTTTTAACTGATGCGATTGAGATAAGCAATTAAGGCAGAGCTTATGTCTTTTAACAAAATTAAATCTTTCGATAGGGTTCATTTTCAAAAATAAGTCACAGGTATATAAAGCATGCGAGGATTTTTTACATAAATTACAAAATGCACGCTTTGAATTTAAAACGAAATTTTTTGCCTTGTTTTGGAAATGCGGAGGTTTCGGATTCACACTGCAACCATTTTTTTTTTTTAAATTTTTTTTTTTGCAAATTTTCAAGAATTTGACATCTCTCTTCAAGAAACGAAATAAATGCATTCCACTTTGGCAAATCTGAAGTTCAAGAACGCGCCGATTCTTGGTTGTCATTTCTGAGTACGTAGGGAGCACATAAACATGCTTCGAAAAAGAGTCTCCCGCCAAATGTGAGTCGAGTTCAGTCATTCGATTTCTGCATGCTGAAGGAAGCAATGAAGTTGAAATTCATAGACGAATGAGTAAAGTGTACGGAGAAACGTTCATGTCTGACAGCAAAGTGCGGAAATGGTGCAGTAACTTTGATGCTGGACGCACAGATGTTCATGATGCAGGTGGCCAGGGAAGGAAGCCAGTGTCAACCGATGATCTTGTTCAGCGCGTGGATCAGGCGATTCGCGGAAATCGTCGGTTCACAATTTCTGGGTAGAGTGATTTGTTACCGGAAATTTCACGGTCAGCTCTCTATACCATTGTGAGTGAAAGACTCGAGTTCCGCAAATTCTGCGCCAGATGGGTTCCCAAGATGCTGTCTGACCATCACAAAACTCAGTGAATGGGCGCCGCATTAACCTTCCTCCAGCGCTACCATCACGACGGAGATGAGTTTTGGGACAAAATTGTCACAGGAGATGAGACATGGGTCCATTACGAAACTGAAGAAACGAAAGAGCAATCCAAACAGTGGATGCATTCACACTCCCCGAGTCGTAAACCAGTGAAGTTCAAGCGCACGTTCTCCACAAAAAAGTGTATGGCTAGTGTTTTGGGACCGTAAAGGTGTTCTCTTGGTGGAATTCATGCCACGTGGCACAACGATCAATGCAGCTTCGTACAGCAAGACTCTTCAACGTCTTCGAAGGGCAATTCAGAACAAGAGAAGAAGAATGTTGTCGTCAGGCATTGTCCTTCTTCATGACAATGCGAGGCCGCACACTGCAGTTGCAACAAAGATCCTCATGGAGCGTTTTGGATGGGAAGTTTTTGATCACCCCCATACAGTCCTGACTTGGCTCCCTCAGATTTTCATCTCATTGCCCACATGAAACGCTGGCTAGGAGGACAAAAATTCGCCACAGACAACGAGCTGCAGACCAGCGTACAGAATTGGCTGAAAGCACAGGCGGCAGCTTTCAATGATGAAGGTATTGGAAAATTGGTACCACGCTACGACAAATGTATGAATCGGAACGGCGATTATGTCGAAAAGTAGCTTAATGTTGTATCACATTGTTCCATATAAAATTTTCTTGATTCTGACTGTGATTTTTATTTAGCGACCTATCGGACCTTAAAAAAAAATAACCCTCGTGTATATATATATATATATATATATATATATATATATATATATAATCCCTTCACGACACCCTTTTAAAGGGAAGGAAAGGGAAATTCCATATTTTTTTTTTAAAAAGGAGAATCCCCTTTGTAGGGAAAAGGGAATTCCCTAATTTTGTGAAAGGACATTCCAGTTCTATTAGCAGTCTAGTGCGTTCGTTTCTCAGATTTTGTTTTGAAATGTGTTGAACATCGTATCTCAGAAGATATTGATGACAATATTCTCAATCCTGTTGTGTCTGCTGATGTTTGTGGGCACCTTAGCATTATAACTAAAAAAATGCCAATCTGCCAAAATAGTTTGGAAGATCAAGTTTCAGGGCCAGTTTCGAATACAAAAAGAAATAAACGGAAGAAACTTTGCAGTTCTTTTAAAATCAAAAAAGTGAAGCGATCTATACCCAAATGGAAAAAAGAGTGCTATGTTTAGTAATCCCATCAAAAGTGAACCAACAGAGCAAATTGCTGACAAATTTCCAGAACTAATAGAAGCAGAATCTAGATATTTTTTTCAAATTCATTTCCCAGGAATATATAAGTTATCTGGCCAAAATGACACCAACTTTTGTAGCTCAAAAGGAGACTAACATACAAACTGACTGGAAAGATATTGCTCAGTTTTTTGGGTAACTCTTACCGAGTTGATATCATCAGGTACCCACCGAAAATGCTCACTAGAGCACTTCTGAAGACATAGCTGTGCCTATTACCTCTACTGTCATGCCAAGAAAAAAATTCAAAGAAATCAAAAGAAATTTTCATTTGATGAATAATGCTTTATTGCAACCTGGTGATAAGTTGGGTAAAATTCAACCAATTTATGATGAACTGAACAAAAAATTAATTCAGGTTGAATTATTTCTCAACCAACTTAGCATTGATGAATCAATGGTTCCGTTGGCCACCATTCCTCTAAAATGTTTATTCGATGAAAACCAGTGCGCTTTGGATTAAAAATCTGGATGATTTGCGCTAATGGTTATCCATACAAAATGAAAATTTTTGCAGGAAAGCAATCAAATGAAATAGCCCCTCTTGGTACTAGGGGTTGTAAATAATCTTTTGACAGTTGTTGCAAACCCTCTTCAAGAAGAAATATTTTTTGAGAACTTTTTTACTACTAATGATTTGATGAAGGATCTTGCAAATAGAAATATAAAAGTTATTGGAAATATCCGAGAACACCGAATTCAAAAATGTCCATTGATGCTCTCCAAGGAAATGAAAAACTAGAAAGAGGTTCATTTGATTACCAAAGTGATGGATCGGTATTTTTATGCAGCTGGAATGACAATTCTGAGTGACAGTTTCTTCAAATTATTGCGATCATCTCCCAATGCAGTCGGCCAGGTGAGAGCCGGATGGCTAGGACGCTGGCATTCGGTTCAGATCCTGTGGGTTCGAGTCTCACAGTTAGCATGGATGTTTGTAGCCGTTCGGAATCGGCTTTAAACTGTAGGTCCCGGTCTAATTGGCCCTCGTGTAGCAAAGAGTGGACCGTAGCGCCCCAAACCAAACCAAACCCAATGCAGTCGACTAAAAGATATTCATGTAAAGATCAGAAGAAATGGCCATGCAACAATCAAATTTAATACTGGAACGAGTGGAGTTGATCTGCTAGATAGAATGTTAAGCAGCTACCGTCCCACGCTTCGCAATAAGAAATAGCGGTGGAATTTATTTGTTAATGCATTAAATATAGCTGCTTGGCTTTTACATTCAGCAACTCATGAAAAAAAAAATACCAAGCTGACTCATAAGGAGTTTTACCAAGAGGTTACAATCGCTCTTCTAACAATTGCACCAAGAAAGGATGGGCCTCAACTAGGACCCAAAGTTCACCGCCCTATATCACAGAGAAAGAGTGATGGCCATTTCCTTGTACATGTGCACAGTAAATGCAAGATTAGCTTGCAATGAGTGTAAGAAAAAATTGCATCTAACATACTTTCCACTGTACCATGGAATAAAGGTATATACATAAATTTTTGATATTTTGTTCAGTAAAATAGTTTTCATTTAAATTTATAAATTTTCAACTTAAATTCATATCTGCACTTAAATTTGAAAATAAACCTTTCATTCATTCTTACTACTTTGCTTATTTAATCTACTCACCACTATATTCCATTTTGGAATTTAGTGTAAACGTATCGTCAGAAGTGGCCAATGTTCAAACCATGAAAATTACATATAAATACTTTTCCCCCCATTTAATGACTAATATCCCTTAACTAAAGCATTAGAAGGCAAAATATGCAAAAGATCAACTTAAAGTATAACTGCATCTGAATTCGGACTGGAAAAGGTTATTGTGACCACCTGCCAAGAGCCAGAATAACCACTTATCGCATCGCGGATCGCTACGAGACGGGCAGGAAGATAGTCAATGACGTTCTGAATGGTACTCACAGGGATGTGGAACCATGCCGACTCCAGTACCGTGGCCAGCTGCCCTAGGTTGCGCGGTTGAGATCCATGGCGCGAACAACCCGATCGAGGTGGTCCTACAGATTCTCGATTGGGTTTAAGTCTGGGGAGTATGGTAAACTCCACCTGGTGCTCTTTGAACCATGCATGTACACTGCGAACTGTATGATACATCGCACTGTCCTGTTGGAAGATGCCATTGTGCTGAGGAAAAACAATCCGCATTTAGGGGTGGATATGGTTCGCAAGGACAGATGTATACTTCGGTTGATCCATCGTGCCTTCCACAATGATGAGTGCACCCAGGGAATGCCACGAAAACATTCCCCAGACCATAGCGCTGTCTCCTCCAGCTTGAACCCTTCCGGCAAATGTTGCAGGGTGTTTGTTTTTTTACGTTTCCCGCCGTATACGACATCTGTCCGATGGGGCATAAAACATGATTCATCGGAAAAAGCCACCTGTCGCCACTCAGCAGACGTCCAGCTGCGATACTAGCGTGTAAATTCCAGCCTTCGCCGCTGATGAACAGTCGTCAGCATAGTTGCATTAACCTGCCGTCTCCTGCTGAGCAACGTTCGCTGAACTGTCGTTGAGGATACACTTTTGGTAGCCCCTTGGTTCATCTGGGCGGTCACTTGGTCGACGGCTGAATGTCTATTCGCCCGAACGCATCTCCGCAGCCGTCGTTCACCTCTGTCATCTATGGCTCCTGGTGCACCACACTCGACACGTCGCTGATTTTGGATAGTACCATTTTGCCATGCACAGTACTTTTACCACGGCAGCACGCGAACAGTTCACAAAATTAGCAGTTTCAGAAACGTTGTCACCCTTGGCCTAGAAGTCAATGATAATGCCCGTTTGGATGTCAGATAAATCGTTCCGTCTCTGCATTTCTCCAACGATTGCAATGTATCTCTCCGACACCTTTGTATATCCGTACTCTTCCTTCTGCGGTTATTCAGATTTTTTAATTTTTTTTCAAAGTAGCAGTAAAATATATTCTGAAATAAATACACTAAAATATCAGATGCAGAATGTTTTTAAGCAATTATTTCCGTTAGGTAATTATTTTGTTAAATTTATCTGTTTAACTAAAAAAATGAGCACTTTACATTAAAAATGTCTATTTTGCACAACGTTATTAAAACTATTTTAATAATGATGATACTTTTTTTAGTATTCACCTCCCCTCGAGCGATTTTTTTCATGTTATACCAGTCAATTTTCGGCTCTGTCAGCGCGTACCTTTTATCTCTTACGGCAATGATTTTCAATATCTCATGATATTTTTAAATTTATGAAATAAGTGTCTTTAAATTTGATCAAAAAAGTTCTTTAAATGTTTTGAACAGCTTTCCAAGAAAGGAGGAAAAAGTAAGAAAATAAGAAAACGCGGAATAAAGTTTAAAAAAATACAAAAATAACTACGTACCTTGAGTAACAATTGTCGGTAGCTTTAGTATTAACAGCTTTTTTTCAACAACATTGGTATCAGATCATTTCCATCTTAATTATGTTACCCACTTCAAATTTCCTGGTAGATGATGGTAGTAGGTTATGGTGGTTAGGGCCAAGAAACTTTGACTCTTGGGGAGTCAAAGTTTCTTGACCCTAGGGGATGGCCAAAGGAAATGGTAAGGTACCTTACCATTCCCTTTCCCCTAGGAGATTAATCAGATTGCAGACGACCAAACACATCTTCCATCAGCAAAAATAGTGAAAACAATTTTGGCCAAAGCAATAGTTAAAAACACAAATTAAGTCCCAAGGGAAAAAAAAAAACATAGGTGCCAAACTTATTGCACAGCATACAATTTCGACTATAACTGGTAAAAGTCCTGCCACACTAGAAAAGTTCTCTATTTGGTTGCATGTGTACACGGTAATTTAGAACAACCAGATATTAATGTCCATTTTTCTTAAATTTTATAAATAAATGACAAAAGACCAATTTGCACATGTGATATATTTTATTAAAAAAGGCAACAAAGATAACCATAGAACCTATAGATAACATTATCACATAGCTGAAAACAAGAAAATTTCAAAATTTTATTACCATAGACATCTTTCATAATTAAATGGCAATTGCTCCTTTTTTCTCATTAAACCACAAAAATATAGATATGATCTTTCTTTTTCAAATAATCATGCAAAAGGGCATAAATAAAATAGTGGTAGGCATCTTAGATTGGAGTCCAAGGGAATGATATTTTGAAATGAGGTTCAAAATATATTTATAGAAATGTGTCTATTTAGCAGTTTTGAAACCTTTTTCAAATGTACAAAGAAAAATAATAACATTAAAAACTGACACATTCTTTGCACAAACAGAACAATAAAGAAAATAAAGTGTATCAAAATTTGCCATAAACAGCTAATGCAAACTCATGGGGGATACCATAACAAATTAAAAAAGAAAAATTAAATAGGGTATAAACATTTTAGTTTGACATGATTGTTGATTCAGTTTTAGAAAGTATTTTTGACACTTTGATAAGCTTAAAAAAGTTTTCAGAATGAAATGAGCTGTTGATTGGAAATAAAATCTGCATGACATAGGTATGAATGCTCACTCCATATTTTACAAGAATAATGTAATTCTCAATAATGTGCAATGCAAACTCTAGTAAAAATTTTAAAAGATCACATCAAAATATCAATTATATTTCTGCTATAAATTTAATTCAGAAATTGTTTTCAAATAATTAGAAAGAAAACTTGTTGAACAATACCTTGTTGAACAACAAAATTTGTTGTTCAACAAAACTTGTTGAACAAACTATACCACAGTCTTAGTCTGGAAGACAAAAATTTAAGATACCTAAACAGAGGGTAGGCATCAAGTCACCATTTCAAAACACATGATGAACAACTGCATAAATGGAAAATTGGACTGAAATCCTGAACAAAATATTGATTTTTATAGAAGCTAACCATATTGTACTGAATCTTTGTATATTAATGCAAAAGTAAAAATGTGCATGTTCTAAATTGATATTGCAAAACTATATGTCCATCTCTAACAATGTTTTCAATTCAGTGATAATTGCAGAAACAAGAGCAACTGAAATTCATAGTAATGGCACACTTAATAAAATTCAATATTGATACATCAAAGTAATAAAATTGCATAGACAGAAGAAATACAATTTAAGAGTTCATAAAATTGAAACTGATAAACACATAATGGATTCACATTAGGTACATTTGCTTCACCTTTTATTCAAATTAAAAGTCCTTAATGCAATCCAGAAAAACTGTCTGTGACAAATCCAATGCTTCTTTTCATTAGTAAAATCAAGATTTACCGACAAAGAAAAAATATGCACATAGTTACCATACACAATTACACATAATAATACCCAGGATGATAAAGAAGTGTTTCTTAAGAGGGGTAAAGGCTAGCCAAAAGGTATTCTTCCATACAATAAATATTTAAGACTCCATGTTGCTAATAACAAGGCAAATTTGTTGGTATGAACTGAAACAAACTAAAGAGCTAATTTAAGTACTATTTTAGATTGTTAAACTTGTTTTTAAAGAAAACACATGAAACCATTAAGTTCTTAAGTTCATCACGCTTATCTTTTCCTACTATATTCTCCTTTTAATACTCATTAAAATTGGCTATATAACATTCCCAGTTTTCCATTGACCCATAAATGACTTTTCATGATTTGAGCAGAAGTGATTAATCTGGGACGTTAACATTTAGCTCCCCATGACTGAAATAGAACACAATGGTGAAATTAAAAAAATTGTGCAAGAAAAATAGAGTTTGTACAAACAAGATTTTCATTATCTTTGTTGTGGAAATATTTGCTAACATGCATAAATCCCTCACTCTTTCAACACATCTTAGACCAATTCGTATTGCTTTTAATGTAGCTACGTGTATATGTAGATAAAAATTCTTAATTGACATAATGAAGTTACTTCACTATTCAGCAAAAATAATTTACTCCTAGACCACCCTTTTTACCGTATGGAGGAGGGCACAGTTAAAACTGTTCAAAGTACATGACAAACCCTTAAAATGGAGTTAAAATTAACAGATTAAAAAGTGAGAAAAATTAAACTCAAGTCAATTTAGCACCAAAAGAATCATAAAAGATTAAGGCATAAACTAAAATTGAAATTATTTAGCAGACTATGAAAATGTATAAAATTTAGCAAATTTCCTGACAAAGCTAGTAAAATCAATATATTCATCACACATAGCAGTAGTGTTGCGATAGATTGGTGTAAAGCATAATGAAATTTGGGTCAAACATACCAATTATTGACTCCTACTTTCCCTCTTACAACAAATAAAACCCACTTAACTAAAACCAATTTTATTTACAAGATATTTCAGCTTAAATGTTTCTGCACGAAGCTTTACCAAATTCTGATTGAATTGAGCAATTTGGTATGCATGAATGTGATCTTCAGCATCCATGTACAAAAGTGCCACATTATTAGTTGAAAACGATTGGAATACAAGCACAGTAAACTTGTGCATTTGTTTTCTATTTCATTAATCAATTTAAAAAATTAATTTTTAACTGTACCACTTTGAATAACAGTGAAAAGATGGAGACTTGACACATTACCATGAAGTATGGTAACACTTTGCCTTTTAACCATTTATTTATTTTGAATGGCTTAATAAGTATTTCATTAACTAAGAAAAAATACATGGAAGGACATTATGGCGCATTATGACAAAATTAACTATGCACATACAGCGGAGAATCTCTTTATAGAAAAATTCACACACATTTCAATTTTCAAAAGAAATAGACAATGAACTGCTTGCTGGTAAAGCAGATCTTATGTAAAAATTAGTTGATTTCCCCATACATTGCAATGTTTTGCATAAAAATATATATTTTAACAAGGATGTATCAATACAGCAATATTAATTTTAGGGATTTACTTGATATTTATTTTTGAAGGATTTACCTTTATGACAACTTGATACATAAAAAAAAGAAAAGTCAAATCAGCATTTTCAGTTGATCGCAATGAAGGGGGAAATAAAACTAAAATTTTCCTGTTACCTCAATCTGAAAAATACCCATACACAACAGAAGATAATTAAACTAAAAATGTTAAATGCATTACAAATAACAAAAAAAAAAGTCTTCATAAACACTCTTTTACTTGCAGAAGCCCCAGACTAGCTTTTTTGATCAAGCTACAGAGCAAAATGATACGATTTAATTCATTAAAAATCTGCCTTCTGATAATGACTTGTAAGAATTTGATTTGGAAGCTACTAGTGTGCACTGACAGTATCTTTTAATATAAGATCTAATAAATATATATTTGAAAAAAGCAGGTTAACTTTTTCATACATCGAATTATAGACCCTATTGAACCAATAAATAGGCAAGTGTCCGGGGATAATTCGAAATATCACCAGTTAATAATGTTATATAATAACCCAAATTTAAAACTTGTGTGGACTGACACTTGTGTGAATTGAATTTGCTTGCCTATAAAAATTGAAAATCAAGCAAAATTTTAATGTAATTTATAGAGAACTTTCTTATATCATAATAAATTATGCTAATAAAGCAGGTCAATCACAAGACAAACAGCTGAGATGCAGGGAAAGTAATATAGTTAATCAAATAGCAACCAGTATGATTAGCAATAGCATGCAATCAGGAAATTATATCTAGCATTGTAAATGCACACTTCCATACAAAGTTTTATGTTCAGCTCCTAATAGCATTTTAAAGAGTCAAACACAATTGTCACAGTTAATAAAAATAAATAGATGAAATTTCAAGCAATATAAATAGAAAATATCTTCTATTAAAATGAAGACATACAGTCTTACTTGTCAAACAGAAGGCAGAGAAATAAGCAACACCTGACTTAATGCTACAGAAGCATTAAGCCATCCAATACAACACCAAATAAGGTTTGGGTGAAAAAAATTCAAAACTTGCAAATTATTTTAAAAGGGTAAACCAAAGTATTATACAATGTACGCTCAACTGCTTCAAAGGTTAACAGGGAGAAAAAAAAATTGAGATGGAACAGAGACTGAATAATAACAAAGTAAATGACATATAATTTAATAGGACTTGAAATCTCACTCTATAGTATAAAAAATTAGTATATGCATATACTAAAGCAAATATCAGATAAAAATGGTAACAGTATTTCAGTCACACAAAGATAAACTGGTGAAGAGGTTACTGAATTTTAAGATAATACAAATAAATATACAATAGTTGCATCAACTTTAATTCAATAGGCCACTCTAAATTTCAGTACACTTGGGTTTTAACAGCCTTAATGTTCATGCACTGTTGAAGATAATTGGTCCAACAATGTCAACAGAGTAATTATGAGCAGCACATTCATACTCCACTAAGACATTTGAATGAAACTTCAAATATATTGAAATGATAGAGATGAAATGACGAATTTATTTTAAAAAGAGCATTTCATTACTTGGTATGCTCCTCTAAAAATTTAAAAAGGAAACACTTATTGATATTATCCTGATTCACTAGTTATCACAGTTTCAAGAAAAACAGTTGATTCAAAATAATTAAAAAAATCCTTTATTGTTCGTATGAACAGAAATGCTATATTACAGTTAATTTAAAAACTTTCCTTACTAGTGATAACTTACCCATAGCACAGAGTGGTTAAAATAAATTAAAAGGTTTTTTGGAACCCAGGAAACAGAAAATATTTTTTGCAGCCTTTTTTGTTTGGTATTTCAGTTTGAAAAATTTACATATATAAAACAACTTTTCAAAATTGTCTTTCCAGAAATATTTTAGATCAAAGCACTGAAGATAATACTCTGAAAAATATATAACCTTAAATGTGCCAATGTGTGATAAAATTTTAAAGTAAAATACAAGTGCAGGAAAATTTCACAATATGTGAAACTCATTTTGGCACTCAACCATTTTCTATGTGTATGCATACAGGGTGTTGATACAAAAGATGTGTTTATTCATCCCAATGGCTTTTAATATCTCAAAATACCTTCTATGTTGATATTCAGTGACCTTGAAACAATGGATGACTTTGAATCTTCAAAATTATAAAATAGGATTCAAAATTTGAGTTAAGCATGCATTCCATAAAATTGAGGCCATACCATTCACACAGATATTAGAAAAACTATTTTAGGCTATGATATATATCAGTGAACTATCTTGCATTGCACCCTGTGCACACAAATGCACTGACATGATTTGTTTCAAGGTCTTTTTCAAAGAGAGTTAGAATCACAATGTTGAGAATGTAGCTATGATCATATTACCAGTATTCCAGTGAGAACATCATTGCAAGTAACTGCTCTACATAGAAGAGAACAGTTGGAACCAACAATCCAAATGACCAGAAGAAATATTCTTTGTGGTGTTCTCTGGAAACAATGATTTCAAAGTAGTGGCAGGATGAAGTCAAGGTGTTGGTAGAATGTGAAAGACCATTTTGATTAACTATCTCAGCTAAGAGATAATGTTAATGATCACGGCGAACTCGCTTCCTCTTTCGCTGCTCTTTTGGTTCAGGATACAGGTCTGTTGAAAATAGAAACACTTCATTATTTAGGATAAAAATTGGAAACACTTTCATTTCCATATTATAGAGTTTGAGTATTAATGTAATACTTTTTTGGAAATATTTTTCTTAAATGTCCTAACAAATCAGTATTGTCCTTTCTTTTTCTAGATGTTTTCTAGAGTTCAAAGTTTATGCATTTATGTGCAGTGGCTACACCAGAATCCATTTGTGAGGATGTGGGATTTATTATATCATTTAAATTCTATAATCCCAGAAGTTTTTTCACGTACACAATGTAAATAGCCATGGCTCAAAGAGATTGACATTCTTATGAAAGAAGGTAAATAAAAGCTTATCCGTTCATGGGGAAAATTTTCATATTTTGAATGAATAAAATAATTTTTATTCCTGAACTAAAATATGTCTGCAGCATTTAGCCAGTATAGTGTTTCTAGAGTTAACTACAGCTTATATCCCATTAATACAAATGAATTTATTTAGGTCATTCAGCCCATTATTTCAATTTTTGGCTATGGAAAACTTATAATGTGCTCATGAGAGCTCTTTCCTACATACATGATTCTTCAATATCAAAATTCAAATTACAAAGCCGAATAATGCTTCATTGTTTGCTAAATATTGTAAGAATAAAATAGGGATGAAAATTTAGGCTTTCAGAATAAATTCTATGACAAACCCACAGATGAACAGAAATATATATATTTATTAAATGAAACCTTATACTTTATTACTATTCCTCTATGGCTATGGATGACCAAACAATTTTTCATTTATGCAACAGTTTGATAGGGCAACTGCTGAACTGCACAAGCATTGGAATTCTTCAATTTAAGCATGGATTTGGATGAGTTAGTTGCATGCATTCTTGAGTGTAGAAAACGAAGAAAATGAGGAGGAAGATTCATTATTGGGTTCATTTAACTCAAAACACAAATTTTGGTTAAAGGACAGTTCATAAATATTATGAAGATCATAAGCAGTTATATAAATATCATTGGAGGAGTGTTAATAACCTTCTGGATCAGATAAACCCTTAACTCACTAACCAAAACACTACATAATGAAAAGCCGGCAAAAATGAGTTTTGCTGCATCAAGGGAAAAACTAATCCTTTCATGTTCATTTGTTTTACAGGTTTACTTTAGTTCACTTTTACGTAATTCTGTATTTTTTTAAGTTTATTTTTCCTTGTAACTTATTTTTTTTGCTTTTGGCTGGCTAATTTCTATTCAAAAGAAAAAAAAAAAATCATGTATTACTGCATTGAACAAAATTTCATTGAAATGTTAGTCATTTTATGACATCTATCAAAATGTCTTTATAAGACAGATTCTGATAGCAATTCCAATTATAAAAAGGGGAAAAAGTATACTATATGTACTAAAGTTCATAAAAGCACAGTCAAGTACTTTAAACTGCTGCATAAGCTCATTCTATTAAATTGCACCAAGCTGAGTTGCTTTTTTTACAAAACATAAACAGCTTGCTAAATGGGGTATGCAGCAATGGCAGAGTAAAACCTGTGTTATCAGTTCTTCCCAATAGGAGTAGACAGCACATAAAAAAAAATAATAATATTAAAAAAAAAAAAAAAAAATAGGACAGAGAACCATAGCCCACACAAAAGAAAAGGAGATGCACTCAAAGTCACATCAAAACTTTTACCATAAATCAACATTTATACTCTGTTACAAGCCTGATGTTTCAATGAAATCATAAATGAAACTATTACAGTCATGTTTAGCAATAATACTGACATTGCATTTTCACAACACCATGTATAACTAGAAAAAAGGTTAAAATATTTTACCTGCTAATTCATCAAATACAACATTTGAAGATTTTAAATCTTTTGGCTGATTTTCCTCTACTCCACCTGAAAAAATTAAGCATAAAGATAAGGAGGCAGAGGTTAAAAGGGAGCAGGTTAAAAGTTGCATGAAGGTTTTTTAAAGTACACACATTATAATTATCGCTCTTTCAGATATGCTGCATTTCAGTTACAAGTTATATTTTAACCATTTCGCGATGGCAGTTCTGATCACACGCTTTCCTCTGAGGCCGGAAGTGTTTCTCATGAACGTTCCCTCCAGGCTGGCGGACTTTTAAGTGCTAAGCCTAAATTTACGAAAAATTCCAAAATAGGAACATTTACAAACAAATCTATTTATTTAAGCTATATATGGGTTACTTACACATTCTTTTATTATTTCTCCACTAAAAAATTTTTGTTATACTGTTTAAAATATTTTTCGCTGGGACATACTGTTGAAATCCTAGTCTCCCTTTCTACAGTAAGAGACTTTCATCAACTGATATATTCCCTATCAGGAATATATCAAGAACTCTGAAAGTTTTGAATGATTAAATCTAAAAAAGGTTTAATTTTTTTCAATCTTTTTGGCATCAGAAGAAGTAAAATGCAAATATCAAAGAATTTCGATGCACTGGTCCCGACTCATAACCTTACTGAAAAAAGGTGTTGCAATCATGGGATTTGTTGAGCAGTACATTTTAATTTTCAGTTTTTTTCCCGATACCCATTAAAATTGTCAAAGCAAATTAAACATTTCTTTAGTTACAGGCAAAAAATACTTCGAGGATGTACTATGTTCACTTTCCGGGTTATGTACCTCTCATACGCATTAATTTGGTTATTAAATCCATTAGTTTCATCAAAAAACATCTAAAAAAATCCAATTCCTTTGATACAGCATCATTGACTTTTATTCCGCATGCCGCTGTGAATGTTACTTGAGTTAAATCCCTTACGTGAGAAGACCATGAAGAAGTACCGTCCCACGATATACTCAGAATAGAAATGTCTGATATATCTTCATCATTACTCTGATCTCAGTGTTCCAAATAAACAGATTCACCTGACGAGATTTCTGCATCACTGTCACTACTTTCATAATCAATTTCAGTTTCAGACACATTTCTCACCAATTCAGAAATTTAGTCTTCTGTTAAATATTTTCTCCTTTTCGCCATATTAAATCCTCAAAGGAAAGAAATCTCACTACAACAGAATCTGATTCTGACTCAAAACTTATGGTTAACCCATATACCTAATGCTACAATCCCACCGCAAAAGAAAAACAAAATTGCTCGTAAACAAAGACCACGTGCAAAGTTTAAATGCCCTACCTGCTGACAGCCAGACACAATACATCCCTTCTTCCATTTGTTTACATAAAATGATAGACAGCATGTGATTCATACTAGTCTTGTTTTTGAATAGAAGGTCCCAACTACGTGTACTCCAAATTTCATAAACATACGGTGCCATCTTGTGCCCAAAAAATCAATTAATAAAATGTTCCAAACTACTGGCACGAATACGTGTCGTTCGCCGCGAAAGGGTTAAAGAGGTCAATTTTCCCTTTTTACTATTCAGACTCCAATGTCTATGGGTTTTTTTTTTCCATCTGAGACAGAGCAATATTCTTTTATATGTTAAACTTGTCGAATGCATAGGATATCATAAAATGAGAAGCATTGAACTATCATAGCAACATTTTCATTTAATTGAATGAGAAAGAAGTTACACAGAATATTTATACAGAGTAACAGATGTTTATCTTTAGGCTGATAATAACCAGTCACTCTATTTGTTCAATTCTAAAGTAAAGTAATTTGAAATTTGTCTAACTTTAAATCCTCCTGTAGAATGCCCTCTCGAAAAAAAAAAAAAGTTGCTTTCAATGAACAAATATTTAAACTGGTGGGATGGAATTTTAAACTAATTTACAAATCCACAAAAAGTCAAAAAGTTGATGTAACGCAATTTTGCATGAAAGAACTGGTATTCAACAGAGAAGATATGTAAACATTTAAAAACATCTGTGACTGTATTCTTTTACAGCAAATACATTATGAACATTCATAGTTTCCAAAATTGGTTACACAGAATTTACCAACATTTATTGGCAAGGAAAGTAGGAAATTATTTCCTTTATATCTTAGTATGCATCTGGCAATACAAGAGTTTTTAAGCATATAAATTCACCCATTTGAATTTTCATCTATATATAAAATAAAAAACAGTTCCGTAACTGACTGACATATAAGGCACAGACCTAACCGCTGGACCTAAAGGGCTAAAACTTTGCATGGCGATTCTTATAGTGTAGCAGTGCACTAAGAAAGATTTTTGAAAAATTCTTAGATTTTTTAAAATAAAAATTTTAAGCTGATTTTGTAACTTTTTTAAAGTTTGCATTTAAAAATAATAATCTGAGGGCTATAAAATTTATATCACAAGAAAGATCATAAAAATTTCTTTAAAATGAAATCTTTTTTGAATCCTTACCCCCATTTTCTGTTTTTTGGTGAATTTTTAAAGATTAAGTTTTAGAATTTGATTTATTAAATGCTGATCACGTGATTTCTTTTCTTCTTGTGATATTTTAAACTAATTTTGTGTCACGTGCATAACAATGAAATAGACAAAAAAAAAAAAAAATTCTTGCTAATGCGGCAGACGATTGGACATTATCCAAAAAAATATTAAAATACAGTAAAAGATATGTTCCTCAAATTTTACTATATTCTTTAGTATGTTCTAATTTTAATATTTTCTTCGGATATTTTGTTTATAAAAATATCCTTTACGATTTATTTATAAATATATATTTTTTACATCAATTGCATACACTGACTGTTGTATTTAATTTGAATGTAGTCTGTAGTGAAGTACGGGTATTCAGCTAGTATTTAAATAAAATTACTTGAGTACTTCAACCACATCCTAGTACTAATTTATCAGTTTATATAAGTCCTATCCTTTCCTTGCAAATAATGTCACAGAGAGAAGAAAGCCAACATTTGTCAGGCGAAATGGCACACACTATACAATGTAAAGCTTCCAATTTTCCAACATGATTAAATATCAACTCGAACTGAGTTGAATGTTGAAATCACACATGAATTTAATAATGCCTAATTCATCACAGTCTTTCAACAACAAAAGCTTTACTTACCACTGATGGTTTCAGGAGTCTTGGCCACATCTGATAAATTATTTGCATTTTGAGAAGAGAGTTCTGAAATCACTTGCACAGCTGGTGATTCAGAGTGACTAACTACAGAATCATTCATATTTACAGCTTCACTATTTTTCTTTTTCTTCTTTTTTGATTTAATGCTGCTTTCTTCAGGGAGTCTTCCATTTTCTTTCTCAAAACTGCTAACATCCAGTTTAGAATCTTCTACTATTGTGATGCTATCCTTGGTAGTTTCAACAATTGAAACTTCAACATTTTTCTTTTCATCTTCTTTCACTGAAGGCTAAATAAATGAATATAATGATTTCACAATCTTAAATATGCTACACTGTAACTATATATTACCTCAATTAGTACATTTTAACCCTTTCGGTCCTAATGGACATTTACGTCCCAGAGATTAGATTTCATTCCCTATTGGATAAATATAGTGCACTTTTAAATGGGTTTTTACATTTTCAGTGTTCTTAAGGAATTAGGGAACAAAAATATGACTAAAGAAACCTGGCAACACTTTCAGACACACTAATATTTTTGAGCATGCCCATTACTAAGTTTTGATTTGTCTATTTTTTTTTTTTTTTAAATTCTATAGTAAGTACAACGATATGTAAGGTACACTTAGGAAGAAATACAGGGTACGGCAGAAAGAACGTTCCGAGGGTATAAATAAATTAATAAATAATAATATATTAATAATAAATAAATAATTTTTAAAATTTTTTCTCAGACATAAAAGATTTCTTACTCTCTCTTGTTTTGCATTTTTGTTATTGATGTTCCAAATCAGAACATTTTTTTGCTGCACTCTGTAGTTATTGTTCTTATTACGTAGTAATTTAGTATTTTTAATGTCAGATTTAAGAAATTTTGAATAAATTCTTTTTGTGAGATATATTGTCTCAATTGTATTTAACAATGGGTAAATATGTCCCATGAGTGATCAAATCAATGTAGCTACTGTTCATAAAGAAAGATAGAAACAAGAACATTTACTATTTGTCAAATGTGTCAGGTTGCACTTTGTAAAGACTGCTTTACACCATATCATACTTAACTTTTACAGTAAGAATAAAATGTTCTGTGCTTTTCATTAAATTTTATTATATATTCACATGCAGTGTAAGGTTATCGTCACAATAGCCTAGACGAATGGGACAAATAGTTCCGGTTGACAATACGACTGGGACATATTGTCCCAGGAGATGTCCAGGAAACAGGAAAAGTTAAAAACTTTTAACACATAGTACACTTCTTTTAGCATGTCAACATTAAATTAAACTACTTTTCATAGTTAAATTTTAATCATGCAAAAGTTGGGTCGAAAGGGTTAAATAAGTATAGAGACATTTAGTACAGTTTTAAAAACACAAATAAATAGGCTCTCAAATTTTGTTTAGCACCACCTTCTTTAAACAGTTCAAATATATGATGATTTTAATTTTTTTGCAAAACAATAAATGACAAAAATTTAACATAATTTTATCTCCTTTTGATTGTTTTCCCTACAAAAATGAATATTTATATTTTTCTCATTAAGAGAAGAGTGCATGATGGCTCTTGGTAGAGGAGTCAAAACAGAATCCAGGTATGTATTGAGTCATTACAATTTCAGTATGGTGTGCCTCATTAAGTGATGTCAAGATTAAGTGTAAAAATTTTTCAGAAATTTCTTAAGTCTTTTGTCAATATCTATAACTTTAGTCACACTATCAGTAGATTTTTAGAAAGTGACATTCAATTTATATCTAGACAAAATGGTTAGTATCAGTACACAGGTTCTTTGAAACATTATGAACAATAAGAATAAAGCCTTTTTGCATATATGGGGGTGTCCACAAAGCAGGAGTTCAAAATACATTGAAGCTAATGCTTAGATGTATTATTTTCAGTTGGGTAATGTTTTTCCATTAATAAAGAGGGGGGGGGGGGTTGTTGAATAGAATTTCATTGCATATTTACTTTTAAATAATCATAACTTCATTAAGAACCTTTACACCAAAACAGAATATCAATATAACTACACGTCTTTAAAAGGGCTTTATTGAAAACAAAACAATAAAATAATAATGATTAAATATTTAAAGGAGAGTCATTGGCATAAACTTTACAGCCCAAGTGAGTATAGATGAACCATCTTTATAATTATGAAATTCAATTACATAAATTTTAGATGTATTATTTTGACTTCATGAAAACATAAAAAGCAGTACCTTATTTTTTGGAGTTGTATTCTCCACAATATCAATAGCTTTAACTGGAGATTGATCAGATGGAATACTCTCACCTAAATTTTAATAGATTAAAAAGAAAAGAGAATTTTAGTTTATAATCATTATGCAAAAGAACATAAAGGAAAATTGAAAATAACATTGGCTCAAACTGATAAATGAATGAAAAAAATGAGGTTGGTTCCTAAGACAATGAGAATTTACTCATTTCAGCTCAAAAAGGACAGCTGATAACTCCCTGAGCAAGCTATCTACAGGGCAATTCACTTGAAAGAAGCTCTGAATATTCTGTAATAATTCTTCCTAGGATGCAGCAATCTGACCCCCCCCCCCCAAAAAAAAAAAAAAAATAAAAATATATATATGCTACATATTTTGAGGTATATGTAAGAGATTGCATTATGTGATGCTGGAGGTGATCTCCGTTTTCTGTCAGAAACATTTCAACTTGGCATTCCATGTTTCTGAATGTATTGGGGTGAGGAGGAGGGTGGGGGAAATAACAGCAATTTCACTGATGGTTTCTTTTAAATAATTTAATACTTTGTTTGTAAAAACCTACTTATTAGATTAAAATAGTCTAAAATCTATTTCAACCTAGTTTAATTTTAGTATAACATTAAAGTAAACAGGATGTGCAAAAAAAGGAGGCAAATCGAATTCTCAAGCTTAAAGCTATAAACTGAGAGACTTTCCTTTGAATTCAACAATTTTTCTCTAAACTTTAGATAAATTTGATTATTTTTCAAGTACCATCTTTAATCTTTAGTCAAGGTCCATCTAGTAGTATGCTGTAAACAGAGGCAGGGTTGCTTTTTTGCAACTGATTCTACATTTTTTCTTAAAAAAAAAAAAAAAAATTAATAATAATAATTTTAAAAAAATCCTATAGCAGTTTTTTTAAATATAAAGGGTACTAAGTAAATTGTCATGCTTTTACAGTTGAAAATGTTTTGTTCTATTTTAGTTTCCTCTGTTTGAAAGATTGTCCAGCACCAGGGTCTCTTAAATCTTGAAAAATGATTGCCTTTTAAAAACAATCCTATGTTTAGTGAAATTAATACAGAAAAAAAAAAGATATAGCTATAAACTGAAATTTCTATTGTTTTCCATCATATTTTAAATTTTACTGTGAATTTTTTTATTTTTCATCTTTTGTAAAAAAAAAAAAGAAAAAAAAGAAAAAAAGAAAGAAAGAAAGAGACGCTATACCTAAAACTTTAAAAATGTTGATAATGATATTTTTATATGACATCTTGCAACAATGCAGTTTCACCATAGTACAGTGCAGAAATTTTCCATAAGTTTAACACCATTAGCAAATAATTTTAAAACAACTTTTCAGCATAAAGTATCCTTTCAACAACGTAAATTAGTTCAATTAAAACACATATGAAGCTACAAATACAAATAAGATACAACAAAATTTACTTGATTTAACTGGAGATGTTTTAGCTGACTTAGTAACTGCTACTTGGTTTTCTGTAGAACATGCTTCATCCTTCTTACGACTTTTACGACCTTTCTTTGAAATTAATTGAACCCAACCATCTGTAATAAATATTCAAACATTTACTATGAAAAGGGTGAAATTTCAAATCACCAAAGACATAATTAATAAATCAAATAGCCTTAAGTATTAAATTCTCAGGCAAATAAAATTTTATCTGATAATATTACACTTTCAAATCAGGTGGAACACATAATTATAAGGGACTCGACACATATGGGGGGGGGGGAAATCAACCCATTTTTGTACAATAAATAAATAAATAAAATTAAAAAAATACAAATAAGAATGAATAGATGAAGTTGATTTAGAACAAATCATGGAATAGCTTTGAATATTGCACTTTTAAAAGCTGAAAATTTGTAATTTTTGTTTATATTTAGCTAAATATGACTGCAGTAAATAGCAACTTTAGCCCTATTAACTACATAGATGTCACTACAGTAAAATAGCTATTTTGTAGTATAAATTCACAAGCAATACCACTGCAAAATAAATGAAAAAATTAAAATATTATTAAATTTTTTTTTAATATAGTTAAAGTTTATAATTTTCAATAATAAAAAAAAGCTTTGGAACTCCTGGTATATCACATTAAAAATTTGGTTGCAGTGCAAAGGGTTAAGAAATCAGGTTGACATATCAGATGCATACACTTTAAAAAAGAGCTAAACAAAGTAAAAAATAAGAAAAATACTCTTCAAGTTAAAATCTTCAAACATTATCAGTTTCATTAAAATGATGAAACCATGTATAACTGAATCAATTTAAGTTGCAAGTTGAAAATCTCTCAAAACACTTTTGTAAAGGGCAAAATATAGCATTTCATGTCAACTTTAAAAAATTATAATGTGAAAGATAGTTATTTTCAAGAAATCTGATTAAAAAAAATTTGAAAATTTGCGTTCTTTTAGACACACATTCGTCACTATATTTTACATAAATGTAAAGTCAATTTTTAGAGCTAATATTTTGTTTGAAATGTTGCGACTCCATTGTCAAGGAAGTAAACATATTTTGATCTCGATTACTGGAGGTAATCAGCAACAGTATTTTGTTTATTGGAAAAAAATTGCCATTTCTTTGAGGACTTTTTTTAGAGCAATGAATCTTATTAAACATGTTCTTTTAAAGTGTAGTTTTTTAAAAAAACCCAGTCACCAGTTAAGAGAATTGGAATTTTTAACTAGATGACACAGAAAAGAGAGGCACCAAATTCCATCACATTGCTAGTAAAGCAGATACCAATAGTTTCTCCTCAATTCTTAACCCTTAAACCGGCCCTTATGACTGGCAGTGGTAGTACTAAGTAGTGGGGCAGGAGTGGGGAGAGGCGTGAACGTTTGGCTGGCTTTGACATCCTCAGTCAGTTTCTGGACATCAGGGAAAGCACAATCAGGGTTTCACAAGTGCTCACCATTTGCTGGCAAGTTACAATTTTTCAAAAGTATGGTGGTTTAAATGACTGGTAGGCCTGTTATTGCTACTGAGCTCGACGCTTTGGACGAGGAGTATGACTCAGATGACTCAAATGCTGAGTCAAAAGAAGCTACTATTTGTAGGGGGGGGGGGGTCCAGCGTTCGTTCCCGCAGTGGGGAAGAATACACTGCAATTCCCCGCGGCTTCGTTCACACGATACGGTTTCGGTTTTATGATCGTCTTGGTTTTGTCGTTTCGTTTGCAGTAAACAGTGTATTTTGTTTTGTCTGTTCACAGGTTGCGGTTGAAAACTGCAAACGGGAGAACAACCGAAGCGGTAGCACATGTCGTTCAATTTTGTCTACCGAAAGGCCTCATACACACGATACGGTTTCGCTTTTATAATCGTTTCGGTGTGAACCGAAAGCTGTGTTCACACGATTCGGTTTTTCTTCCACCGCATATGGTTTTCCCGTCCGCACAGGGCACCTTTGCAATCATTGCAGTGTTAGTTAGTGATACGACATCGACAACAAAACATCGATATTCAATATTAAAACATCGATGCTAATAAAACATCGCCCTAAAACCATCGATGTTTTAAAACATCGATGTTTATGAACTTTCCTTTTTTTAAAACTGGTTTAGTAACCTCTAAGATTAATGTTACTTCGGTTAGTCATGGAGGGGGGGGGGGGGGGGACTGTTACCAGAAAATCTAGGAAGAAATTATTGCAATTTATTAACAAATCTTTTATTTTCAAATTAAGTAATACAAAATAAAATTACATATATTTACACCAATTGGAAGTACTGATGCAAAACCAACGTATGGGGGAAAACTGAACAAGCTCATTTTTTCTTCACTCTAAATAACAATTAGGGCTATTGGGGCATATAATTATTATTCATTGTCTCTAATCGTTCCCCCTTTTGTATTCGTCCTTTTCAGAATTCAGACTTACATTTACTGAGTGGGAAAATTATGTTACGTGGTTAATTTTTTTTATTTATGGTACATTTTCATTAAAAAAAAAAACATCGAGACAACGTAAAATATCGAGCACAAAACATCGATGTTAAACAAAAATCGGCTTCAATAAATCGATGTTTTTATCAAAACATCGATGTCGCATCCCTAGTGTTAGTTCACTTATTTTCGCAGGATGTACGTAAATACCTTTCTTGTAATGTACTGGTATCGTCGTCGTTGAAGCAACATTAAAAAAATTTATAGAACGTATTGGGTACATCCTATTTTGAGGGACAGATATTGTCTGGGATCTTTTCAAACGCTTATGATTGAATTAAGAAGAGATTAATCGAAATTTTCCAACTACTTCCGAATGACGATACATGCATTTATTGAGTTAAAACTTTGAACTTTTTGTAATGGTTAACCATATAATTTGCAAACAAAATCACATCATAAAACTTCTCATAAAGTTTTTAAAAAAATTTTAAATTTAAGATAAAAAAAGGGGGTAATTTAAAATCGTTATAACTCGAAATATTATCTGTCGAATTTCAAATTTTTTTCATTTAATTAAACAGAAATAATTTTTTAATTTCGATTCAGCGGTTTTTAAAATATTAATTAAAAATAAATAAAAATATTTAAAGAATTTAAAAAAAATTATGCAACTTATATTTAAAAAAATCATATTTTCAAAAGTAAATATAATTTTCAAATTTGTTGAATCAAAATTAAAGTAAAATAAAAGACATGTTCCAAGTTTGAACCATTTATCTTTAACGGTTCTTGACTTATAACAATTTAAAGATGAGAAATGGTGAAAAACCCATTATGCAGAAAACGTATTTACAGGTTTAAACCAAGATTGGATGCTATTAGAATAGTGCAAATAATAATATCTCCTGTTCTAATTAAGATATAAACATGATTTAAACGTCGTTTAAAGCGTCATTTAAAGTAAAACATTTTTATGTTTTGTCCCAAACGGTCAGTCTATCTTCAACCAAAGAAATTAAAATTTCTGTGCCGATTTTCTCCATTGTGTAAAGAAAAAACAACTGCAAAAAAACAACTAAAAAAATCACTTCAGTAGCTAGATCGGCACTGGTGTACGTTTCCTTCAAAATAACCGAATCGTGTGTACTCCCCTCTCAAATCTATACACCAATGGCAACAGAAACGGCCTGGCGTCGGTTCCGTCTATCCGGTTTCGGTAGACAAAATCGAACGACATCTGCTACCGATTCGTTGTTCCCTCGCTTGCGGTTTTTGACCTCAATGTGTGAACGTACAAAACAAAATACATTGCTTACTGTTAACGGAACGGCAACCGAGACGATCATAAAACCGAAACCGTATCGTGTGTACGAGGCCTATTTCCTATTCTCCATTATATCGATAAAAAAAAATTTTAATTGAAAAAATTCGTGACCTTTCCTTTCAATTTCGTTACTTTTCGTGACCGTTTTCCTATTTCGTGACTTTTCATGTTAGTAGACACCCTGATTCTGATAGGCTCAAAGTTTCCATAATATACTACCTTTACTTATGATATAAAAAGGCTTGAACTGTGTCATTAAAGTTACTTTATTAGTCTTTTCATCAGGTCAACTGGATGGCATACTGGTTTGGCCCAGTATTCTCTGAGTACCTGCACCACCGGTTTGTTAGTTTGATTCCCACTTGTCCAAGGACAAGGCTGAGATTAGGGAGCTATGGTGGCCACCTATACGGTGTTCGTATAATAAAGAAGTCTACAAATTCGTGGTATGGATGCACAAATTTTATAATAGACAAAAAGCCTGCCGCATTGAAAATAACACTTTATTAGTCATTCAAATTTAATGGCTTCTTATGATTATTTTTGGAACTTTAAACAGGTAACCCCCGTATAACACGGCACTTCTATAGCACGGATTCACTCTAACACGACTCGAGAATTAGGAACACCCCTGAATAACACAGCACTTCTATAGTACAGATTCACTCTAATACGGTTCGAGAATTGGGAACATTGCCATATAACACGGTGCTTTTATAGCATGGATTCACTCTAACATGGTTAGAGAATTGGGTAAAACCCTCGTACAACATGAAATGTAATAAAAACTATTAAAAGCGAATTTTATCTCATTTGAAATTAGGGAAATCCCCATACAACAGCTCAATAAACGTGATAAAGCTTTTAAGTGTGAAAGATGCCACATTTGACATTTTTCATTTGAGCGTGTATGCACTATCAGATTTTCCTGCATAATTTTTGTGAACTTAACTTAAGTACACTTTAAGACTTTAATTGTGTCTCTTTATTGGCTACGTAGATTAAAAATTTTCAGGTAAGAAAATTTTTAATCGACATAATCTATTTAAACTAGGTGTACTCAACCTTTTTTAAAGAAATAATGTTTTTATTTTTATGAATTAATCTGTAGCCTTAGCTATGTCTGGCGAAAATAAAAAAAAAAGTCTCTTAAAATACATTTTATCTCTATGGAAACAAAATTACAAATTTTAGATAGTCTTAAAAAGGGTGAAAAGATATGTCGCCAAATCGTTGGATTTAAATGAAGGAACAATATGAACTATAAGGAAAAATGAACAGATAATTAGAGATTCCGTTGCTGCAGGCTGTTCTATCTCCTTAAGCATGACATCTCGTCCTAGGGCAGCAATAATTGAGCAGATGGAAAAAGTCCTTAGCATCTGGACTGATGAATGTTAAAAAAAAAAAACGGATTCTACTGAGCACCAATATTATTAAATACAAAGCCTTGAAAAATTACGACTGCTTAAAAGAAAATGGAGAAACTGCTACTAATCCAGATTTTATAGCCAGCAAAGGGTGGTTTGATCTTAAGAGAAAACTCTTGTCACAACAAAACCTAAACATAGAAGGTGAAAGTGTATCAGCCAATAAAGAAGCCGCCGAAATTTATCCAATGGAATTGAAAAGAATTATTGAAGATGGTGGATATTCAACACACCAGGTTTTTAATGGTGATGAGACTGCTCTTTGGTCGAAAAAAAAAAAATGCCCAAGAGGACATATAATTCTAAAGAAGAAAAAGTTGAGCTAGGTTTCAAGGTATCAAAAGATCGCGTAACATTACCTATGTCCAGTAATGCTTCAGGCGATCACAAGGTAAGACCTACGCTTGTTTATAAATCTCTCAATCCTCGTGCAATGAAAAACCTAAATAAGAGTAATTTACTGGTATACTGGGCAGCAAATAAGAAAGCTTAGGTGACAACTGAATAATTTAAGAAATGGCTTCTAAACTGTTTTGTACCAAGTGTGGAAAACTACTTAAAACATAAAAATTTAGATTTTAAAGTTCTACTTATATTGGATAATGCACCCAGCCATCCGCAAAATTTAAATAACCCAAATATCAAATTTTTTTTTTACCTCCAAATATGACCGCTTTACTTCAACCATAAGATCAGGGAATTATAGCTACATTTAAACCAAATACATAAGGAGATCATTACAATGGGTTTTGATCAAAATCGATGATGAATCTATGGACATCAAGGAGGCATGGAAACTTTTCACAATTTTGCACTGAATTAATCTAATAAACTCCTCCATCAAAGAAATAAAACCGGCGACATTAAATGGTTGCTGGAAAAAAATATGGCCGGAGTCAATTGAGAGTGAAAATTTGATGGAGACAGCAGTAAACAAAATAGATGCAGTAGTAGAAATTGCTAAGTCTTTAGGAGGGGAAGGTTTTAACGATATGACTGTACAAGATATCCAAGAATTACTCGTGGAAGAAGAAATTGATGAAGCAGGTTTGGTAGAAATGTTATCTGGATTCCATGATAACTCAGATAATGATAGCAAAGAAGTTAAAAAGTTTACAAAGCATAAAGAAAGGCCTAGGCTTAGCAGAACAGTTAGTCATATTTCTTAAACGAAGATCCTTCAAATAAAAGGAGCACAAAGTTTAAAAGAGAACTTCATAAGTGCTTAGCACAATACAAGGAAATTTATAAAGATCTTTTAACTATAAGCAAGCAGTCTAAAATAAGATTTTTTGCAAAAGGTAGAGCATGGATCTGAAGATAATGCAGAAAAATGCTCACAGGATAAGGATATCTTGCCAAAAAGAAAACGCTCTCGATTAATAATGCTTAGTGATGACGAAGAAAACATT
Organism: Dolomedes plantarius; assembly: GCA_907164885.2. Taxonomy (NCBI): domain Eukaryota; kingdom Metazoa; phylum Arthropoda; class Arachnida; order Araneae; family Dolomedidae; genus Dolomedes; species Dolomedes plantarius. The sequence continues at coordinate 200,305,134 of OU015494.1, forward strand.
GTTTAATTCATATTAATACGTATTACTTCTCAAGACAATTTTAACAAAGATATTTATCTTAAATTATGAAAATATAATAGCATGTTTTTAAATATTTTGAACATAACCCCCCCTTTTGTTCTAATTTTTTGTTTCGTATAACATGGATTCGCATAACACAGCAATTTTTTGGAACATAACTCCCGTATAACACGGGGGTTACCTGTAATATAAACTTCCCTGAAGAGAAATTCAGAATTACCAAGTTTATAGAAGGAAAAAAAAATGTTAATAATACAGTATCTTAGGAAACTATTGCTAATTTTTTAGAAATATACACACTGAAAATTTCACTACAGTAAAAATAAATATCACCAAAACACAAACCTTCTCCAGTGTCTTCTAGAGAAATGCTTTCCTTCTTTTTTTCTGTAGTGGATTTCTTTTCATTCTGAGACTTAGCCTTTTTGGTAGCCTAAAATTCAATTTAAACATAGAATTTTTTTCTTTAATTTGACATATGAAACTGCATATTTGAATTAATACTGAAGATTTAAAAGGTCTTGTATTTTATTCAACACTGGATATGTATCACGTGAAAAAAAATAACATCACTCAAAAAATGTTACAAACCAAATTTATACATTTTCAACTCACTTTGAAAAATACAAAGAATAAATTAGCAAGAATAATTTTAGAAGTAGAATCTAAAGTCATACATTTAAAGTACAGAATGATCGAGAAATTTCTCTACATCTATTGATATTAAAATCTATGACCTTAGAATGGTACTCATTAACCTCTACATATTACATAGCTTTAGTGAGAAGGTGCTTCAGATTTCTTTTGCTAGAAAATTTCAACTTAACAAAGTTGGCCACTTCTTTAGCATATATATATATATCTAAAGAAAAAAAAGATTAGGAGTTCTTCAATAAAAGCAATGATAATTTTTTTATGACTATATTTTTTTTCCATAAAAATATTGCTCATTTTACACGAAAAACATCAACTATTATACTGTGATTCTCTTATAAAGAAAAAAAACTCCTTTTACTGTATTAGCAATATTTTTCTCCCCTGAAAAGAAAGCATGAAAGGTCATAGTTTGAGAGCACTACAGTCCCCTTTTGCTAAATAAGGGATCATTCAGCTGTATAAAAAAACCTACAGTATAATTAATCAGAATTCAAATGGCTACAAAAATCCAAAAAGGGTGAAATTTTAATTACAAGAACTACAGTGTGTAACAAAATTATAAGACCACCCAAAATATCACTCATTTTAATATTACACTGCATAAAATGAATAATTTTAAAGTTTGATTCAAATGAAAAAAGTTATATTTTCTCAAATAAATCGCTTAAAGGAAAAAAAATTGAGTTAATTGCCCACAGCAAAAGATTTTTTGAAATCTCAGTGTAACATAAATATAAGACCACTTATTTTTTTATTTAAAATCATTTGCGTTTTCAAAACTATTTTATTTTTTCTTTCAAAATCGTAGATAAACTGTAACTTTACATCACAAAAAAGTCCAAACGATAATATTGTAAAAGAAATAGAATTTAATTTGTTTGTTTTTATGAGGAAATTCACAATGCCGCGTGGAAGAGAATTATCTGAACTAGAAGTTCGAAAAATTTGGTTTTTTAAGGGCTCTGGAAAATCGGAACGTGAAATAAGTAAGATACTTAAACGTTCTAAAACTGCTATTCATAACGTTTTAAGTAAAATAGACTTTTATGGAAAATATAAAAGATCTGGCAGAAAGAGTAAATTATCAGCTTGGGATAATAGACAAATTTTCAAGCTTGCAACGAAACAGAACTTGTCTACTCGTAAAATAACACAGCAGACGAGTAAAACTATTTCACATATGACAGTCTGGTGCACTTTAAGATCAAAAATTCAAATGTTGCTCTTCGGAAATACAAAGAAAACCAAGACTGTTAAAGTATCACAAAGAAGGAAGGCTGAACTGGGCAAAGGAAGTCATGACCTGGAATGCTGCTTGGAAAAATATTTTTTCCGACGGAAAAAATTTAATTTGGATGGCCCGGACGGTAATATTTCCTACTGGCATGATTTATGAACGGAACCTCGAGTTTTCTTCAGTAGACAGATGGGTGGTGGCTCTGTGATGGTGTGGGGAGCTTTTGCATATGATGGGAAATGTGATCTGCAGCGAGTTCTTGGAAAAATGGACTCCATTTGTTATCACCAACTGCTTTACTAACACCTTATACCTTTTGGCCCATTTTTAGGAGGATCAAACTGGAAATTTCAGCAAGACAATGCGCCATGCCATGTGTCTAAGTCAACTAAAATCTGGTTTCAAAAAGAAAAAATCAAGGTCGTAAACTGGCCAAGCCTTAGTCCAGACCTGAATTCCACCGAAAACTTGTGGGGCGATTTGGCTCGTCAAGTATATGCAAATAACCGTCAGTATGATTCTGTGTATGAATTGGAACTAGCTATCATGGATAAATGGGACAAAATTCCCAAATATTTGCTCGAAAACCAAATTAATTCAATGAAAAATCGAGAATTTGAAGTTATTCAGAAAAATGGTGGATCAACATCATATTAGTTTTATTAAAAAAATTTGTTTTAATTAGTGGTCTTATAATTTTGTTACAGATATTTGATTGAAAAAATTTGAAATTGTTGATAAAATAATTAGTATATTTAAATATCTCTTAAAAATAATATACATATATTTTATATTTCATTTATTAATATCGACCTAATTTAATTTTTAAAAAATTATACTATTTATAGTAAAAATCACAAAATCCACAGTGGTCTTATAATTTTGTTACACACTGTATTCATTTGTCTACTTCACAGAGAGGAATACATTATTATACAAAATTAGAGCAGTCATCTAAAGTACTTACATCCCTAACAAGGTTAAATATTTTTGTTACAATTTAAATAAAATTTGTATCGTTTTCCAAACCTTTTTTTCATGATTGATAGGGTACACAAGACAGGACTTTGATGAAATTACTAATTATCAGCTCCCCATTTTCAAGTACTAACATTTTCGTTATATATAGAGAGATAGCTTTTCTCTTGTTGAATATCTGGTTAAATGTTACAGAAATACTGGGCTTGCCCAAACTACTTTCTAAATACAATTGATCTATTTGATTAACACATGTTGTTTAAACCCTAGAGCTCAGAGGGGTCCATGGTAAGACACGATGCCTGAAAATAAAGACACTCGCACATAAACACACATAAAAAAAAAATAATAAAAATAAAAAAAAATTAAAAAAAAAAAAACCCCACCTATTTCTTACATTTTAGCTTCTAAAGAAGCATTTTTTGAGAACCAGATATTACACAAAAATATGACCTTGGATTAAGTCTCTTAAGTTAAAAGGTTACAGCTCCAATGAATCTATAATTTATAAATTATTTGATTTTGATTGATATTTACTACACCTATACTAACATCTTTCCATATCAGTTAAACAGTGGTGTTATCAGTTAATAATAGAAATATACAATATGTCTCATTTAAGAACTTTTATAACTCACCAAATATTTGAAAACACATTAATGAATCCCGTGAAGAGGATAAATTTTATTTTTTTTTTAGTTAAGTACAAAAAGTTGTAATGAATTAAAAAGAAATTACTTAAAATACCTCCTGTAACAATGAAGTTTTATTTAATCTAGAAAAATCTTACCTTTTTCTCAGCAGCAGGAGATTTTGCTGGCTGTTTATCTGCTTTCTCTACTTCCTTTTTCTTGTTAGAAGGAACGGCTTGAACTTTGTTAGAACTATTTCCATTCATTTTGCCATTTTGAATAACTTTACTCTGATAAACACAATAAAAGAAAAAAGGGCTATAGTTATTTTCAATAATTATGATAAAGTTATAAAAAAAAAATAGGTATGTTTGATAAACAATTATAAAAGTCTGGTTAGCAATTATATGAGCCTATTATGACAAAAAAATTTTTAGATGCCTACCTATACATGCCAATTGCTAGGTATCTTTTTAAAAAAAGCAAAAAAAAAAATCATCCTGCTACAAAAAACAAGAATATTCTTTTCATTCTTTAAATAGATATTTGCTAAATGAAAAAACAGAAAACAGTTATTTGTTTTGCTAGAAATTTGTAAGAAACTCTAATAAATAAAATGAACATATCAAGAGCAATAAAAACTATTTTCTAATACTTAAATAATGAAATTTAAAGAAGAAAATTTTTTTTTCTAAGTATCTAGTTTAAATTAGAAATCCATGTCATAATAAAAAGTAAAAAGCCCAAAGAGCAAAGAACTGTTATTGAGGTAGGATGATAAAAAATCAAAATAAGGAATAACACTGTAACTCAGACAACAGACTGGGAAATATTTTCAATAACTTAGCAACATGGTAACCAAGTGCTATCATCATCTTTTGACACTCAATATAAGAATTCTTTCTTATCAGTATGCTATCTTGGTAAAATCAAGATAGATGAAAAATAGCAAATTTGGGGAGGTCATGATTTTCATAACTATTTCAATAAAAATAATTAAAATGTACAGAACAGACTTGTCTATTTTATACCTGCAACTATTATGACATCTACTCTGCATGGGCAAAAAATTTTTGCTTTTGAAATGGACTGAATTTTTTTTTCCTTCTAGGTTCTTATACTTTGAAAGCTGCTGATATCACATTAGCAAAAAACTGGATATTCTGCCATGGTAAATAAACATATTAACTTAAATTCTAATAATATTCTATTGTATTGTTATACAGTAAAGTATCAAATTATTTTGCAGTTTTATCAAATTTCTCTCTGCAAAAGTATTTTTTTTTTTTTTTTTACTTTGTGAAACTATTAATAGTAATATTAAATATATTAGAATTCATAAAAATTGCAAAATTCCAGAAAATATTATTGTTATAGGCTAATTTTCTGATATTTTTCTCTAAATAAGAGAGGTCTTTTCAGTCGTTTTAAGTCCACGCGTATTAACAAAAAATTTTATAAAATTTACAAAAGATTACAAAAATTTAATAAATATCAAATTAAAATCCTCTCACTTAAAAGAACATACAAATAATGAAAATTCCCCAAGTTATTATCTTAAAAGAATTCAACATATATGAGCATATAGGTCATTACTCTTTCTGGTTTTCTAAAATGAGGTTGCTGAAACATTCAGGACAACAAATGCCAATAATAAAATAATTAAATTTAATTTAAAAAAACCCCCTCTAATTCAGACGGCCAACATATCAAGTGTCGAGAGGTCTTTTCAGTTCCAAAACCTCCTCAACTTTAAGTCACTGATGACAGCTACAACTGAGGCTGTGACTCTTCCTCCTTATCCCATAATCAAGAAATTTCTTTTAATTCTTGTCTTAACAAATAACAATGGTAAAGTTTTAGGACTCAGGTCCATTAAAAATGGGGATCTTACTCGTACTGGTGGGGAAGGGATTTTTTAGGAGTAAACTAGTACATCTGGTTCAAACATGAATTTTTGGAGATGTTTCTAAAGATTTGCAGCTATGGACATGCGAGTATAAAAAGATAATATTTTGCTCAAAGGTAAACCATGCCTCATCCCCTCTTCTTTATAACTCCAGAGAGTCCCTTTGTTAACTTATGAGCATGAATCTAGAAAAATGGAACACCCTCAGAGTGCTACTCTTAGGTATTTGCATAGCTTTCAGAGTAGGTAACATCAAGGTTAATTATGCACAAAGCCAACCTGGATTTCATAATGTCAATGCCAGGGATGCAACCATAATACAAAGTGTGGGTCTAAATAAATAAAATATGAAATTGAAAGAAAATACGTAGGCTTTTCATAAGCAAATGGCAAAATTTAACTTCAGGAATTCTTACCTAGTGAGCCAATGCACTTCGCAAAGTTAAAAACTGGCCTTATACCAGAGTATAAACTTAATTTCAAAACTCGTTTATTAACAATGCCTTTAGGTACTAAAACATATACATTAGTTAAAAACTTCAGATCAAGTTTTTGTAATAATTCTCTATAAGCTAATAGAAAATGTTTGGAAAAATATTTTGCAAAATGTAAATCCAAAATTCCTGTAGAATTTTCCTAATTTCCTATAAAAATTACATTTAAAAACTCACGAATGATTTTACATAACTGTGCAAAGAGCACATATTAACAAAATTTAATCAAAACGCCATCATGGCAGCATTAAGCACATCTAATTTTTAGATCAGAAATGCAAAATCGAAGGACAAACCCATTACTTTTCTGAAAATTTTTTGAGAGAGAAATACTTCATCACTTTAACTTATTGCTAGTAGCTCATCTAATAAATTATATTTTTGATTGTGATCTATGGATTTCTTTTCATAATATTTTTTAACCATCAAATCATGAATATGATTTCTTATTGCTTCCTCCTGTAAAAAACTTATGGCAGCCATAGAAGAGAGCCTCTCACATAACTACCTGGTTTGCATTGTATAATAAAACATTATTTTACGATATAAAGTTCATAATAAATGTGAAAACTTTAAAAAGGTTGACAAAAATCTTTCCAAATATAGAAATTTTATGGGTAGTTTTTAAGGATAGATATTTTAACTAAAGCACAAACTATTACAAAACTATTTTAATTAAAGCATTTTGTTCACAACTTGTCAAAAAATATTATTTCATGATACTTTCATATTGATAACTTTATAGCAACGTCTTTTTTGTGCTGATCCTATACTTTTCAGCATTAAGTATTTTCTCCAGGATTTAATAAGTAGTTACATAAGCAAATTAATAATATAAAAATTTTTTTGATGGGTTTTATCAAAAGGTGTATTTTAAGATAATTTTCAGCAGACAGTCACATTGGAAGCTTTTAACTTCAAAATATTCCAAGAAAACCAGTTTCAAACATGTTTTTTAAGTGGAATAATTGAGGATAACTACTTAATAAATACTCATTTCAAAAATACATTTTTAAAAGAAAATTTTGATAATCTTTCAGTATATTGACACGTCAATATTTCTAAAATCAACTTTAGAAATCTCTTAATCAAGGATATAAATAGAGATAATGTTTTTATATATTTTTTTAGTCCCTTGTCTTTCAGTTACAACAGTGATTTATAAATAACACACACATTATTTGTTCTTTTAAACCATTAGTTTGATATCGTCAGATAAAATAGCTAATATCATAGTTATTGACTTGCACATTTCTATTTTTGGAAATATTAAATCATAAGAAGCCGAAATCGATAACGCTTTTTAGACAAATATTAGAGCTTTTGATCGTCATGTTCAAATAGAATTTATGATGGGAATAGCTGTGAGTATCACTCAAATGTTTTGCTGGAAACTAACTGAATTGTGCCTGAAAGGCGAAATATAGGGAATCTTACGTATACTTCGTATCTAATCTATCATGAGTAAAATTGCAAAACAAAAGCTGTTAGTTTTAAATAATTTAGCTCGATAATATTAAGAGTATAAAAAGCATGCTGCAAACATACACGTGAGAGAGTTGCACGTAATTGAAATCTCCATATGGAATTTTTACTTCGGTTAAGATATGTTCAAAGGTGCATTTTTTAGTGACAGCAGTACTGTTGAAGGATAGACAATTGATAACTGGAGATTTCAACGAATTACCTTATTAGTCTCCTTGGTTTTACGTTTTTTGCTAATCTTTTTCTCTTCTTCTATACCTTCAAAGCTGGGCGGCTGCACTGGAGATTTAAAACCAAAAGCATAAACAATAAATGCACAGAGGATCACAGCTACTATCGGAAAAGCATATAAGGGGTTCAAAGCTTGAACAAATTCCATATTTAACAAGCTAGACATGATCACAACTGCCGACTAACATCAAAACATAAACCTTCTAGCCACATTCCACCGTCCGTGGACAAATTTCAAGCTGACGTAAACGCGTCAATGTTTGATGTTGCCATTTATTAAAAAATATTTATGAGTAAATAGAGCAGATGTTCATTTTTTTTCTATTATTAAAATTAACATTCCATGAAGACATAAATATATCATTATAGTTTTAATAAAATGAAGTTTAATGTTACAATATGGAAAGACTCTTAGCTGCATGTAATTTAATTCCCAATTAGTTATCGACTTCACAGATCTAACATAGAGATTTATTTCTCTCGTTATCACTGACCGGAATTTGCAGTGTTCACAAAGTTTGAGTAAAATAGGCGTTCTGCTGGAAACGTCATGAAGTGACGTCACGCTTAAGCACCGCCCTCTGGAAGGCAAAACATTTGGCATTTTGCATTTTGCACATGTTAGCAAAGCTCTACTTAAACATTTACATATCTTTGAAACTGCTTATTGATTTAAATTATCATTATGCTAGTGAGTTATGTAGCTTATGGGTGCACATTCAGGCTTTCAAAAAGATATGATGTTGACATGTATAGTTTTCCGAAGGATGAAAAAGATACATAAGTGAATAAAACCTAATTAATAAAAATATACACTTCAGACTGGCACATTTTGCCAAGATTATGTATTTCATATATCAGACAACATTCTGTGCAAACTACATCTCAGCACTTAAATCCTATTTCTTTTATAGCAACCTATAAAAGCAATAGGATTTAAGTGTTCCTATTGCTTTTATAGCAACATTTTCTTTTTACTTAATTAAAATATATTTACAACAAAATATACTTAAATTATATTTATAAAAATTTTAACTTAGAGAATATACAATCCTAATTTAGGTACATGACAAAAATTTTATATAGATAAGCTCTTTTTAATTATTGAAGAGGAATATAAACCTATGGCACCTGATGATAGCATACATAGACAACAAATATATAAAACCTCTTTTAAGGTATAAAAATTTATTCTTGACAAATAATGTCTCGATAATATTTTTTATAAATTTCTGATAAACCATGGAAATATTAATCTTGAAATTTTCACACATCTTTTGTACTTTCCAGTTTATAAAAAAGAGCATTTATTTATCAAAACATTCAGAATAATTCAATATAAATACCTAGAAATTTAAATAACTTAAACGGCAAGGTATTTTTAGGTAAATATTTTCATCATTAATGCAAGCTATAGTGTTCAGGTAAGCATTAATGCATTATTAATGCAAGCTATAATGTCACTAAAACAGTTACATCACTGTAAACAATCAACTGAAATGGTGTTATTCGCAGCAATTTTTTATTGTTAATTCACTGTGTAATGTGTCTATAGCGACTTGATTACTAAACAGTCTAAAGCCCTCGTTAGAAAAACTAGGAACACTATTTATATGGTGGCCGTTATTGTTTAAATTTATTAGTTAATATTTCCACACTTTTAAGAAACATTCCATCGGCCTACAGCCAATGAAATGTTGAAAAAATTATTAATTAATTTATTATTTTTTTAGTTGCATGATAACACGCTAATGACCCCAAACTTCGTGATTTGGGGTGCAGAAAGTTGGAGTGAATTGATGCAAAAGTCAAAAACTTCCACAAAATAATGCAAAAAGAAGACTAAGGGCCTGTTCCCATAGGCGTCCGGTAGCGGAGCGTTAAAGGAAAGATGACGTTGAGACGAAAATAAACCAATCGTAGGCGTTAAAAATTTCTTTGCTAATCGTTTGGAGGTTTGTCATTGGTTAAATATATTTCAATACTTTAACGCTCCGCTACGGACTCCTATGTGAACAGGCCCTAAATGTCACACGCGGCCGCCCAGTAACGGAAATTCGCGTTCTTTCTTGTTAATGCATTACTGAGAGCTAAATGGTTACCGTCTATCTCAATATCCAGGAAACACAAGCGTGTTAAATTCCTAATTGATGCATATATCTGCCAGGGTAGTTATGTCCCTTCTCATGTTTGACGGCTACAGCAGTAGCAAATATAGTGCTGAAGTAATCTTAAGAATTGAGGCAATCTAACTTTTAAAATTCCTTTTCTAAATTTTTAAATTCATCGCGTAATTTAACTTAATATTTGCTTCTCAGTAAGCTCTTATTAATTCTTTTACAGAAGCAACTGATACATATATATATATATATTCTATAACATTAAAAACTATTAATTTTTCAATTTAATATTTTATAACATTCAAAACTACATACCCCTTGTTAAATTCTTAAACTATTTAATTTCCCTTGGGCATCCAAATTAAATATCAAACTATATTTCCAAATTTTAGTAAATCCTTCCCATTAAAGTCTATTAAAATCCCTTAATAAAGTCTAATTCAGCCTTAGGCAGTTTTGTCCAAGATGGCTGCCAATTTGACGAAATCTTAAGAATTGGTAGCGTCACTACCATTTTAATCCTAATCCGCGCAAAAACACTAAACTTCTAACCAATCAACTGTTAATCAACACCCTACTGTCCAGTGATGAGATGAAGTTATTTAAGTTCTGCTGTCCCAAATATAGACGGACTCCTGTACTATTGCCCCTGCTGCAATCACCCCGTTAACTTGTCTTTCCATGAATCTGAGTAAATAAAATGTAAGTTTTAGAACCTGTTGTGTTTTGTGTGTTCGAGGTGGAAGATGTTACGGGAATGGATTTAAACGTTTGTGATGCACGGCCGGGCGACAAGCCATCCATTTACCTTCAATTAGATGAAGCCAGGACAAAAAATAATCAGATAGCTGCCACTCAGCCTTCGTTCTTCGGCCCGCGTCCGTGTTATTACAAGTAAAGTCGGCTGGAAGACCTCCCCTCGGACACAGGCAGTGATTTGAGTCGCAATAGTTCGCTGACGACGGAGATAAAGCGCCCCGATCTTACCATATCAAATTAGTGTCTCATCTTTAACTTGGCCGGACTGTTTTGACTGAACATTGGTTGTGCAGTGCGTGGCGCGGTCAATTCCGTGGATTTCCACGGAGTCAAGCCATCGGACCGATTCCAACGTTTTCTCGGAGAGTTTTCGAACAGCTCCCGTGAACTTCGATTGAAACTTCAGCGGGAATTAGCTCCATTTCGGTGCCATGTGTGAACTTCCGAAGTTTCGTGGCAGAGATTTCGTTAACAAGTGTTGTTTTTGTGCGTGTGAAACCAGTGGTGTCATCTTGGAGTGGTGTCATCTCTCCTATTGTGTTCTTCGCATTCTGGTGGGTGTCAGTGTTCAGTGCATCATCTGTTGTGCTGTGGGTGACTTCGAGTCACCAAATGTAAAATTCCGTTAACCTAATGTGCAAATTTTTTCGCGTCTACATGTGAGTTTTGAGGAAGTGTTTTCAGATTATGTGAAACGTCGACTTTCACTAATCGTTGACCTGGGGATAAAAATGTCCCGAGAAATTCTGCGAAAACCTGTGATTTGTATAGTGGTGACGAATAGAAATTTTCATTTCCCGGAGCGACTTTGGTTTTCGATTGTGATGCTGTGTATGTTAAATGAACAACTTCACGACATCCGTGACTGATGATATATAACTAAAATTGCTCAAGATGTTATTCCTCAACTTTTTGCATGAAGGTGTAAAAGGATTTTGGCCATCACAACGGGATTTGATAATGTAAAAATACTGAAGATTTTGATTTATAATTGGTTTAAAATATAAGTTTCTTTTAATTGATATAAGTAATTATGTGTTGTCCTACTAAAAATAAAGCTACTGAAAAAAAATCTGTCTTACTTAAACTTCCTTTTTAAGAATACTATTATATGAGATTTTTTTTGGATCTGAAATTAAACCCTGACCATGACATTTCTACTTCTTTAATCTTTCAGTAAATTTCCTCCTTCTTGAATAAATCCTTCCTATCACCCACCTCTACAAGCGTGTTGGAAGTCATCCCATCTGTTTAGAATCTTTTTAATTTTTGTGTTGTTTGTTTCACTTCACCTATTCAGTCACTTAAAGTGCTGAAAAATAAATACTTGAATAATGACTAAAACAGTCCTTGGGATGACCGCTCCTTTTGTCCTCCCAGTTCCTATTCACACTTCCTTAGGTATGACAAACGTCCACCTTTCCTGTTTCCCATCGTTGTCCTAAACAAGATGTTTTTTGGCTGTCATGTCCTATGGGAGATTAACGGTTGGTCCACTGTACGGCCATTCTTTCGTCCTTATTAGTCACTGATCAATAGGGAGAAAGAAAACTACTTGTACACAAACATAAACACAACCCCTCACTACTTAGAGGTAGGACTAAGTAAGAGTTTGAAACTAAGAGTTTGGGTGACACACATACAAACCAGGTACCTTCACAAAAATATTGGATATCCACGTAAACTTAAAATAAGTGTACACAAATGAATAGTAAATAAACAAGTTGAAAATAAAGTGAAACCATACTGAGAATAAGTAAATAAAGTTAGAATAAAAATGAATAGAATAAATAATGAATATTGAAAAGAGATTTTTTTTGAATAAGTAAATAATGTTGAAACAATGGAGATAATGAATATTGTAAGGAGAATAATGAGAATAAAGATACGAAACTTAATATAATCAATAAAAATTGAAAAGAGTGATTGATTTTTTTGAATAGTGTAATAAAAGTTCTGCAATTTTTATATACAATTCATATATTAGAAATGTGATTTTTATTGAAAATGTGATTTTTATTATAAACTGTGATTTTTATTAAGCAACTATATACAAAGATACTATTTTTTTACAGAGGCTGTTCGCACACTTTTTTAGACGATTTTGGTAAGCGGTAATAAAAAATCGTTTGCTGCAGAAGAAATAATTGCAATTGTACTATGTTTTTAAAAGTCAAAATTATCGTCTGCGGCTTGAAAGTTTTGTTTTTATTCAAAATGGCGTTTTTAACAAAGCAATGGTTCGAAGGCTACATTTATGCTCTTTCCGAAGAGAAATATGCATACTCCGTTATCCAAAAACGATGTGAGAGTCATGGTTTTGTGATATCTAAAGCGTCGATAGGTCATATCGTCAACAAGAAAGAAAAAAAACGTCAAATTGGAGCCTCAAGTGGGACAAAAATTCCAAACAAGTATCCAAGGAAAAAACGGACATCTTCGACTATTGCAAAGGCACGTTGTTTAATGTTAAAAGAAAATCCCCCTAGTCGAAGGACAGTTGCAAAATCATTAAAATGCTCGGTGTCCACTGTAAACAAAATGATAAACGTTGATTTAAATGTTAAGAAAGCGAAAAAACGCAATGTGCAGCGTCTTCTTCCAAATCATATCGCTGAACGCAGGACACGTTGCAGAATTCTATATGAGAAACACTTATCCAAAGAAAAATGGAAAACAATTGTCACAATAGATGAATCATGGGTATCACCTATGGATTTTTGTGCTTTCGGACTTTTAAAATCTGCATTATCCAAACGTCGTCCCAAAACACTTACAGGACTCTGGAAAGTTGTTCAGGAGGAATGGGATAAAATATCTCTTCTGACACTTCAAAAGGCATTATTATCCTGGAAATTGCGGTGTCGAAAGATAGTTCAGAATAAGGGATCTCAAATAGAACATTTAAAACACAAGAATTTTATGTAATTTAGTTTTGTGAATACAATATACATCGTCTAAAAAATGTGTGAACAGCCTCTGTATAAGAAATGGTAGCAAAGAAGTAAAATTGTTCACAAGCGTTCTGTAAGTCTCTCAGTGCCATAACCGAATAGTTATGACACAGAGGACGTATGTGGATGATTTTTTACTTGGTAGAATTATCGGCCGTCTGGAATGTGGGCGGACTAAGATGGAAGTATCTTGGACTGATTGAAGTATCTATGACGGAAATTTCACCTTGCTTAGTTGGCCTCCACAGTCCAACTGAGATGTGGAACCCAAGTCAGTTGGATTTGAATCCAACTGCGAATTAGTGGGATGAGGTCGGAATGGACATCAGGTTGTTGGATCCAGAACCATCAATTCTTAGAAAACTGTTATTTTAGAGTACTATTCCTCGGATATGGTCTCAGATTCCTCAAGCCATTTACTAAAATTTCATAACAATGAAAATTGCAGAAGTATTTTGAGCAAAAGGTGTCCCAACGATGTAATGAGTAGGTGGTTATGATAAACTAGCCCGTCAGAGAATATATGAGCCATTCAATGCAAAAGGTATGACCATCATCAGAATATAATTAAAACTGATTTATTTAAGGATTTAGAAAAAAACACACTCTTGTTGAGCAGATACGCAAGAGAGATTAAAACTACAGCTCCCACGTACTATCTAAGCCTAATTATTCAAATTGCTAGGTTTGCAACTAGCATGGTAAAATCGAATTTGTAACTGAATTCAGACTTCTCTTATTTATCTCTGCTTATATTCATTTAGAGAATGAAGACATCGATGAACTTTTGGATAAAACTAATAGAAATATAGGAAAGCAACTAAACAGAAAAAAAAGAAATAAGCAGGGAGAAAATAAAAAATTGAACGTACTCTTTAAATTAGTATGAAATTAAATGAGAATTTGTTTAATATTCAATATCAGCTACATCAAAAGAAATAATTTCAAATAAATATGGAATGTTTAAAACTCTTTCTTAGCATTGAATATTTTGATAAATGATGCAAATAATGCATTCCTTGAGGCCTAAGATTATTAAAAGCAATCTTCTCTTAAATTTAGTAATTACTACTCTATTTCCTAGTTACTAAACACACAGTACTTTTAAATGATCTAGACGCGGGGTTCTCTTACCCTACCGAAAAGATATACTTCGGATTAAATTGACAAGAGCATACAGTTTTAAGTCATAGTAAAAGTGGTGAAACTACATGTCTCTTTGATGCGGAAAATTGGTATACAGGTAGCCCTCCTACAGCACGGCAACTTACAACACGGTTTCGCTCTAACACGATAGGATAAATTGCGGGAACCCTCGTATAACACTGCAGCCTGTAACACGGTTTCGCTCTAACACGATAAAAAAATTGCTGAAACCATTGTACAACACTCTACTTCTACAGCATTAGATAACATGATTTTTGTTTAACATATTTGAAAAATAAATTATCTTATAATAATGACGGGAAGGAATAATGAACTATAGTTGCGTTACATAAAAATGTATAAACAAATTATCATTTATTCATTTATAACTCTACACTCAAGAGCCAAAACATTATGACCACCTGTCAATAACGAGTTGGCCCACCTTTGGCGCGCAACACAGCTTCAACCCGCCTTGGCATGGATGCCACAAGTCCTTGGTAGATGGCCGGAGACAGATTGTACCAGATGTTTAAGCAACGGTCACGCAAATCCGAGATATTGCGAATTGGTGGTCTTTGAACTCTGAGCTGCCGTCCCATGACATCCCAAATGTGTTCTATCGGATTGAGATCCGGTGAGTTAGGCAGCCAGGACATTAACTGGAATTCAGCATCATGTTCCTGGAACCACTCCAACACAATTTTAGCCTTGTGACACGGGGCGTTGTCCTGTTGGAACATTCCATTTCCAGCTGGAAAAACAGAGGTCATGTAAGGGTGCAACTGGTCCGCAATGATGTTCAGATACCCTGTAGCATTCATGGTCTGCTCTACCACAACCACGGGTCCCAGAGACGCCCAAGAGAACGTCCCCCAAAGCATAATACCGCCCCCACCGGCCTGTGTATGACCTACTGTACATTGATTGAGCAACAGTTCGCCTGGAAGACGGCGTATCCTGACACGGCCATCGGCGTGATGAATGACAAACCGTGATTCATCTGACCAGGCAACTCTCTCCCACTGATCCATGGACCAGTCGCGATGTTCCCGGGCCCAGCGCAGGCGCAGTTGGCGATGACGCTTGGTCAGCAAAGGCACACGAGTGGGACGTTTGCTGCGTAGCCCCATATCCAACAGTGTCCGCTGAACAGTGTGCTGCGATACTATTCTACTTGGCCCTGCATTGTATTGGGCTGTCAGCTGAGCCACTGTCTGGCTCCGGTTTTGCTTCACCATGCGAGACAGTCTCCGACGACCATTTTCTTTGATAGCGTGTGGACGTCCAACACCATGTCGTCTACTGCTGGTTTCACCGTCATTCATCCACTTTGCATAAGTACTAACAACTGTAGGTCGCGAACAACCCACGAGTCGTGCAGTTTCGGAAATACTTGTTCCGAGCCTTCGAGCCATTACAATCTGCCCTCTATCAAAGTAGCTTAGATCCGCAGCCTTTCCCATCACACACAGAAGTAAGTGAAAGAATGATTCTTCAGACTCTCCAGCAGCAGTTAAATACCACTTCCACCTGATCACGTGCCTTCCACGTCATCCAGGCGAATTCATTGCAAAATGTAGGGGTGGTCATAATGATTTGGCTCTTGAGTGTATTTTGATGTCATAGTGGAAACCGCCATGCACAATTTACACGTGTGACGTAATACCCCACGTGGACGAACGTTGCGTCGTTCGAATTCGTGCTGATGACGTCGGCAGATGCACATTTTATTTTCTTTAGATTAGATCTATATTTTGATCTCTTTATGAGAAGCTTTGATTTGATTGGAGGTGAAGGTTTTGTGGATATGGATATTGAGGACGTTCAAGATTTATTAGTGGAAGAAGTTGACGAAGCGGATTTGATGGAAATGTCATCCGAAGCTGTAAATCAAATCGAATCTGAGGTCAATAGCACTGATGAATACTGTGAAGTTAATAATTTAACACTGAAAAATTACTAGAAGGCCCAAGCTTAGCTGAAAATCTTGAATTATTTTTCTTGAATGCAGACCCTTCCGCTGAAAGAAGCCGATAAATCAAAAGGGAGCTACAAAATTGTCGATCTCCATAACGTGAAATCTACAACGACCTTGTAAGAACCAGCAAACAAACCAAAGTTACAGATTTTTAAAGAAGATAGAAGGTGCAAAAAATCCAAATGAAGAAAGAGGTTCTGAGAGTGAAGGTAATATCGTTCAACCAAAAAAAAAAAACGTTCTCGTTTGATTGCACTGTACAGTGATGAGAAATTGCACTGTACAGTGATGATTGCACTGTACAGTGTTATTAAATTAAGGTTGCATTAAATGAAAATAATATTTTTTGTTTCTTTTTGTTTTGTGTTATACATACATTTATATTTTTATAAAAATTAAGTAGCTAATATGGAAAAAAAATTTAATAAGTTTTCGGAACGTAAACCCCCTTTTAGTACTGGTTCAGGGTCTCATATAACACGGTTTCACACAATACGGCATTTTCTAGGAACATATCTACCGTGTTGTAGGAGAGTTACCTGTATTTGCTTTGAATGCTGACAGTTTAAGTTACATGGAATATCTGCACCAGAATTGCGTTTCTCGACTCAAAATTTAGTACGAAATTACCCAGAGTGCTCCCTTTCAGACTTGGCTGGACGACGACCGAATGGCTAGTGCGCTGGCTTTCGGTACCAGAGTGTGTGGATTCGAGTCCCACTGTTGGCATGGATGTTTGTAGCCGTTCGGAATCGGCGTTAAGCAGTAAGTCCCTGTCTAATTAGCTCTCGTGTAGCAAAAAACTGACCGTAGCACTCCGAACCGAACCCTTTCAGACTAGGCGCGTAATTGTACCAAAGGAGAACTTTCAAATTTTGTATAAAATTGTCTGAACCGCATCATTTCTGGATGTTAGAATAAGTGCGCTGAAGCTTAGCATAATTAGTGTTCTGAATCGATTCTGCACGATATACTCGTGCAAAAATAGCGTACATGCAAAAATAGCTCAGAAGTCTAGCTATACGCTAGACTTCTGAGCTATTTTTGCATGTCTAAAAAATTTGACGTCGGTCGTCGAGGCATTTAAACGTGAAGGAAACATTTCGATCTCGACGTTTCATGAACGAATTTTTTTTACCAGTCTCCTCTTGTGATTACAAAAATCTATAAAGATACAATATCTTTATAGATTTATGAAGGTCCATTTTTGTTCATTATATTCTATATTTAACAGTGACCTAGATATTACTTAACGTCTACACTACTCTTACTCAGTTATAAATTTATTATTGCTCTCTATAAGTTCATTTAATTAATAGACAGAATAGACAGTTTCAATTAAAAGCAGAAATTTATGAAGTTTATAAAGATAACTCATAACTAATAATTTACATAAAATACAATTCATAACTTGTACCTAAAAATTTTTGTATTTGAAAATAGTTAAAAGGGAAAGCAGCAATTTTTCTTTAGTTATTCACATATAATTCGTCTTAAAGCAAGCGCAGTTCTGTGAACAAAAGGTATTCGTAAAAAGAAACGTGTACTTCTATTATAGAAATGGTTCCTTGCATAGCTGGGAATTTCTGATGATCCCTGTGTACTGTAGCTGTAGAAGACAGCTATTCACTGCTTCAGCTAAACAAACAAATGCAATTCATACATACATCTATACTCTGGAACAGTTGTTCAGCTGTACCAGATTAAGTAATCCCAATAGACCTAATAACGAAAAACCTCAGTTTACAGCATTTGGAGAAACAGTAAAAGTTATACTTAACCAAAAGCATGTAGAATTCGTTTTTCGTTTAAACGTTAAAGAATATTTATAATTCTAATAAAAAAAGCATATCTCTTTATTTAATAAAAGTTAAGAACTGTAATAAATATATATATATATATATATATATATATATATGCATATACATATAGGGTTAGCAAGAAATAAGTATCCCACTTCAGAGGGCTCTAGGATGCGTTCTATTGGTCCAAATGAGATAAAATTTGAACTTCAGATAATTCAAATGATGCGCTTGACATTTATTTTTTAAAAATAGTACAAAATTCCACCGATAATACACATAAAAACATTTAATATGCTTTATAAATGTTAAATAATAATAAAAAAGTAGCATTGCAACTGCTCAATATGTCCCCCTTCATTTTCAACAATAAGCTCTAGTCACAGAAATCATGTTTTCACAGCTGACCGGAGTGAATCTGTCGGAATATCAAGAACATGGTGCCGAATGCTATCCTTCAGATCTGGCACAGATGCTGGACTTTTACGGTAGATATTGTCCTTTAGGAAACCCCAGAACGAAAAGTCGCAGGGGGTGATATCCGGCGAACGAGGAGGCCATGCTGTAGGGAAATGACGGCTGATAACCCGTGCATCTGTGAAATGCTGTCTCAGCAATTGCTTTACACGACGATCAGTGTCAGGAAGTGCGCCATCCTGCATGAAAAGAATGTCCTGAAAGCATCCACGCTGCTGAAGTTGTGGGATTACAAAATCCCTCAGCATATCTCGGTACCGTTGTCCTGTGATGGAACAGGTTTGGATTACATTTGCAGAAATCATTAAAAAAAAATACGGTCCAATCATAAAAGTAGCCGTAAAACCCCACCATACTGTCACTTTTTTAGGATGCAAGGGTATTTCATGGATAGCGTGAGGGTTTTCCGCTGCCCAAATTCGACAATTGTGGGTGTTAACTTGCCCAAGAGGCAAAAGTGGGCTTCGTCAATCCACAGAATGTTCGATGGCCAAGTGACATGCTCCATGCTCAACCACCATTCGAGCAAGGAACTGAAGTGCAAAAGTTTTACGAACCTCTAAGTCCCCGTTCTGCAATAGGTGCACAGGCGTGATTTTGTAGGGATAAAAATGCAAAATCCGCCGTAAGATTTTTCGTACAGTGGATTACGGCATATCCGATAGACGGGAAACAACTGGCACACTCGCACTACCATCCGGCGACTGACTGCTGGCTTCAACGATCTCGGTAGCCACATTTTCGACGCTAGAAGACTGGATTTGCTTTCGTCCTCGGAAGAATGGCATGTTGCCCAGTTTTTTCAAAGTTCTGTATCATCCTGCGTAAGGCACATGGAGACATTGGACCTCTTCGTATCTGCATCATACGGCGGAATTCTTTTACAGCTGCAACGGAGTTCCGTTGGTTCTGGTAGAAAAATTTTACCAATAGCGCTTTTCCTTGCAACGTAGGCATGATGTGCAGAGAAGTAACTAATGCTAGTTCAGAATCCGCCTTCAATTTTTATCCAAAGAATAATGCTAATAGGCATGCGCTGTAACGCAAATGATTTTTTACATTTTCAATATATGCAAATAAATACCATTTGTGGTACAGTGTCACCTATCGATGGAATTTTGTACTATTTAAAATTCTTTTAATAAACGTCAAGCGCATCATTTGAATTATCTGTAGTTCAAATTTTATCTCATTTGGACCAATAGAACGTATTCTACAACCCTCTGAAGAGGGATACTTCTTTCTTGCTAACCCTGTCCATACATATGCATACATATACAGGGTGTCCATAATTAAACATCCCTAATTTAAAGTTGTGTACAGTCGAAACTATTGTTAAGAAAGTTATGAAATTTTGTGTAGGATATATTGAAGGGATGGGAATTTGTTTGAGGATATAAAAACATTAGTTCAAAATTTCACCACCAAGGCGTTTCGAGGGCGTTTTCGAGGAATTACCCATTTACGACTGGTTCTTTACTTAAGATTTCACCATCTTTTTATCCATAGGTAACCCTAACACAATAACTCATACTCATTAAATTTTACAATCTTTAAAGTGATTGCAAAGTCGATCGGAAACTTGTTCGATAACTAATTTTCGGGCAAAAGATTTGAAGGAACGAAGAAGAAACAAATATGAAAATTAATTTTTTTCTACGTAGAGCAGAAGCTATTATAAAACCCAGAAACTTTCATGGAGATTTTGTTTTCAGCGTGCTTGCTATTGCTAATCAGAATGTCATCGTTACGATTACCAGATCGAGCTTTGTGAATAAAATTGTTTTACCAAAACGATAATTCAGCACTAGTTGCTCTACGAAAATTTCGGAGTTTGAAGGGGATACGAAAAGGTCCATTGATTGATAAAGGTCTTCGATTAATGGTGGCCAAATTTGAAGAAACTGGTTCTTTTAACATTCGTTCTGAAAGAGGAAGGAAACCTGTTTCCTGCAGAAGCTGTAGAGAAGGTTGCGCTTCAGGTGGAAAAGGACAAAGCTTCCAACGAACAGGCTAGTACCAGTGTCCGTCGTGTGGCGGAAGCATTGGATCTGCCCCGTTCAACTGTCCAGAAGGTCATGCAGAATATTCTCCGGTATTATCCGTACAAGCTTCAATTTGTGCAGAGGTTGCTTACACATGATTTCGAAACTCGACAGCGGTTCTCACTTCAGTTTCTTGTTCGCTTTGAGGCTGATGCAGAATGGCCTTGGAATATCCTCTGGACAGACGAAGCACACTTTTATTTGGATCGTTCGGTGAATACTCACAGCTGCCGAAATTGGGAACCAGAAAATCAGCGTTTAATCTTAGATGTTCCGATACAATAACCGAAAGTAACCGTGTGGTGTGGATTTTATGCATTTTTTATTCTCGGCGCGTATTTCTTCGAGGAATTATGTCCTAGAGGTCCAGTAACATGCTTGGTCACCGGGGAGCGATATACACTCATGGACAAAAAAATTAGCGCACCAAGAAATAATCGCGGGATCGTAACGAAACTTGCAATGAAGGTACATGTCGGGGAGATATGCAAATGATTAGAAATGCAGCGTGATTGCGCATTACGTATAGCCGGTAGAGGGCGTTGAACATCGTACTCTGTGGAGTATAAAACAGGTAACCAAAGCTTGTTTGAGTGTGCTGAATCATTTACAAAGGAAGAGCTGAGATAGACATGCCATTACGCCGTGTTCGAAGACAATATAAGCAGTTGTCGCAGTTTCAGAGGGGGAGAATCGTCGGGATGATGGAAGCTGGGTGGTCAGCTAGGCGAGTAGCTCGTCAATTAGGCAGCTCTGATTGTGATGTGAGGAGGTGTTGGGACCAGTGGACCCGAGAGATGTCATGTACACCAAGACCAGGCTCAGGACGCCCTCGACAGACCAGTCGTCGAGAAGACCGCCACATCGTAAGAAATGCACACGTACATCCAACTGCTTCATCGGCCGCCATCCAGGCACAGGTAGCACCTTCACTAGGGGCCTCTGTGTCTTCTTGAACCATACGAAGGCGCCTGGCTGAAGGACAGTTGGTATCGCGGCGCCCATTACGTGTGCTGCCCTTGACGCCCACCCATCGACGCCTCCGTTTGGAGTTTTGCCGCTCACGAGGAAACTGGACTGCAGCGGAATGGAACCAGGTCGTGTTTAGCGACGAATCCAGATTCAATCTCGGCAGTGATGACAATCGTGTTCGTGTGTGGAGAGCCCGTGGTGAACGCTTCAATCCTGCCTTTGCTGTACAGCGACACATCGCTCCCACAGCTGGTGTGATGGTATGGGGTGCCATTGCCTACAATACACGGTCACCCCTAGTATTGTTCCGTGGCACCATGACAGCCCAGCGGTATGTTCATGAAATCCTGCAACCACATGTGTTGCCACTCATGCAACGGCTCCCAGGAGCCATTTTTCAACAAGACAATGCTCGGCCTCATACGGCAAGGGTGTCACAAGACTGTCTCCGCACTGTTACTACCCTTCCTTGGCCTGCCCGATCCCCAGATTTGTCTCCAATCGAGCATATCTGGGATCATTTGGGACGACGAGTTGGGCATCCCACGAGTTTGAACGAACTAGAGGCAAGGTTACAGCAAATATGGAACGAAATGTCTCAAGACATCATACAGAACTTGCCCGATCGTATCGCATCGTGCATTCACGCTAGAGGGGGTCCAACGGAGTATTAACTCCTCCGTTCTTTTGCCTTTTTCTCTGAAATAAATTATCCTTTTTCTTTGATTTCCTTATCATTTACTTATATCAAAGTAGTCATTACGTATGTAAAATTTCGTTTCATTTTGACGACTCCTTCTTGGTGCGCTAATTTTTTTGTCCATGAGTGTACATCCTTGTTACTGAATAAAATTGTTCTGGATCTGCAATCACGTCAATGCCGGTCACGCACAATTTTTATGCAAGATGGAGCTCCTCTACACATTAATCTTCGTGTTAAGAACGTTCTCAAAAATCACTTTACAGAAGAACGTGTCATAAGCCGCCACTTTCCTAATGTGTGGCCTCCCCGATACCCAGACCTCAACCCATGCGACTTTTTGGCTTTGGGGGCATGTGAAACATCTAGTCAGTCTTTATAAACCAAGAACTATACCTGATCTGAAAGACAGCATTTCACAACATGTTCTCATCATTTTCCCCGGACACACTGAGGTCAACTGTAGAACATGCTATCTTATGATTTCAAATGATAGCTGAAAATGATGGCCGTCATGTTGAACATGTATTGTTGTAATAAATTTTTTTAACTATAGTAAATGTTGGCTAAATGTGTAATTCATCCAAAAACGCCCTCTAAGGGTGAAATTTTGAACTAATTTTTTTATTTGCCTAAACAAATTCCCATCCCTTCAATATGTCCTACACAAAATTTCATACTTTTCTGAACAATAGTTTCGACTGTAGACAACTTTAAGGTAGGGAAGTTTAATTATGGACACCCTGTATATACATGTATACATACACACACACACACACACACACATATATATATACACTCAAGAGCCAAAACATTATGACCACCTGTCAATAACGAGTTGGCCCACCTTTGGCGCGCAACATAGCTTCAACCCGCCTTGGCATGGATGCCACAAGTCCTTGGTAGATGGCCGGAGACAGATTGTACCAGATGTTTAAGCAACGGTCACGCAAATCCGAGATATTGCGAATTGGTGGTCTTTGAACTCTGAGCTGCCGTCCCATGACATCCCAAATGTGTTCTATCGGATTGAGATCCGGTGAGTTAGGCGGCCAGGACATTAACTGGAATTCAGCATCATGTTCCTGGAGCCACTCCAACACAATTTTAGCCTTGTGACACGGGGCGTTGTCCTGTTGGAACATTCCATTTCCAGCTGGAAAAACAGAGGTCATGTAAGGGTGCGACTAGTCCGCAGTGATGTTCAGATACCCTGTAGCATTCATGGTCTGCTTTACCACAACCACGGGTCCCAGAGACGCCCAAGAGAACGTCCCCCAAAGCATAATACCGCCACCACCGGCCTGTGTATGACCTACTGTACATTGAGGGAGCAACAGTTCGCCTGGAAGACGGCGTATCCTGACACGGCCATCAGCGTGATGAATGACAAACCGTGATTCATCTGACGAGGCAACTCTCTCTCACTGATCCATGGACCAGTCGCGATGTTCCCGGGCCCAGCACAGGCGCAGTTGGCGATGACGCTTGGTCAGCAAAGGCACACGAGTGGGACGTTTGCTGCGTAGCCCCATATCGAACAGTGTCCACTGAACAGTGTGCTGCGATACTATTCTACTTGGCCCTGCATTGTATTGGGCTGTCAGCTGAGCCACTGTCTGGCTCCGGTTTTGCTTCACCATGCGAGACAGTCTCCGACGACCTTTTTCTTTGATAGCGTGTGGACGTCCAACACCATGTCGTCTACTGCTGGTTTCACCGTCATTCATCCACTTTGCATAAGTACTAACAACTGTAGGTCACGAACAACCCACGAGTCGTGCAGTTTCGGAAATACTTGTTCCGAGCCTTCGAGCCATTACAATCTGCCCTCTATCAAAGTCGCTTAGATCCGCAGCCTTTCCCATCACACACAGAAGTAAGTGAAAGAATGATTCTTCAGACTCTCCAGCAGCAGTTAAATACCACTTCCACCTGATCACGTGCCATCCACGTCATCCAGGCGAATTCATTGCAAAATTTAGGGGTGGTGTAATAATGTTTTGGCTCTTGAGTGTATATATATATATATATATATATATATATATATATATATATATATATATACACAGGGTGATTCAAAATTAATATAGGGATTACAAACGGCTATAACTAATTAATCGAAATAAATTTATCGATAAGAATTACACAGAATGTGAAAGGAAGTTCAAAATTTTGTTTACAAATACTTTATAAATATTCTATGCGACTCTCCAGGGTCACACGGACAACATTTAAGCGGTAGTTCATTTAACGCCATACGTTCTGAAGAATATGTGGAGTCACCAACGCAAGCGCATTATAAATGTGCCTTTTAAGTCCTGTAATTGTTTTCGGCAAAGGAAGCACATACACAACGTCTTTTACATAATACCATAGAAAGAAACGCAGGGTATCGGTACGGAGATCTAGGTGGCCAAGAGCAGAACACATCGTTGGCATCTCCAGTTCGACCAAGCCACCGCTTTGGAAGATGTTGGTTTGAAAATGTGTGAACCTCCATACCCCAATGTAGGGATGTTCCATCTTGCTGAAAGATGTAATCCGTACAGCTAGATACAGATTTCACGGATTACATCTGCCAACATCTTCCAAAGCGTTGGCGTGGTAGAAATGGAGATGCCGACGATGTGGTCTGGTCTTGGCCACCTAGAACTCCGGACTTGACACCCTGCGATTTCTTTCTATGGGGTTATGAGAAAGACCTTATGTATGTGCTTCCTTTGCAGAAAACAATTCCAGAACTCAAAATGCGCATTTCTAATGCACTTGCGTTGATGACTCCATATATTCTTCAGAATGTATGGCGTGGATTGGACTACCGCTTAGATGTTGTCCGTGTGACCAAGGGGAGTCACATAGAACATTTATAAAGTATGTAATCAAAATTTTGAACTTCATTTTACATTCTGTGTAATTTTTATCGATAAATTCTTTTCAATTAAATAGTTATAGCCGCTTGTAATCACTATATTCATTTTGAATCACCCTGTATATATTTCGTATGCCCTGTTTGGGCACGAATTTCGTAGGTCGGCTCACTCCTCTATAATCGTGGGTGTTAGAAGTGAGATATCTTACTCCATCAAATAAAGTAATCGATCACCATTATAACAACTTAACATAATTTTTTAATACACCTAAAATTTTCATTACATACATCGCGCGTGGGTGCGGAATTACATTTCATTACCAAGTCGTACTAGAGCGTACTACCTCTCTCGTGGCTTGAGTTAAACTGTGTATCACTTCCGCCGGAAATGGATTCCCCGCCAGATTCCACACGGTTCACCTTTAACTGTCGAAACTATGGGGAAATTGGCTGGTTGGAAAAAAGCCTGATTTGGTAGCGATGCTAGACCCCCACAGTAGCCCCTCCCCCGAGCGATAGCGAAACAATTTTCACTATCAGAGGTAGCGAGGGTTAAATCTGACACGCCGACCGGAACGGGTAGTCGTTTCTCCCTATTTTATCACTGGGACGTCAGTTGAAGTGTATGCTGCGCTATCCGTCAGAGGTTTTTCTGCGAGAACTGGTGCCTACGGCTTTTGGAGTCGGCTGCTCGTCAGCAGACAAAAATGCTGGCTTCACTCTGTAAATGTTCACTGTGACAGTACGCTCGCTGGTTTGAAGAGTGAAGTTTTTTTAGTTCGGCGAAGCACTCGGCCCATCGAACGGAGTCTGTGGGCTCTTTTTAATTCTATGTCTCCGGAAAAAGACATGAGAGCAAGTCTCGAGGTTCTTGCTGACAAAAGTTGTGCGGTCAGCTGTCGGGCGAGTGGACGCAAGACGCAATTAGCCCATCACTTCACGAAGTTTTCTGACAAAGTTGATTGGGTCGGGTATTTCTGATGCTGGCATCAAGAATTCTCCCGGGAGAGCGATGGGAGTACCGTAAACCATCTCTGCTACCGTTGCCTGCAGATCCTCTTTCCATGCCGCTCGGATTCCTAATAGCATAGATAGTAGGACTTGGGTCCATTCGCTGGTGTTTCGTGCCATAATTGCGAAGTTGAGGTGCCGGTGAAAATGCTCTACCTGACCGTTCGCTGCAGGATGATAAGGAGAAGTGTGGATTCTGGAGACGCCAAGCAATGTATTCAATGCTGAAAGCAAGGGCGACTCGAATTGGACTCCCTGGTCAGTAGTCAGTCTTAAAGGAGGTCCAAAACGAGCAATCCAGCCTGCGTAGAAGGCCCCAGCCACACTTTCAGCAGAGATGTCAACTAGTGGAATCGCATCTGGCCACTTTGTAAAGTGATTCACGCATGTCATACAGTAGTGGAAACCGTTGGATGGCATGGGTCCCACCAAATCGATATGGACATGGACATGGACATACTGAAACCGAGTTGATGGCTGCACAAAGGTGCCAATAGCACTTTTCATGTGGCGATGGATCTTGCTTTTTTGGCAAGGAATGCAGGATTTCACCCAGGATGCATTGTGCTTCCTCATACCAGGCCAGACATAACGCTTCTCGATAAGCCTATTCGTGACCTTAACACCAGGATGAGACAGTTAGTGAAATCTGTCGAACACAATCTTTCGCATTTTCGCAGGCATAAAAGGCCTAATGCGACCTATGGAGACGTCACACTGAAAATAGATGGCTGGCTCCCCTAATGGCATAGGTTAAAGTTCTAAGCTTGTTTTCTTAGCCTGCTGCTGGTCATTATCGGTTGCTTGTAATTTTGCCATTAGCTTCAGGTCAATAACACAGGGAGTCTCAGTGGTGGAGATATTCACTCTCGACAGAGCATCAGCAACCACATTTACCAAACCGCCGATGTGTTGAATGTTAGCCTGTAAACTGACCTATAAAATCTAGTTGTCGAGTTTGCCGAGGTGAGGATTTGTCTGACCTTTGTCGGAATGCAAAAGTCAGTGGCTTATGGTCAGTAAAAATAGTAAAGTTCCGACCTTCAACCATATGTCGAAAATGCTGTACAGCGGTGTACGCCGATAAAAGTTCACGGTCATACGTGCTGTATTTTTGTTGTACCGGCACTAAAGTTTTCGAATAAAAAGCTAACGACTGCCAACTGTCATTCACGTTTTGCTGTAACGCGGTACCCATCGTAAAGTCTGGTGCTTCAAAAACTATTGACAGAGGTGCCCGAGGAACAAAATATACCAATGTGGCAGCATTTGCAAGCTCTTCCCTGCTTTCTACAAAGGCAACATAAGATTCCTCGGTCCATTGAACTGACCTTTTGTCACTTTTTACAGCCCCTTGCAGGTATTTCTTTAAAACCGCCTGAGTGCGTGCAGCATTGCGGATGAACCGCCGGTAAAAGGTAAGCATGGCCAGATACCTACGCAAATCTTTTATTGTAGTGGGACGAGGAAATTCGAGGATCGCCTTAACCTTATCCTGGAGTGGACGAATTCCCTCCGCGGAGATGCTCTGGCCTAAATCTTAATACTGTCCTGTCCAAAAGCACATTTCGAGGGGTTCAAACGTATCCCATATTAAGACAATCTTTCGAACACAGTCTGCAAATGTTGCATATGCTACTCGGGCTAGAGGATGCCATCAGTATGTCGTCAAAATATGGAATACAAAAGTCGCATCCTTGCAAAATCCTATGTATGAAACGTTGGAATGTCAACACGGTATTAGCTAAACTGAACGGCATGAACTCAAATTCAAAGAGGCCGAACGGCGTCTTGACTCGCCTGCACGTGGTCGGGGCGTACCGGGATCTTGTGGCATTCCCTCGCCAGATCTATCGTTGAAAAAATTGCTTTTCCGAAGAGTATTTGCGTGCAGTCCTGTATATGCGGAACGGGGTATCGATCCGGAACAGTCGCGGCGTTCAAAGCACGACAATCGCCCCATGGATGCCAATCACCATTAGATTTAGGGACCATGTGGAAAGGTCTAGCCCAACTACTAATGGAAGGTCTGCATATCCCGGCCGACATCATAAATTTGAATTCCTGCTGAGCTGCTTGGATAAAAGTTAAGAAACTCCTGCAAATCGGGTGGTAACCTTCTAGGGTTAGCAAAGACAGGAGGATACTTTGTTTAAATTACATGCTGAATATCATGCTTTGGGGGCTGCAGAGAAGGAGACATATTGGTAAGGTTAGGAAATTGGTCGAGAAGAGCGTGAAAAGGCGTGAACTCTGACATTGCGCGGATATCGGCGCTTTCCTTCCTTGCAACAATTTCCTGTGCCTTTAAATTGGCCATAGGATCGTGCAACCTCCCCTGGCGGACATCAATAAGGAGTCCGAAATGCCAAAGGAAGTCCATCCCAATAATAGGCTGATAAACAGATGCCATAATAAACGGCCAAGAAAACTCCCGCCGTAAACCTAAATCCAATTTTAACAGTTTTTGGCCGAAAGTTGGGATTACTGTACCGTTTGCTGCGAAAAGTTGTAATTTGTAGGGAGTTCGTCTCTTTTCAGCATCCGTTAATGGCAAGACCGAAATGTCAGCTCCCGTGTCACTCAAAAATTTTTACCTGCTAGCCTGATCATTTAGTTACAGCCTATTTACTTCGACTTTGCCGTCACTCCCTGCGGTGAGTGACGGCTTTACAAGTTTCCCGTCCAAGATCAGGGTTCGCGCACTTTTGCGTCTTGTCGGAATCGGCTACGGAACCTATTACGGGGAGGCGCGGGACGACTATGCCTGACGCATTATTATCCCTATTTCCAAACGCTCTAAACGAGATGAAAGGGCAAAAAGCAAGTCTTTAACCTCGTCATTACTTGTGTGAAAATTCTGTATCATCGGTGGTGGCCCATTCGCGGCTATGATGCAATCGGCCACTTCAGCTAATTTATCCAGAGGATCACTGGAAATCCGCTACTATTTGTTGGACGTACATTGGTAGACGCTGCAGAAAAAGGGTTTTAAGCATCTCGTCACCGATTTGTTCACCTGCCTTACTGAGCATTTCGAGCAGTAAAAGAATAGGTTTTATTGTTCCCTAACTGTAGACCCGAAATTAGCTCCCGGATACACTGATCTTCGCTGATTGCGTATTGGGTGATCAGGCGAGTCTTAAGTTTTTCGTAAGGTTGCTGAGTCGGCTGGTCACCATTGATGTCACCCGCAATCGTAAGCTCCTCCGGTTGCATTGACGAAAATTGCATTGAGTTGCATTGAGTTAAACTGTTTCTCACTTCCGCCAGAAATGGATTCCCCGCCACATTCTACACGGCTCATCGTTAACTGTCGAAACCAAGGCGGAAGTGGCTGGTTGGAAAAGAACCTGATTTGGTCGAGATGCCAAATCCCCATATATATATATATATATATATATATATATATATATATATATATATGTATGTATGTATGTATGTATGTATGTGTGTGTGTGTGTGTGTAATGCTAGAAACGTAAACTATATTTAACTATATTAATTAGGGCTAAAATTAGGCAAATTAGCATTAAACTGTAATTTACTATTAGAAATTCTAGTGTTTTCCAATTCAGGAAGTAGTTTATTTTAGCAACGGAGAGTTCGCAAGACTATGAGGTCATCAATGATTAATTGCCTAGAGCACGCTGGGACTAACGCAATCATCAAATGTTCGAAATCACGAGAGTCTGACTCACGCATGTCACAAGATGCTTCATTCGCGCCTTTGCATAAGCGCGAAAAAGAGCAAAGCATAGACTAGAGTTGTCCGCCGTTGGATGAGGTCGCGTGTCGTGAGCTGAGATGATGGTGGGAAATAGCAACTTAACGGATTAAATTGGGGTTTATCTAATGTTAATTAACAAAGATCTTGGTTGTGATTTAAATAGTCTTTCTTTACCACAGGCCTTAATGATGACTGCTTTTAGATTAATTAATTAGATAAAGGTTACGAGGTGTAAGCACAGTGTCATTAGTGGAGCAGGATAGGGATCGTGGGAAGGAAACCCCCATGCATTTTACAATTAGTAGATAATGCATTTTAATAAGTAATTTTCAGATGTTCCTTATCTTTTCTCCTCACGACACAGCGCCGTGTCGTTTAGCAGAAAGTTATTATTTGGGTTTAGAAATTTCTTAATCGAAGTTCGTTTCGTTTTTCGTCCCTCGACGCCAACGAGACCAACTAGTGCTAGACGCCGACTTGATGCTCCGAGTGCCTTCGAGATGGATGTTGCTTACCGTCTTCACGGAGAATTGTACGACCTGCTGATTTTTTATTTGCGTTGCTTCAGTGCGATTCGAGTGGAGAAGACAGTTTGGCGGAATCCATTTGTGCCTGACAACGCTGTGCGGCGATGACGCCTTTCGCATCGAGATTATCTGTTCCGTCGAGTTACCCCTTCAAGTGTTCCAAAATTTTCTTCGAGTGCCGTGAAATGTCGATTTTCCTGCGTGGGTATAATAATTTCCCAGAAAATTCAGCTAGACAAAACGTGATTTATGCGGTAGAAAATCAACTAGTTGACTGCGAACTGGTCGACGGACATCTAATTTCATTATCCGATGCAACCAGCTTGAATAATCGTGCGTTTGAAAACAGTGGTGCTAGGAATTGTGAGTCTGGCAGAAATTTTCTTAGTTGGAATAATCTTCTTGTGCCTGACATCGAACTTTACAGCTGTGTTTTTCGCATTGAGAAAACTTTTTCTGTGGAATGCTCCTTCGAGTGTTGCAAACTTTTCTTCAGAAAGGAGATTTTTTAGCGTGCAGGATAAACCTGGCCGAGGACTTCACCACAGGCCGAAGAAATTAACTGCATATAACTGAACATAACTGAATATTTTGAAAATTTCAAAAAGGCTGAAGATTGTATTTTCCAATTAATTTGAATTTTGATTGAAAAACTAATAATAAAATAAAATAATGTGATTTAAAGTCTCTAAAGGTAAGCTAATATTTATGATTTATTTTTTGAAAGTGAAGTGAGTCTTTGAGTTTTCTGATTTTCGTAATAACAAGTTTTGTTGTAAAAAATAGAGTGTTTGTTGAGGAGGTGGCGTCATAATCTAAACTAAAATCAGTTTAATATTGGGAGCAATATTAACCCAAAATTATAACACTAGTGTTAATCACCCAGTTTCACTAAAGATCGGACACAATAGCAATACCCACTTTTTTCCCCCGCATAATGCTCAACGTATGCGAAAACCCCAGAGAGCTTTGGAACGGTACGTGTATCACAATAAAACGGACGCGTTATGCACGCACAAAAAACAGCTCTGCGAACGGCCAACAAAGACACGATCGGGACGCACGGAGGAAATTTGCATATGACAGAGGCTAGAAACCAATCACAGAACGCCGTTCGCCAGATATTCAGCATAGAAAACCTATAAAAGCTCTCTGATCGTGTTTTTGTTAGCCATTCGCAGAGTTGTTTTTTTGTGCGTGCATAACGCCCTCCGTTTTTTGTGATACGTACCGTTCCAACGCTTTTTAGAGTTTTCGCATGCGTTGAGCATTTTGTGACGGGAAAAAATGGGCGTTGCCATTTGAAAATTTCGAGTTTCTATACTTATAACCGTAACCGTGAGAGTCACTGTATTGCCGTTCTCAGAATCCCGAGCTCATACCTCTGAATAACTATATCTGAAATCTCATCTCGATAGGTTGAACGGAACGGCCGCTAGAGGTCTATATATCGTTTTTGTTAGCCATTCGCAGATTTGTTTTTTGTGCGCGCATAATACGTTTGTTTTTTGGGATACACGTACCGTCCCAACGCTTTTTAGGGTTATCGCATAAGCTGAGCATTTTGCGAAAGGAAAAAGTGGATGTTGCTATTTGAAAATTTCGAGTTTCTGTACCATTAACCGTAACCGTGAGCGCCACGTTGTTGCCATTCACAGAATCTCGAGGTCATTGCTCTGAATAACTATATCTGAAATCTCATCTCGATAGGTTGAACGGAACGGTCGCTAGAGGTCCATATATCGGTAAAGTTTCTTTATAACCACCCTGTATATATATATATATATATATATATATATATATATATATATATATTGAAAATTTTAGTTTCATATAAATACTTGCATAGTAAGGCGAAGATTGCAGCACTTACCTATGTTAGAAGAGAAATATAAGAAGATGAAAATGAAATATGCGTGCGTGTGTGCACCCCCAATAGCAGCGTGATATGAAATCAATGTCGCAATGTAATCATTTTCCATTCACGAGGCGTGGAAGTGAGTTACGCATCTAAGTGTGTGGAAAGTAGATATAGCGCAACGCGGCGACGTCAGTGTGAATTCACAGGGGAGTCATTTTGACTTGCATGTTACGCCACATGGCAACTAGTTTGTATCAGGCTGTTGCAACGACGTCACAATGTATATACATACATACATACATACATACATACATACATATATATATATATATATATATATATATATATATATATATATATATATATATATATATATATATATATATATATATATATATATATATATAAGACGTACCTAATTACTTTTTTTTTGAGGGGGGGGGTGTCAAACATCCCGAGAGCAAAATTTTCGATTGCTCCACCCTTCCCCAAACAAACGGCATATTCGATGGAAATCAAATCCATGTGTTGAACGGATATTTATAGAGCACAATTCATGGTTACAAACATTTACATTATCGAATTCTTCCTTTTTGACTATGATGGCTTTAATTTAAATATTTCTTCGAGCTAAAAGTTTATCTAATAAAACCTTTTATTATGCTATTTTTGTTAACCTTTATCGTCGTGATCCGACAAATCATTGTCATGTAGAAGGAATTATAATTGTAGAGTCAACTCTTATTTCATGAGGTTTATTAACATATTAAAATCTTGGTTAAATACGTCATTTACAAAGTTTCGTTCCGACGAACGTTAAAAATACTCGTGAGAGCCGGGGCTCATTCTTTCAAAGTCCGACGAGCTCCCCGTCTCCTGTAAGCGTGTTGACCCTTCAACAGTCCGAATCCATTTATCCTCGTTCGTTACTCGCGTCTGTCTTTTATGCCTCCTCTTCCCCTTCTCGAACGACAATCGGCCTTTTTTTTCCACGATACGCAGACCACCTATTGTCGGTTTCATTGTCCACCGTTCCTACCTTAGGTGACGTGCGCCGCTGTGTTTCCTTAATCATTCTAAATGAGTTCGCTGCCTCCTATTGTCAAGGGTTTCCAAAGGTGTATGGCTCTCGACACCTGTTTGCGCTCCTTTTGATGCTTATTGAAGACGCTATTACACACGTTCATCAATTCCACTTAGGAATGGGAGACGAGAGTCTGACATACGCCCCTTCCTTTAGAAGTGAAAACAGTCCCTTGAGACGTTTTCACGTTTGAACAACAGTCCCTGTTGATCAGAGGATAATGAAACACACCCATGGGGTAATAACTGTGCTTTTTAACTTGTGACGGAGGCGCTTTGTAGCTACAACAATAACACATTTTTACAAGTAAATGATTCCATGTTTTCATCTGCATATGAGATAGCCACAACATTTACCGGTAACAAAAATTACTTTTCACACTTAGCCTTGACACAAAATTAATATTATAATTCTTGCTCATTTCTTTACTTTAAACCAAACACCAACAAATTATTTGACTACAAATCACTTATCTTCAATGCAAGAATTTCTAAGATAATTACACTTTTGATTCCTTTTTTTTTTTTCAAACTCTTTAGGAATTTCCTGGTTTAATCTTAACCAGTTAAACTTACATATTTTTAATGAAACTTCCCCAAATCTCTAGGGAATACTTAACATTAATTTAGTTCTTCACTTAAAAAAAAACATAAAAACCAAGTGTTCATACAACAAACAACAAAAAAAAAAATAACTATCACATAACTTATATACTTAAATTCATCATACCATTATATTTACAAAATTAATCCGTTTTTCTTAGGATTCAACCTTAGTTATCAATGCAATTACCAAAATACACATTTAATTAAATTTTCAATGAATTCTTCGAGAGCAACTTAAATCAATTTTAGAACATTTATAAAATACACATTTACATGAGTTTCCCGGAATTCTTTGGGAATTACTTAAATTTGTGATTCTCTCTGCGATTTTTACGGGACCTTAAATAAATACGAATGGGTTTTTGGCTTTATTATTTCACTATCTCTCATTGACTCCTTTGTGGTGAATTTGTGATCTAGTGTCGGTTCAAAATCACCCTTTTCTGTGGAAGTGTTTTCTTCCATACTTTGCGTCTGTTTCCTACCCGTATCGCTAGAGCTTCCCTGGGCATTTAATTCTTCGTTTCGTGTTTCCCTTTGATTATTTCCATTCTCATTATTAGTTTCCTCTAACCCTTTATTCCTTAACATATCAATTTGATCTTTCCTCTCTTTTTCCGTTGAAACTCTAATTTCTCGTACCTCATCCAAATTCTCATTGAGACTTAATTCCCCATCCAAAATTTTATCCATTTCTCTCACCTCATCTAAAT
The DNA here is from genome assembly GCA_907164885.2 of Dolomedes plantarius. NCBI lineage: Eukaryota > Metazoa > Arthropoda > Arachnida > Araneae > Dolomedidae > Dolomedes > Dolomedes plantarius. The sequence continues at coordinate 200,340,136 of OU015494.1, forward strand.
TCTCACTGAGACTTAATTCATTACCTCCTCCCTTATAGTTCATCTCCTCACCTGTGTCTCTTGCGCTTTCAAATCTATTCGGGGAACTAGCCATCTCCTCCTCTGTATCCCTTACAATTTCGAACATATTAGAAGGAATAATCAACTCCTCCTCTAATATCTGATCTATACTGTTACTCAAATGCCTTTGATAACATGCTACCCCTTCCAGGACCTCCTTTCCTTGAGTAATTACATCTCTCACTTCCCTTTCCTGTTGGGTTTCAATTTTATTCTCAGGTTGAATAATTTCGCCTCTGTTAAATTCCATCTCAAATTTATCTCCCCTCTGATCCCCTCTATTTCTGAGATTTTGAACTCTTTTGGGGCACTGATATTTCAAATGGTCTTTACTATTACAGACAAAACATCTTTTATCCTCCTTTTTCCGGTCAATTTTGGCACATACCTTATCTGTGTTAACTAGTGGTTCAAGAATAACCCTTTTTTCCTCTTTCAACACTCCTTCGAAATTATTATTAACCCTTCCAATACTTTCTCTGACCCTAAAACTTGAAAGTCTTTTACCTGCCCTCATCCTCAATTCTTCAACTTCTAATTCTTTCAATTTTAACATTATTTCTCTTTGTTTCTCTCTTTCCTGTCTATCTCTCTCTGCACTTTTTTCTCGTTCTAATCTCTCATTAATTATGGCAAATAACCGTTCCTTAGCGGACTCTTCCTGATATTTCTCACTTCCTAATATCATTTCCTTCAGATCAGTGTATGTCCTGTTCTCCGAAGACGGACAAATCCCTGTTAACTCTGTAGCTAACAAAATTAAATCGGCTTTCCGCCCCTTCCCTATGAATGCCATTTTTAGCTTATACCACTTAATCACAAATGCAGCAAACAAGTACAAATTCACTTTTACAACTATAACAAAATTTAACCAACTATACTTATCTTGAACTATTTATTTCCACAATTATGATAATTCTAAGAGCATTTAACTACTACAATTATAAATCACTTCCACTAATAACTAGTACGAACACTTGTACACATTTCCCGTTATACAAAATAACACTTTTTCACTTTTAAATTATTATTCCATTTTCCAAAATTCAATAACTCAACAAATTACTTCCATCATTATACACATGAATCAACACTTCAAAATTTATCAACAATAATTAGATTCCTTCAACTAATTACTACCGCTATCTCATACACAGGGAGAAAAGATAGAATCACTTACCCCTTTTTCACCTCGATGAAAAACTGTCACTCTAATCTTTCTCCGCTGCCGCCCTTTGATCACAGTTCAAGAGAGTTCAGTATATAACCACGTCGTTGATGCACACTTTACTCCGACCTTGAATTTCTCCTGGCCAAGGATTCTGCTCCCGTTTCTTGACCAGTTGCCGAGTAAATATCTGTCGCTGAAGTCGTGCCCAGTAGACTCGTTCGGAATCCAACTTCTCTTGAAACTGCGTCTCCTTGAAGATCTATCACCACTCTCGTACTCTAGATCATCTTTTTCTGATACCTTCCGTATCGCTGGGGTCCTCCCACGTTCTTTAATTCGACTACGCCAATGTTAACCTTTATCGTCGTGATCCGACAAATCATTGTCATGTAGAAGGAATTATAATTGTAGAGTCAACTCTTATTTCATGAGGTTTATTAACATATTAAAATCTTGGTTAAATACGTCATTTACAAAGTTTCGTTCCGACGAACGTTAAAAATACTCGTGAGAGCCGGGGCTCATTCTTTCAAAGTCCGACGAGCTCCCCGTCTCCTGTAAGCGTGTTGACCCTTCAACAGTCCGAATCCATTTATCCTCGTTCGTTACTCGCGTCTGTCTTTTATGCCTCCTCTTCCCCTTCTCGAACGACAATCGGCCTTTTTTTATCCACGATACGCAGACCACCTATTGTCGGTTTCATTGTCCACCGTTCCTACCTTAGGTGACGTGCGCCGCTGTGTTTCCTTAATCATTCTAAATGAGTTCGCTGCCTCCTATTGTCAAGGGTTTCCAAAGGTGTATGGCTCTCGACACCTGTTTGCGCTCCTTTTGATGCTTATTGAAGACGCTATTACACACGTTCATCAATTCCACTTAGGAATGGGAGACGAGAGTCTGACAATTTTGCAATGACCAAAATAACGCAAAAGTTTATTTGATTCTTATTAACCTCAAATCCTACAGAGTTTTGTATTTCACTGTAAAAATATTGTTCCATTATCGAATTGAAGACACGAAACGTGGATAAATTTTGTATAAAATGTAAAAAAATCAGATGCTCCCCAACAAAATTCTGCTGCAAAATTTTACAACCAAATGTAATATATAAGGTATAATTCGCTCATGAAATGTATTTTATTATTTTGCTGTGTTGCTTAAATCTTGCTTGAAACTGACTGAAGCTTCCTAGTGAATTATCTGTAAAGCCGTTATAGAATAAAAATGTTTTACAAATAGGTAAAATCATCTCGATCTGAAGAAAAGCGAAAGTTATTTCGTTCACGTATCCGCTTTTACAAACAAATCTTAAAATCAGTGTTTTTAGATCTATGTGTCATCAGTAGTCCAAGTCAGAAGAGCACAACATAAAGTATTTCAAACCTTCGAAACAAAATAAAAAAGAAACAGCTTTATCTCCCATCATACTGTAGCGTACTGGAAATATGGTCTTATTTTTTCCCGAGACCCCACAAGAGCTTGAAACACAGCTGCGTATTTTTCAAGGAATGTGTTGCTCGGTTCCACCAGTTCGGAACACGTGGGGGGATTCTTAACGTTTCTGCAATGTAATAAAGTTCGGCGTCTAAGAAGAGCTGTCAGCCGATAATCAAGCGGCCCCTCCACCCCCTTCTGAAAATCCAGACATCGGAGAGACGCTAGAGAACGCGGTCGGTGCGGATGTGTGCTTTAGGCTCCGTACGTTGTGAATCTGCACGGGATTTTAATTGAATATGTTGCACTGTTTAAATGTTAATTTTTTTTATTAATAAATTGTTGAGTTTTAGTTTTAAAAATTTGCTCTTCGTTTGTTAATTAGAACTCTGTCTTTCTTTGTTATAGATCCCATGGTAGTAATTTTTAGCAACGCCTCAGAGAGAATAGCCTTACCTACTTGTCGTGCGCTACAATACTAATCAATTCATCTTTCTCTCTGAATGTGCTTAATAATTAACGTTTCCTCAAAGTGATTTAACTATGCTGGATTAATATATTTTAAACTCGGAGATCACGTTCTTAATTCAATCTTACACAGATACCAAAATATGATTTCAAATGATCATGTGACTTTGACTCATCACCTGAATCGTGACATAATACTGTTACTTAGATAGATAATAAAGATAGCCTAATTTTTGGATGCTCCATACAGTTGAAAGTTTCTGGCTCTAATAACACAATTTAGAATAAAATTTGGTGTTAATAAAGACGAAAATTTAACAATAAAGGAAGATTACTTTAATTGCAAAAAAAAAAAAAAAAAAAAAGAAATTTTGAGTACATCTTTTTGTGTCTTCACAATCGCAGGTGAGGGAGCAAGGAGTGTGTTTACATTTCTTTATTGGAAGTTTGGAATTTTAAGAAGCCAGTGAAAGCCATTAGTTACCCTAGGAGTTCAGTGTATATAGACATTTTCTCTTGTAAATGTAGTATCAGAGATTTCAGTCTATAGTCAACTATGTTGGTGTTTCACTGTAGAACGCTGTTGCTCTGGTGCTTTTGAAAAATAAAAACAATTTGAAGGTGGAAAGTTCCTCAAAGTGGTTTAACTATGCTGGATTAATATATTTTAAACTCGGAGATCACGTTCTTAATTCAATCTTACGCAGATACCAAAATATGATTTCAAATGATCATGTGACTTTGACTCATCACCTGAATCGTGACATAATACTGTTACTTAAATAGATAATAAAGAGAGCCTAATTTTTGGATGCTCCATACAGTTTAAAGTTTCTGGCTCTAATAACACAATTTAGAATAAAATTTGGTGTTAATAAAGACGAAAATTTAACAATAAAGGAAGATTACTTTAATTGTAAAAAAAAAAAGAAAAAAAAAGAAATTTGAAGTACATTTTTTGTGTATTCACATTCGTAGGTGAGGGAGCAAGGAATGTATTTACATTTCTTTATTGGGAGTTTGGAATTTTAAGAAGCCAGTGAAAGCCATTAGTTACCCTAGGAGTTCAGTGTATATAGACATTTTCTCTTGTAAATGTAGTATCAGAGATTTCAGTCTATAGTCAACTATGTTGGTGTTTCACTGTAGAACGCTGTTGCTCTGGTGCTTTTGAAAAATAAAAACAATTTGAAGGTGGAAAGTTCCTCAAAGTGGTTTAACTATGCTGGATTAATATATTTTAAACTCGGAGATCACGTTCTTAATTCAATCTTACACAGATACCAAAATATGATTTCAAATGATCATGTGACTTTGACTCATCACCTGAATCGTGACATAATACTGTTACTTAGATAGATAATAAAAATAGCCTAATTTTTGGATGCTCCATACAGTTGAAAGTTTCTGGCTCTAATAACACAATTTAGAATAAAATTTGGTGTTAATAAAGACGAAAATTTAAAAATAAAGGAAGATTACTTTAATTGCAAAAAAAAAAAAAAGAAAAAAGAAATTTTGAGTACATCTTTTGTGTGTCTTCACAATCGCAGGTGAGGGAGCAAGGAGTGTGTTTACATTTCTTTATTGGAAGTTTGGAATTTTAAGAAGCCAGTGAAAGCCATTAGTTACCCTAGGAGTTCAGTGTATATAGACATTTTCTCTTGTAAATGTAGTATCAGAGATTTCAGTCTATAGTCAACTATGTTGGTGTTTCACTGTAGAACGCTGTTGCTCTGGTGCTTTTGAAAAATAAAAACAATTTGAAGGTGGAAAAACACTCTTGAGACTTTATGTTTTTTAAACATTTTTTGCAGCTTTTGATTCAACTGCGAATCAAACTGTTTCTGAAAATTTATAAGAATTACGGCAGTAATCACTACTGAGGTAGATTCTGAAGACCCAAAACGATTCCAATATAAAAAACATGGAACTTTATATACAGTTATATGAAGTTAGATATGCAGTTATATTTTTGTAAAAGGAACGCAAGTAAAAGTTGTTCGCTGTTAGTGTTCTCTGTCTTTCTAGGAGTAAAATGTGTATCAGTGATTTCATTGTCATGAGGGATGTTTCGGCGCGCTCCCCAGACTGCATCGCTACTGGCTACAGTCTGGCTGGAGAATGAAGAGCGTGATGACTGCGTCATTTAGATGTTCACTAGATTGCAGAGGAAGAAAGTGTAAGGGCCTGTTCACATAGGAGTCCGATGCGTTACGTTAAGGAAAAGATGACGTTGAGACGAAAATAAACCAATCATATGCCTCCAAACGATTAGCAATGAAATTTTTAACGCCTGTGATTGGTTTATTTTCGTCTCAACGTCATCTTTTCCTTAACGCAACGCAACGGACTCCTATGTGAACAGGCCCTAACTTGGGTGGTAGAATTTGACTTACGTTATCGATAGACAACCCTTTTTGTTAAGGTTGATGCATTCTTTAAAAAACCAAATTTCAGACGACATAAATGCCACATCATCGTCCCTCACAACAGGCAAAAATAAACTGAAACTAACTGCAGTGTCTCCTAACAAATTCAAATGACCTAAAATAACTATCATATTCTGACTTCTCTCCATTTCTGAAATTTTTGACAAATCATGAATTCGTAATTCAAAATATTCAAAATATTAACCATAGGACCATAGGAAATGGGTCGCAACTGCAATTCCTGGGCCACGCCCTCAATTGCAGACTTTCAGGTAATAAGCAGAGGGGAACCAATAGAAACAGAGTATAGGAAAGGAGAGAAATGATTGGATCGCTGCTAATCCGTGAGTTCATAGTATAAGAAAAAGTGAGTAAGCATCTTGCAGGGCAGTAGAAAAGTGGGTCTACAAACGATGCAAAGATGAATAAAATAAAAATTAACGGACCCCGGCGTTAGCTTATGAGGCATGAATACGCAGTAGAGGGTGAATTTCCCCTGTTCGGCAATTAGTATGGATCTGGGCGCCGGACGGACAGTACAGATTTGCCGACAAAATAAGGTGACCCCGTACCCCCTCATAAATTCGTAAACAGTTTTTACAACTAAATTTAAACTTCCAAGCTTCTATCTTACTAATTTCAAATATATTCAGACCTTTTCTATTTTTGTTTCTATTGATGGTATGTTTGAGACCTTACTAAATCTATTTCTTCCAACAAAACCTGCTAAAAATTTGGAGAAAACTTAAAATAGATAGCTCCATTTTTATTGTTTTTGAAGCGTAATATCAAAATTATTCACAACCTACATTTTCATATACCCCCCAGAGCCAAAAAATTGTACACACTCCCACAACTCAAATATAAAGACCGTGTTTAAAATATACTATTCAATAAATTTTTATCTAAGTTTAAAACTGTTTACCTCTTGTTTTCCGACTCTATCAAAAAATTTCCGATACCTTTGTAAATGGTTCAGGCTCTATTTTATCGGACTGAGCTGACAAATTTCCTACTACTTTGGAAAGTGTTTTAGTTCATACTTTTTCGAAGAAAATAAATAAGTTGGAAAATTTTCGGTCAAACCTTAAAATCTCCTACTGAACATAAAATGTTTCCTGTTAGGAGCCCAGGATTCTTGATCAAACCTGAAGTTGTCCAAAGAAACCTTAAAATTTCCAAAACAAAAAATAATCTGAAAAAACACCTCAAACTTTTTGACTAAACCTGAGGAGACTCAAAATTTGGTTGCGTTTGAGGCATCTCGCATGTCTACCCCTCCACTGACTATAAAGATTTTGACTACGAAGAATACCTAAAAAGCTTTTCAAATAAAATAATAATAATAATATAACTGAAACTTCCGATTCAAAATAAAATTTTCCAATCAAGCTCCAAAAATTGCCGAGTGACGAAATCAAGTTTTCCAACCAACATTTTTTTCAGATTGTCTCTATCCCTCCTCACATGCTCTGGGTCGTATAGGGGCTTGACCTCCTTTCGGAATTTATTCATTATTACAACGTCATAATGTTTCTGTTAGAAACTGGGGCCCCAAACTTGAAGGTTTTTTTTTTTTTTTGGGGGGGGGGGGGGGGGGGGGGCTACGACGGGCCTTATCACTGCCACAGTCCTGAAAACCGCGCCATTCTCAATCAAGCCGCCAGGCACTTCCGTCATTAATAGAATTGATTTTTGTTCTAGGGCAGTGGCGTAGCGAGCATAACTGGCGCCCGGGGCACGATACCTTTGTGGCGCCCCCCCCCGAAAAACATATAGTAATATAATATATAGAACCTATATTGGCGCCCTCGATAAACATATAATAACATAATATATAGACCTTATATTGGCACTCCCCCCCGAAAAGCATATAGTAACATAATATATAGACCTTATGTTGGTGCCCTCCCCTAAAAACATATAGTAATATAATATATAGACCTTATATTGGCGCCCCCACAAAATAATATAGTAATATAATATATATATCTTATATTGGCGCCCCTCTGCGAGTGGCTCCCGGGGCATGATAGACCCCCTTGCCCCCCCCCCCCCCCCTTTGCTACGCCACTGTTCTAGGGAACTGAATTCAAACTTACTGATATTTTAGCTTATATATTTTATAGATATAAAACGTTTACCAATTTTTCGTAGAAATATTTAGAGATTTTACGGCAAGGTTTTTATTGGGGGGGGGGGGGGACTATTACGGGACTTATCACTGCCACAGACTTGAAAACCGCGCCGCATTCTCAATGAAGCCACTAGGCACTTCCGTCATTAATCTAATAGAATTGATTTTTGTTCTAGGGAACTAAATTCAAACTTACTGTTATTTTAGCTTATATATTTTATAGATATAAAATGTTTACCAATTTTTCGTAGAAATATTTAGAGATTTTACGGCACAACTTTCACAAATGATCTCAATATAATCCTTTTGTTAGGTGCTGCCATCTCTACCGGTGTGACAGAAGCTCGGTGACCTCGTTTCCTTGATGGGAGATGAAAAAGGCTCGCTCTCTTTCTCACAGGAGAAATTTCACGCAGCAAGGAATGAAAAGACAGAGGAATTTTTGGAAACTTTTAAAGTTTGCGAATCTGTTTCTATTTCAAGGTCCCGCCAAAAGTACGCACTTATTTGACCGAATGCCTGTGAAGAACACTTTTTTTCGGCCACACTGACCATTATAATGAGTCAGGGTTCCAGATATGAAGTTATGTAGCTTGGCAATTTTTCCAGAAGCAGAACAGAGGTGTTAGACTCCTGAAAGCGAAAAAAATAATTGCCGTTCATAGGCGTATTACATCGAATGTTTTCTCATTAGCGACTCAAAGAAGACGAGTTCTGTGAGTACTAAATATGTAACAGGCTTGTGATCTCATTAGTTTGCAGAGAGATGCCGGTCTGACACAAATGCATCATCTAGTCGTAGTAACCACCATACGCAGGCCCAGATTTCCGCATGGGCAAGTGGGGCACTTGCCCAGGGCCCCAAAAATTATGGGGCCCCCTAATTTAGTAGAAAGTTGTGCATAGTTTTGAGAATTTGTTTTTCGGTTAAGGGGGAAGAGAATTTGTTTTTCGGTAAAGGGGGCAAGTGGCGGATACAGAAAAAAATAAGGGGGTTAAGGGGGTTAAGGGGGTTTCGGTTAAGGGGGTTGAGAATTTGTTTTTCGGTAAAGGGGGCAAGTGGCGGATACAGAAAAAAATCCTGGGTGGAGCACAGTGCACCCACTATAGTGAAAGCATGCTTACATTCATAAGCGTTTCTGGTTTAATTTTTTTTGGGGTGGGGTGGGGAGGGGGGAGTTGTAATAAATCCAGACTGCGATTCATTTTGAATTTGAAAAGAAAATTTCATGAATTTATTTATTAACATTATAAAGTAAATTAATTAATTAACACTTCTTATTAATATTCATTATTTTATTCAATTTTTTGACTTGTCGGTCGAAATTTTTTTTGAATTTCTGGTCCCGATTTAAGGGAGGCCTGGGTGGGTGTCCCACATGTTCATGTGGAAATCTGGTCCTGAGGAGGGGGGACATGGCCCCCTCTGGATCTGTCCTTGAAGGGGGCCCCCAAAGTCTGTTTTGCCCAGGGCCCCATTGTGTCAAAGTCGGGCCCTGACCATACGTTGGAAAAAGAAAGCTGCATGATTTTTTAAATAACAGAGCCAAATTTATGCAAAAGTTTTTTTGAGCAATAAAATAACAAAATTTGGCATCTATTTACCATAGTTTAGAATACTATGAAATGTTTTGGTTTTAACGGATATAAGACACTGCTTTGAAAATGTGAAATAAAATTAACTCCCTATTTAAGGTTTTATAAATATATTTTACGGAATATAGGAGAGATGAATCAAAGAGAGAAAAATTAATGCATAATATAAAACAAATAGTTTTCTGTTCCACGTTTATCAGAATTATGAAGACCAAAAAGGAATAACAAAAATATAAATTACTGACAGACTTAGATAAGAAATTTGCACTAACTGCAGAAAACAAAACTTTTCACAGAAATGTCAAGATAAATGAAGGAAATGCAGTGTATATCCCAACAAAATGCAACGAATATCGCTTCACCCATTCATTCTTCATAGTTTTTGAAGAGTTAAATACTATCTAATTGTACGCGATAATTTCTATATGAAGGTTTATTTTGAGATAACTTAATTAATGAGTCGGTTGGTGTCATAAATATTTCAAGAATCAGAAGTCATAGTATTAAGAGATTCTCTTTATCAATAAAGAGATTTTGTATGACAATATTTATGTCTGGTTTGTAATCTTGCGCAGTGGCGTAGCGTGGGGTGGGCAAGGGGGGTCTGTCATGCCCCGGGCGCCACTCGAACAGGGGCGCCAAATGGTCCTTTTCACTCATTCTATATACTATATTACTATATGTTTTTCGGAAAGGGGGGCGCCAAAAAGGTATCGTGCCCTGGGCGCCAGTTATGCTCGCTACGTCACTGATCTTGCGAAATACTCAAACATTTTTTTCGCTCGGCCTGGAACTTCGTTTCAAAGAAGGGCCAATTTACTAAAATAAAATAGTTTTGCCGTAAACAAAAGGTTCCTCTTTCTTCTACACAGCATTCGACAAGTAAGGAATTCGAAATAAAACCGACATCGTTTATCCACGCTTAAGGCAGATAAATCATGAATGACTCAGGAGTCCAAGGCTTCATTTTAATGTTTGACGACTTTTATTCTATTTCTGCTCATTTCGGAGGTATCGTATTCTTATAAACGTGGTTCTCTACTTCATTAAGTCTTGCATTAGGAACTCTTAACCATTCCTGTCGATTCTCCTCCACCCTTTTCTTTTTGAATGTTCAAAGACTAGAGCAAATGTCTAGGACTGTTACTGCATGTGTTATTGGAAAGAACGAACGAATGAAAAAATTGAGCCATTTCAGTGAAAAGTTCTGAAACGCATTTGTACAGCGGTGATTCAAAAAACTCCAAATTTATCCCACATAAAGGCCAAAACAGTGGTGATATAGAATGATAAAAATAATGACTCCTGTATATCAGTTGTTTGTGTGTAAAATGGCATTGTGTAAATACGGAATGATATTGTTTTGGGGCTCATTTTAATCTCGGGCTTTTTTATGTGATTCGAACCAGTTTTACCATCTTTGCTCTTGGCATAAAAGGAGGCTTTTCGTGAGTGTAAGGATAAAAATATTTGCAGATAAATAAAAATTCTTGAAAATAAGAGTATACATATATCAAAATATTGATAATGCGCTACATGAATTGCAATCACAAAAGAACATACCACTGACAGTTATAATATGTGATAGTCTGCTGAAAATCTTTAAATTTTTACTTAAGGGGACAGTGGACCTTCAAACCTAACTTTTTTTGTTTTGAATGGATTTGCTTGAAATTTGAGTATGTGATTAGTACCATAGATATGTAAAAGTGGTTAAAATTTAAAGATGAAATATTAATGATTTATGAATTATGAATTATTAATTATATCAAAAATTGGCCTAATTAAAAATGCTCCAGGCGCATTTCTTTTGCATATAATATGGTAATTTTTATTTACAGGATACCTTATAGAACTAACAATGAAACTTATTGCTTATTTTAAGCATTCATTAAAAATATAAAGAGAAAAAAATAATAATAGTGAAAACACTCGTTTATTAAGCAAAATTCCTATAAATCATCTTTTCAAATACAAAATTTAGAAATTATGAGCTATGAAGCATAATTTTTTTCAATAAGATTCATTTGATATACAGTTAAGTATAAAAAACTTAAATTTCAAAGCAATACGATAATTAGAAATGCGCCTGGAGCAGTTTGAATATTCGTATGACATGAAAATTTTTATTTTGAGTAAAACACATTTAAAGTTATTGCTATTAGTAACCACATAATATCTAAATTAAATACAAATGCCTATAACTAGGAAAGTAATCGCAGAAATTAAAAATTATTTTTGCAACACATTCCTACTCGTCCGTAGTTTCACAATTCAATAAAATAAAATAAATCGAATTTTTGGACAAATTTCACAATTTTGAAAGTCCACTGTCCCCTTAACATTTAGATTATAAGTTGATGAATACTTTAGGATAGAAGTCTTCAATGGTCCATTTATAAGCATAATATATAATGTTAATTCATAAACAGTGTTAAACACTATCATGGGACAAAAGACAGTTTCATTGCCCTCACTTCATATATTTTATGATTATTTTATGCTATATTTTTTTATTCTTTCCCTAAATATTTTTACCCCCAAAAGTTTGGATTGGGTAAAAATAATACTAGTAAAAATTTAGAAAGAGCTTCGTGCCAATTATGATAACTTTAGTGTCTCTTTTGCATCGAAATTTCTCTGCAGTATGTCAGTTTTAGCTTATTAAATGATGGTATTTTTGCATGTTTTAAACAAAAATTACTCCTGAAACTATTTTTTAAATAAATGCGAACGAAAACCAATAGTGAGACCCATGAAAGCAAAACGTTCAATTTTCAGACTAGTTATAAGAAATAACCTTTTAACAGAAAGAATCAAGAACATAATAGGACTGCAAGTGCATCGGAGAATGAATTTAAAATTACAGACTTTGGTGTTCTGGATCTGCCTGTTCTTCACCCAGCTCTAGAGATTTGATATCGCTATATTTTTGCTTACATATTACGTTGCCGCTTTTGAAGCGAACTGTGTCAAATTATTGTTTAGAAATTTTGGGCAAGTTAATTTGTTAAACGCCATGAAGAGGCAGTCTCACCAATATTCTTATAGACAAATCTGTCTTGCATAGGAATCAGGAAAAAAATCTGAAACTTTTTTTTTTACGTTAAGTTTTGGGTTTCCATCTGCTGTTGCATAACGTAATGTACAGGGTGCAGCAGAATGGACTCGCACTTTTTTGAAGGTAAGGTGGTGGAGGGCGGCGCTGGTAACAGTTCGGGATGATTTCTAGTTGACAGTAGACACCATGAGTAGGTCCTGTGAACATCGAGGTTTCCTTATCAAGGGGATCTTTAAAACAATGATTCTGTCAACCGCGACACAGAGAGCATTTAGGACGCGCTTCGGCTCAATGCAACCGATGCCGTTCCTGATCGAAAAGCAATCCTGCGATGGGTTTCAAACGTGAGAGGAAGTGGGTATGCATTACCAAAGAAACCAAATGTTTATCCTCGGAACATTAGAACACCTGAAAATGTATAATGAGTCCGTGATTCCGCTATCCATAAGGAATTTGCCACCAGTTCCCCAGACATGACCAACAGAGTGATGGAAAACTTTAGAGAACGGCTTCGGCAGTGCATCGCAAATAACGGGCGCCACCTGATGGTGCATACACATTGGTACAGAGTTCTCTCCCCGACTCCTGTCATCACATTAGTCACGTTAACATTAGACGCGGTATTTAGAACCACCCCCATTCCCGCCCGCAAGATTTCTTGAGGGTGTCTTGATGTGGTGTCTCCCCCGACCCCGCTCGACACCATTTGACCCGCTGACCCCCCTCTCTTTCTTTGATGGACCGCCAGAGGAGGCGATCCAGCGCATAGTAGAGAGTACAGAGAGACATAAATCACTGGCAGATGCAGGGAACTCTGTACCAATCTGTTTTCGCTATGAGGGATGTTATTTTCCAACCTAGTGAAAATAAATAGAGTATAAGTACTTTTCGGAAATATAAAGCCTTTTCTGTATATTGCTTCGCTCGTTTTTTATTACTCTTTTATGCTGCATTTGCATTCATGCACTCTGCTATGCTGTGCCTTGGGGAATCCAGTGATTGATGTTCACTCCGTACTCTGTATATGCGTGGATCGCCTCCTCTTTCGGTCCTGATGCAGAGCATCAAAGAACCCGGGGTCCCGGGGGTCAAATGGTGACAATGGGGGCGGGGGACACTAGATCAAGAAAGACGAACGATCTTGGGGGCTTACCGTGACTAATGTGACTAATGTTACCGTGACTAATGTGATGACAGGAGTCGGGGGTCTGCATGCAGAGAACTCTGCACGAGTGCATATGCACCATGAAATATGGGAGTCCATTATGCCTCACCCTGTACTATAATTCATATAAATTCTCCAAATTTATACCAACATTTCTGTTTGTACGTAGTCCCACTTCTTTTCAAAGAATTTGTCTGGAGTATTAGTTCCTTTGTAAACAGTCGAAGGATAACCATTCCTGTGCTGATATTTGACTTTATAAGCAAAGACACGGGAATTCATGCTTCTGACATTTCCCTAAAGATTCTTATTCTCCCTGTTATTCAATAATCTATCAGCATGATATTCAAATGGATGCCATGCTGAGAGAATGGACCACATTCTCATTGGTTTTCTCCTTAACGACTGAATTCTTCGTTGTAATATTTTTGTGTGAATCTTTACGTCACACACCTCTCATTAGACGGGTTTGATTTATCGATTCCGCCTTAAAAAAAATTTCTAGAAAGTGTCCATCATGATTTCCTCGCCACGAATTCTTGTACCTTCCTCATCACTCTACTAATTGCTCATCTGTATCCATGACAAATCATTATGATTTCATTTTTTTGTATTGAAATAGAAATTTTAAATTCTTTCCCTTCTTTGATAACTGCAAAGCAGAATGAAATCAATCTTCAAACTTATCTTGTATTTGGTTACAACATCTACAGCAGCTTTTAAAATGTAAACTAAAATGCCTCTGGAAATTATCACACTCAATAAGTTTCGAATGTCGTGAGTCATCACTGAAGACTAGTGTGTTGCCTGGATTTTTAATGGCTCAAAATCTACTACTGAGATACTGTACTAAACCAATATTCATCAGCTGAGAATGAAATTCTTCCTGACGTCATACGGTTATCATCCCCGAGAAGGCGCAATCAAATCCGAGTCGAAATAAAAATATTTGCGGAATAACTTGCCTTTTACTTGATTGATAAGATTTGCCTCTTTGAGTTTCCAATATACGCCAGTTCTTCGCTGTTTACAAAAATCGCTAAGTTGAGGTCTAATCTTTTCGCTTCTAACTTGTTCGACGCTTCTGTTTTGAAAATGTTTTTTTTATATTGTATCACTCGCCGCTCCAATCATGCACAGTTGATCTACATCTGCTTGCGCTTTTCTTTTCTTTAGGGGATAAATCACTGATGAAATTAAATATCTCGGTTATCAACTGAACAGTAGATTACATACGTTCCTGAATTTAGCAGATAAGAACGGCTTTTCAGATCCGATACTTTTTTGCTTACAATATGCATGAAGTTTAATAACGGAGCTAGCTGTACTCGGCCACGCGTTGCTGTGGCTTAGTCTGGTTAAATGGAAAAGAAAGAAAAGAGAAAGCACACTTTTCTAATATGTTTAATTTTACAATGCTTGTGGGTATACGATATTTTTTGTTGTTCCATTTTCTGTGCAGATATAGAGATTGTTTGTTTGCCGACTCTAGAACACGCAACATATAAGAATGTTGAAGCAATGTGAGAAGCAATCCGTGTCTAGATCTAAACCGCACAATTCTAAAGACTGGTCCTGAGCTTTGTTGATGATGATTGCAAACGCCAATCGAATTGGGAATTGCAATCGCTTAAATTGTAATGGTATATATGTTGGAATCATAGGGATGGTTCTGTCAAGATTGCTGCTTCTACGACGTTGCTCAATATTTTTTTTTTTTTACTGCAAGCCGCGTGCCGTTGCAAAGCTTTGGCTGGTTCATATTTCGCAACATGATAATTTGCACGCCGATTTTCAATTGCAGTACGTGCGGTGGCATCCCTGGCAGATCGAGTAAATTCAAAAATCCTGTTGGATAATGAACAGCTTCTGCTTCCACAACAGTGTCGACGTAACACAAACATACGCAGGCGGAATTTTTATATATAAAGATGACTGCCTCGCTTTGAATGTTAGACTGAATAATATTGTTTAGTTCGTAGACGTCTTTGTTCTTGGCGGCAAGCTGTTACGTTCAACATATGGCGCTCCCATTGCCGTAAAATATTTAGTATAGCGTGCTTTGGTTTTACGTCCAACAGATTGTGCTGTTTTTAGAAAAAAGCATGTTTTTAACCTGTCACGGGTGTCACATCTATATAAAAGGTATATAAAAACACGCGACGAATGCATGTTATTCGAATGCAACGTTGTATCAAAATTTCAAGTCATCGACCGACTACTTTTCGAGTTTTGCGAACAAAAACATACGCAGGCTGAATTTTTATATATAAAGATTTGGTTCGTTCGTTTTCATTTCCATAAATTAAAAAAAGAAGATTCCGATTACAATTTTCATATGTCTCACAAATTTTTAATTGAATTTCTTTGTTTCTTAATTTGACGGAAAAATTAGCCTTTAAAATTCAACGATTCATTCGGATTTTACGCATGAGGCATACCTCACATCAGAGAGAAGTTTTTAGACGAGACGTAGGTTTTGTTTCCATTGCAAGGCACCAAAAAATCACGTTGTTTAGGTAGGATAAGGGCCTGTTCACATAGGAGTCTGTTGCGTTGCGTTAAGGAAAAGATGACGTTGAGACGAAAATAAACCAATCATAGGCCTCCAAACGATTAGCAATGAAATTTTTAACGCCTATGATTGGTTTATTTTCGTCTCAACGTCATCTTTTCCTTAACGCTACGCAACGGACTCCTATGTGAACAGGCCCTAAGAATCCTTATGCCAAAGCACGGCATCAGACTGCAGGATATACTCACAATCTGAATATACGGTGTTCTCTTTGTCAGATGAGGTTATCGAAATGATAATATTTGATTCATAAACAGAGAAAAGGTCAAAAGAAGAGGCAGAAACGAAACTTTAGTGGGTACAACTATCTAAATTTGATGCAACTAGCCAGACGAACTTAAGAGGCTACTGAATACTTAGTCGACGATTCTGTGGAATTCCTATGACATTAACCCTCTTGGGGATTAAAATGAAAAAGATACAGTGCAAAATAATTATAAAAATGGTGATTAGGGAGTTTCGGGACAAAATATTTAAGAATTTTTCTGTAAAAGCATATTTTGTTGAAAGAATTTTTACATTTACGCATCATCCTTTTTCTTTCACATTTCTTCTGTTAACTTGTTTTCTGCGGGCGGCTTAAGAATTCCCGTATACTTTCATCCGTGTTTATGTTCATCTTCCTGCCCTTCGCATCATATCCGCTAGATGGTAGAGATATTGACTGCTTTTTTCGCATCGCCACATTTAAGTAAGCAGCTAATTCTAGGAGTTTTGAAGTTACTAAATGTTAGACTTCAAGCAGTACACTGTAACCCACCTCCCTAATGGTGGTTACCCTAATGATGGTACCAATTTCATCCGAAATTGGTACCATCTTGCCCCGCACCCAACCCTTCACATCCCACTCTTCAAAAGCCCTACCGTTCTCCCAGGGAACGTCTGGATTTTTTTCAAGAAATCGTGCAAATGTGACATGCTTTCATCTCAAAAAGCAATTTCCTCAGACTCCCGTATTTTGCGATGATGTTCCAGTTTCTTTTAAACAGAAAGTTTAAACAGAAAAGAGTAGGAGCACGGAGACACACAGGGTTTTTGCTTGCTCTCAGTCAGAGTCAGATGACTGTGGTAGAGATTAGTTGATGTAAATATTGTACATAAGTTATATGAATAAGTTTTGAGTATTGTGCTTGTGTGTGATTCGTCGTGTGAAAAAAATACTATTTTGAATATTCACTCGAGTGGTCTTAATTGGGTTCCCGATAAGACGTTGATCATAGAGTGATCGAGGAAGGACGTGAATCGCCATAAGTAATTTAGGATTATTTGATGTCAAAATATTTATTCAAAAATCATATCTCGCAGTACTTTTAATCACCAATGATATGGTAGATGGTTTCGGAGAAATTTTAATAATATGGTTTTGTAAAGGAAAAGGGTAGCTTCTGCAGTCACTCAGTTTTATCCTTAGTTTATTGACGATTAGTCATCCTTTTCAGCCTGTAGTTTTTCAAAAAAAACGGCACTAACGAATTTCGCTGACATATAGAGAAAAACAGTAAGTATAAAAAAAATCTTTTGGGGAGTCAAATAGATCTTCTGATGGTATTATTTCTCCCTTTTAACCAAAAAATAGTGAAGCGTAACATTTAAAAAAACACCCTGTGATTTCCTGAGGCACGCAACTTTTATTTTGATGTATAAAAATAGCTTTAAAAGGACCGACATCCTTGCAGAAAAAATCTACTACCTACCAGAGGCGGCTCTACATATAAGAGAAATAGGCGGCGCCTAGGGCCTCGGGCGGCTGTAACGAACTAAAGTACATATTTACATGAATATTTTTGTTATGAGTATAAATGATATCCGGGAGTGAACGGCAAAGTTTTTAATTTATCCGCAATCTACGCAACAGACTCCTATGTGAACAAGCCCTAAGGGCTTGTTCACATAGGAGTCCATTGCGTAGCGTTAAGGAAAAGATGACGTTGAGACGAAAATAAACCAATCACAGGCGTTAAAAATTTCATTGCTAATCGTTTGGAGGCTTATGATTGGTTTATTTTCGTCTCAACGTCATCTTTTCCTTAACGCTACGCAACGGACTCCTATGTGAACAGGCCCTTATGGCCAGATGTCCAGAAATAAACCGCTGGGGCAGGTTCCAAATGAACCATGAAAGCAGTGATGTCAGACTATCACGATTACCGATTTGTCAGCGACCGATCGGACAAACGCTGAGCTTTCGGGACGATCCCCCGTCTCTCTCACGTGTCGGGTCTCCCCGAGGTCCAACAATGCTCAAATTAGCTAGATTTTTAAAATCCCGGGGAGTACGGGGTGATTTGGGCTCCGACACATTTGCGATGTAGACGATCCCACCGTATGACATCATAACGCTAAAGACTTCTTGAAAGTCATTTCTGAAACCTTTCTTTCCTCTTATACTTCTATGCACTGCCAAATGTATCCTGAAAACGGTCAAGGGAGCTTCGGTTTAAAATTATTCACGAAAGCGATGACGTCAGACATTCAGCCTTACGAGTTTATGGTCTTTTCGGCACCCTAGAGGCAAAAAATAGCGCTAGGGACGACTGTAAACGCATCAAAATAATCGGAATAGCATTCTACTACGTATTCCTTATAGGCGGGTGTTAGGTCAATATTGTTACAAAACCTTTGAAAATTTGTGAAAATGGCCTTATATGTCATATTTTGGCTTGAAAATACAGTGTTTACCGTTATAAACTGTTAAAAATACGGAAATAATAGGAATATACCTAAATACGGGAATATACCTAAATGGGAACGGAAACTGCCCATTTAGCTATTTTGGCGAAAAATGAAACATACCAGAACTGACGAGAAGAATGTAGACTGTTGATTAATCTTTCAAAAAAAGTTGCTTCAGTGAAAAAATAGTCTTGATAAGAAAAAAGATGACTTGAAGGAAAATCAAGTTAAAATTAAAAAAAAAGTTTATTCACATTTAGAATAATTAACACAGCGTTGTTTAACTTACCCAAACAGCTTCAAAAATAAACAAGTCAAAGTCAAGGTAATGACAAATGACCAAAGCTCGTAGTCACAAGTATGTACTCCCCTTTTACACTTGAGTACTTACGTACAATTTACATATCGATTGAAGGAGCTAGTATCGATACAAAAAAAAAATAAAAACACCAAAACGGAGTTGTGACCTCACTCCTTCAAACTGACGTCATACATACAGTATGACGCAACATTACTATAAAAATGGGAAGTGTAAAGAACCGGGTTACTAACACTCGCTAAGACTTTCGAGAATGTTCGGCGATGGAATAAGAAGCTTCACGCGTTTCATATTGGCATGACTTGTTCTCACATTGTCATCTATGAAGATCGATGCAACAATATAGAAATATAAATCTAATCAGTTATGTTTGCTTCGCGGCAGACGACGTTTTCATATGTTCGCCCACTTGTCGTGAGCAGCTGTGAGCGCAACAGCACAGTGACTCGATGAGTGGCGGCTTGGTGCGACAATGTTTACGTCCGCAATATCAGCTGTCAGTCTGTTATTCCCGGCAAACCCCAAGAAGTGTTTCTAACCTATTTAATTTCTGTAGACATGTTATTGTTTTGAACGATTTACTTTACTGACTAAACGACGTTAACATTTGAGCGGCTGGTGCTTTCAAGAGAAAATTAAGTGTTTTTATTTTCGTGTTTCCATTTTGTAAACAATGTCAGGAAAGAGAGAACGAGATTTTTAAAGAAAACTTGAGTGTAGCTACGAAGAAAGGAAAAACAAAGGCTAAGTGGGAAGAATACAAAATTAAAATTAGTGGTGCTATGCCAAATTTGTTATTACTAAATATGTTAAAGATAAAGTGGACTGCTGTGAGTCAGAAAATTTGCCTATTAGTAAACCTTCGACTTCAGATGTCCAGTTAAAAACAGGTGAGCAAGAAAATGCACCTAAATTTAGTAATATAGAACCATTAATGTGCTCAAACTATAATGAAGAGAAAAACATTTTAGTTTCAGAAGATTCTGACTTAGGGCCTGTTCACATAGGAGTCTGTTGCGTTGCGTTAAGGAAAAGATGACGTTGAGTCGAAAATAAACCAATCATAGGCGTTAGAAATTTCATTGCTAATCGTTTGGAGGCGTATGATTGGTTTATTTTCGTCTCAACGTCATCTTTTCATTAACGCAACGCAACGGACTCCTATGTGAACAGACCCTAAAAGTTATAATCATTACCAAATAACGACAAAACTTTTCCTGATTTAAAACAAAATATACTATCCTGTGCAAGCAATGATCCTGGTGATTTGCCCTACCCACTCAGTGATACAGAGAGAATTGGATTGGTTATTCAAGGTCCAGTTCGATTAGAAACATCTACGGGATTATAAGAATTATTTTGACTATTCCAGTATCTGTAGCTAGTGCTGAACGATCGTTCTTAAAGGTGAAGTTACTCAAGACCTATTTGAGATCCATCATGTGTCAAGAATGGTTGTCTTCAATAGCAATATTGTCAATTGAAAGAGACATTGCTTCAAAATTGGACTTTTCCGCAATTATTGATGACTTTAGAGCTGCTAAATGTAGAAAAGTTGTTTTGTAAATTTCAGGTAAATTCCCTAGTTTTCTATACCGTTTAGTTATAACAGTTTTGTAACTTTTGTTTCATAAAAATAAATTCACACTAGAATAATTATTCTACTGTATAATCATGATCTGCTGTATGTATTATTCTAGAATATTTTTCTCTAGACTATTACTCACAGGTTTATTTTTTATATACTTTTTTATATCCTATAATATCAATGAGAATGTCCAATATTAGTGACAACTCATTTATCATGCTCACTTTTAATTGCACTAATAACATTTTAACATTTCAGTTCAGTAATAGCATTTTAACTTTCAGTCAAAAGTTTTTTTTTCCTTGATGAATACTAGATTTCTGATCGCTTTCCAGTAAATAATACAGAATTTTTATATTCAAAATATTAATATTGTTATTATATTTAAAATATTTGTATAGGAAATACTACAAGAAATCTCTTCTTATAGTAAAAACATACTGATATGAACATTGCCTTTAATTAAAGACCCACCTTATTTTACACAAGATTATTTGAGGGGTCTCTCAAAAATTTTTGCGTAGGGCCTCACAAACCGTAGAGCTGCCACTGCTCCCTACCGAGATTTTTTTTTTTTTTTTTTTTTTTTTGGGGGGGGGGGGGGGTACAGAATTGTTCCTACTGTTTATACTGTTACGATTTCTAGGGACCCAGAATTTTTTTCTAAAGGAAATATTTGCAATTCGTTCTCATAAGGTTCTGATCAATTTATTACTCCTTGACTCACGAGAGTTATCTTCAATCAGAAAAGATTAGCTCATGGGTCTACTCATGCGCAGAAAAATATAGTCAGCGTGGTTTCAGCGTTAGAAACTGAATATGCATTCTTCTTCGCAGTATTAGCGTGTTAGAGGGGTAATATTTTTAATTATAAAATTATACACCAATAAATCAGTTACTTTTTAATAAACTGTGTGTTATAAACATTAGATGGAAGAAAATAATAAACTCATTTTTTAATACTAATTTCCAAGGAAAGTTTAATATAATGGTAAACTAACTCTACACAGAAATCACGTCCCTTTATGAGGTCGAGAGGGTAGGAGAGGGTACGATCCCTCAGATGTCACCCCTGGGGGTACTCGGTCAAAATTGAGGTGGAAACTAGCTAAGATGGACTCTGACCCTTGTAGTGCTATGTATAAATCGGAGCCCACACTTCAGCCCGAAGCCTATATTGACCTGCTGTGGAACTTCCAGCCAGGGGGAATTAGAAACAACAACACAGAAATCACATTTTTTTATCATCAGAATTACTATTTAATTAGGTGATTTTGTACGAAAAAGATATACAGTGGAATCTCGATCGATCGTTTTCGGATCCATCGTTTTTCCGTATGTGTCGTTCATTTTATCCAGTCCCAGCGATCATATTGCTTTGTTATGTTTCCGCATCTATCGTTTTCCCGCATTTATCGTTCATTTCAGTCGGTCCCTTGAAAAACGATTGATCGAGATTCCACTGTAATTCTTTTTAATAAATGATAGTTGGATGATCCGTCCATTTTTTGCTGATGTAGATCATTTAATCGTTTTTCTCATCAGTCTAAATTTGACAGAAACCTTTACCGAACCCTCAATACCATAAATGCCGTTGCCTCTGCAAAATATCACGAACTTTGTAACGACCTTGAATATGGCTGAACGTTTACTTTTTTTTTAATCTAAGAGGTTTCGTGAGAATTGAGAATCAGTAGCTTCATCTAATTTCTGCACATCTGAAAAAATTGGATACTTTGTTTAGTCTAAACTTAAAATTACATTTTTAATTCTAGGAATGAGAGGGCTGATTAAAAAATCTGGAAAATATGATGTTGACGTTGTTGTGAAGATAAAGAAATATTCATTTATAAAGAACCAACTTAATGTTTATTTAACAATTAAATAAGAGAATTAATAGCTGATGGTATGCACAATGTATCATACACAAGTTAATTCATTGCTTTTTCAGAATATTCTTTTTTGTCGTTACAGAACACTACTTCACTCGCTGATTGTATTGTAACACATATACTTCTAACTCAACATTTCTTTACTGAGATATTCAAAAACTTTCAAATATTAATTCAAAACAAGTCACTGCTATCAAAAGGGTGAAAATTATGGGGCATTTTTCAAAAGAGTTTCATTGAAAAACATAATGATACAAGTTACCTCGATATTCATGAACTTTCCTCAATACCATAGAAATTCGTAAACCCCCATGACCTAGTGGTAATTAGAAAAATGTAAAGCAGGTTGCTGCATTTTTCCTTTTATTGAGTCATTTTTATAAGGTCCCTATGTTATCGCAGAAATAATGAATGAGTGTCCAACACTGGTATCATCTTTATGTTTATATTGACGTAAAAACCCCTATGAACCATTTCTCTATCGGCAAGGAAAATACCACAGAACCACTCTCACTTACATAAGTTATCTCAAAAGGCGTAATCGCGAATAAAATCAAGTTTATGGGCACATCATCAAAGTGTATAAAAAATTCTGATTATCAAAACAGTTTATGTTGGGAGACAGATATTTTATATCACGTTTTCACTCAGCTAAGATGCTTTTTCATATAATAAAAAGGTTGAGGTTCTCGGATTCTTAAATTTTCAAACCATCAAAATGCTATGAAAAGGACATTTTGTTTTATTTATCAGTAGCAAAAGTTCAGAATGCCTTATCTCCCCTCAAATAATCGAATATTATAAAAAAAATAAAAATATCCTTCCATGGGAGTATGATGCCGCATTTACACATTCGCGGTCGCGCCCCCCTTCAAGACATTCGCCTCGTTCCTGCATCGCCGCGAGTGACCGTTCTCACATTCGCGCCTCTTGCTGTGAACAAGACTTCCCGTCGCAACTGCCAGTCGCCATTCTTTCCTTTGATCCCCCTAACCCCGGTGCCATTCGCCCCTTTGACTCGTGCCAGAAAACCGCTCCCGAAGCGAGCGCCACTGATACGAGTTTGGGGCCAATTTGGCGTGTTTTCGCCAGCATGCGATGTTTTGGAGTCCGTGATAAATAAAAACAATGGTTTAGCACGTTCACGCATCTACCATGCAGTAAGTAATAAATCCTGCTCTTGGGTCTATTGTTGGAAAATGGTTTGGTTGAGTGATGTGGCAACACGGGTTTTGTTTCCTAGGTCAATGAGAGTCTGGAATAAAAAGTTCAGTTCTAAAGTTGGTTTTGATGCGATCGGTTGACTATTTTTCAACACATGATTCTCCTTGTGGAAAGTTTTAGTCTCGGCTGGTTTAAGACGAGGTCTTTTGAAGGAGGGAAATTTAAGGTCGTATGCTACTTGTTAATAATTGTTATATTGTAATTAATTTTTGTGTCTGAATTCCTCCATGTTAAAGAAAAGTTCTTAGGTGCTGGAATTGTTAGCTTCCATCGAAGATTCAACGTTTTTAATCTTGTCTACTCTTCTGCCAGTTTCAAGAAGGTGTATTGAAGATTTAATGTTATATTAATTTCTATTATTCAATTTGCGGTAACTGGCATATTTATTTCTGTATTTGAAATTTACTATTTGGAATATCTTCCCGTTGCTCGGATTTGATACAATTTTGGTGTCAGAAGTGGGATATTTTAAGTGAATGCCAGTTACCCGAAATATGGAAGAACAATTTAAATTAATGTTAGATTCGATGGCGAAACTTGGCGAAAGCCAGAACCGGATCGCCAATCAGTTAAAAGAAGAAATTGGTGAGAGCAAAAATCAGATCGCCAATCAATTAAAAGAGGAAATTGGCGAAAGCCAGAATCAGCTCGCCAATCAGTTAGAATTAAAAATTGGCGAAAGCAAGAATTTGCTCGCCAATCAATTAGAATTAAAAATTGGCGAAAGCCAAAAGAAGTTGGAAACGGGTCTTGGCAAAATCTGCGAGAGCCAAGAACAGTTAAAAATAGCCGTAGGCGAGAAGTTTAACGAAATAGAAGAACGCGTCGGCACTATTGAGTCGAAACTCAAGGCAGCGGTTGAAGCTATAGAACGCGTCAACATTATTGAGTCAAAACTCATGGCTACGGTTGAGACTGTTGAACAGAAAATTAGAGAGGCCGTTGAACGGCTTAGAGAAAAAGGCGTGCTCACCGTTTACACCCCCCCCCCCCTCTCGCGATTCGAGTCACCGCTAGCGCGATGCGGTGTGAAAAACAGTACAAATTTTTGGCGCTGCCTACTCGAAACATTGTATGGATGGTACAGAGTGGGAAAAAAATGGATTTTCTGGCATTTGCCCTTTGTAAGTACGGCCATCCGTACTCACAAAGACTCCGAGTGAACTCTGAGTGTGAACTCTGAGCCAAGAACTCTGAGCCAAGTCTTAAATGTCCATATAACTGATTTCCACTAGTCTGTCACCAAAGATTTGAGTTCCTTACACCATATCAGACAGCATTTAGTACTGGTTATGGTGATCAGTGATCTGGTTATCGCTGATCGACTATTGTAATTCTATGGAAGCTCCTTCGAACTATATCTGTGACATTTACACAGTCGCGCTAGCGGCGGCGAGTCGAATCGCGGGGAGCGAATGTGTAAACGGTTTGCTCGCTGTTTCTCGTCACCAATCGTGGCGCTCGCTTCTGGAGCGGTTTTCTGGCACGAGTCAAAGGGGCGAATGGCTCCGTGGAGGTCAAAGGGCGAATGGCGAAGGGAAGTCTTGTTCACAGCAAGAGGCCGCGAATGTGAGAACGGTCACTCGCGTCGATGCAGAAACGTGACGAATGTCTTGCGGGTGGCGCGACCGCGAATTTGTAAAGGCGGCATGAGGACAGGGACTCGCTCAAGGTTTTGTACGTCCTGCGAAAATTGCTCGTGATGCGAAAAACGGAGAGTTTTTCACACCGTTCTGCGTAAAACTCTCTCGTCTTTTCTGTTACCTTGAGACGGTTTTTCGGAACTTTTCCGGTTACTGCTGCGTTTCTTGTGATTTCGCGGAGTTTATAGGGTGATCAGTATTTTTACGTAAAGCAACAAGGAATGTGCTACAAAAATAGAATACAATTTTGGTATGGTGCTCTGTATATAAATATATATAATCCCGTTACTTGCATATGTATCCCATATATAATGTTACGAATTTAACGAGACTATGGTAATACCACCAAATATAAGAGTTATCGCCAAATTGGCGATGAATTTGGTGACATATTTTGGTCGCCAAATTTGGCGATATATCGCCAAATAGTCGCCAACCTTCTAGAACTTTCTCGTATGTTCTAGAACTTTCTAGCTGGTTCGCCGATAGAGGGCGCTTTGGAAGTCTATAAATATACCTGACATTGTCATGGGGAACCAGTATTCTCTTCTACTGCGTAATGAATGTATTGAAAGTGCGTATATTGTATGGAAGACTATTCCGACTTGTGTTTTATTCCGATTTGTGTTTTTAGAGTTTTCTGTTTTAAAGAAGACAGTTGATACGTGTTTTCTGTTAGTAAATGTGTATGCACCTGAAGAATTTAGAGAATAATAAATTTTATTTTGTGTGCACTCTCTGAAGAGATTTTTATTCAATCCCATCGAACCCAGAAAACGGAACATTTTGGTGTCAGTGGTGTATCAGACTGTTTTAGTTCAAGATTTGGAAGATAAATTCCAACAGATTATTGCTGCGATGATGGCTATGCATAACAACATTGCGAAAGAAATGTCTGCAGGTAAAGAAGAGATAAAGAAAGAAATGTCTGCAGGTCAAGAAGAGATAAAGAAGGAAATGTCTGCAGGTCAGGAAGAATTGAAGTGTGAAATTATAACTACGTGAGTGAAAGAGTGACAGAAATGGAAGAAAAATTTGAAGAAAAATTTCAGAATGTGGAACACAAATTTAATAGTTTTGAAGCAAATATTGGCGTTATAAAAGAAAATATGGAGGAAAAATTTGATAAGGTTGACAAAAATTTTGAAAATTTGGAGGAAAAATTTGGCGATATAAAAGAAAATTTAGAGGAAAAATTTACCGACGTTTCAAGGAAAGTACGGATTTTAGAACAGATATTGTCAAATATTTATGTTACTGAATATTCTAACTGTATATCTGTCACCTCCCGGCCAGCCATTAAGCAGTCGACCTATGATGGAAAATCTTCTTGGCAAGTTTACAAAACTTAATTCTCCATTGTGCGGACGCCAGTGGATGGGATTCTGTAACAAAAGCGTATCAATTGGCTGCATCTCTGCGGGCCGAAGTGGCGGATATTTTGCTGACGATCCCAAAAGAGCAGCGATTAGACTTTGGCGCACTTTCAAGTGCTTTGGAGTTACGCTTTGGCGAGAAGTGTTTGAAGGACTATAGCCGGCTCCAGCTCAAATCTCGCCAACAGAAGCCAAATGAATCGTTACAAGAACTTGCATCAGACGTCGAAAGGCTTTCCCATCTCGCCTGGTCAGACTGCCCTGCAGAAGTACGGGAAAATCTTGCTTTAGATTATTTTATCGATGGAGTTCGCGACTTTGAAATACAGAAGGCACTTCGAATGGCGGATGTTAAAGATCTGAAGTCCGCTTTAGCCTATGCCATGAAGTTTGAAGCAGCCCAACAGGCTTCACAAAAAGCTCGCCGTTCTATTACAGTTTCGAACGTTACCGAATCTCTAGAACGTTCAATGGAGCATTTGATGGAAGGAATAGAGGAGTTGACAGAACAGGTCAGTGCTTTAAGATCAGTTAAGGCTGACAGACGACAAGTCGTAAAATGCTGGAGTTGCGATGGCGAAGGCCACACCGGAAGAAACTGCCAATTGCGTCAAGACTCGGGAGCGAAGAACACTCCCAAGAAACAGGGGGATGCGGATTTCCTATCACCAAAACCCCGTTCTGGAAGCTGCCATTATTGTTCCAGAGTGGAAAAGAAATTCGATGTTATAAATCCCGTAGCAAGACAAACTACAGCTTCTACGTCACCAGAACCAAATCCATGGAGGAATGACGAGGTTCGAAAAGATCAACTGGAAGATCCTGAACTAAAGCCTATAGCTGTTCACGAAACTACTGGCTATAAACCATCCCAGAAGCTTTCCGGTCGTGACCTACGTTTGCCATGTGATCTCCAGTCCGGACTTCCTCCAGACACGCTTTCATCGCCTGAAGAGTACAACAGTGAATTCGAGACCCGTTTTGAAGACGTCCATAACTTCGCCAGTAAACAGAACAACATCGCGACGGAGAAGATGAAGACCCGGTACGACACGAAAGCAACAAGACATGAATTCCATGAAGGTGACAAGGTATGGTTCTGGAACCCGATTCGACGTAAAGGACTTTCTCCCAAGTTACAGTCGTCTTGGGATGGTCCCTATACAGTCCTAAAAAGACTGAATGACGTCGTGGTTTGTATTAGAAAATCGTCTAATTCTAAGCCTAGACTAGTGCATTATGATAGGCTAGCTCCTTATTATGGCCATAGTTTGTCGAACTCCTTCACTTCTACGGGTTCACTTTGGTTCGTTTGTCAAGACGTTTTCAATGATACACAAGTAAATATTCAAAGTTTTATTTCTTTCGCAAGCACAAACGCAGCTATCTGCAAAGTTATTTACAGTGTTATACAGTCAATTAACTATTTCAGTCATCTCCCAATGACTGTTACCTAACAAAGACCTAGTGCGTCTTCGGGGTCTCAATACACCCACGCACCGTATTCGTCTGCCCGACTCTCTCGAGAGCCAACACCCCAGACTAAAAAAACCACACGCCTTCTCTCTCGTGGGCACAAGCACTCTCTCCCACGTCCCCCTGACTTCTGCTCGGGGCACCGTCAACAATCTCGAATCCCTTATCGAGCCGGGGTCATCGCCCTACCCCCTGCTTTCTTGAGAGGAAAGTACAGGGACAAAACAACAGGAGTTTACGCGGCAGACACGACATAGTTAATAC
Source organism: Dolomedes plantarius (assembly GCA_907164885.2). Classification (NCBI taxonomy): domain Eukaryota; kingdom Metazoa; phylum Arthropoda; class Arachnida; order Araneae; family Dolomedidae; genus Dolomedes; species Dolomedes plantarius. The sequence goes on from OU015494.1 coordinate 200,368,690, forward strand.
AGTGATTTCCGCTTATAAGAATCACGTTTGTTATTAGTGTTTTTGATTCTTATAAGCGGTTGATTCTTATAACCGAAATTTCCCTTTGGACAGGCACACATACACAAATATATACTTGTACATATATATAAACACACAGGCACATATATACATAATTTACCATTAAATACTCTTTAATTTACGTTATTTATCATTTATTAAAATTATTTTTTATAATTTTAAAAATACTCAATTTTTAAACAAATACTATAACTCAATTTCTAGACCTATAAGTAACAACACATGATTATAAAATCAACAAGAGGCAGCTTCTCTTTGACTACACTTTGGAAGAGCATCATATCTAATTAACAAGTTCTGTTTTTCAGAAAAACTAAGAGTTTTCCTTGTTTTTATCATATTTGAATTCTACTATCAAAAAGTTCTAACACTAACTTGCAATTTTGTTAGAAAACTAAAGTGAATACTAGCGACGTATGCTTATTACAGTCTCAGACGAAGATTCACTTTATAGCTTACGTTTCACGGTTTGATTTGATTCTGAATCAAACCGTGAAACGTTTGATTCAGCATCTGGTTCATCTGATTCAGCAAAATGGATCCGTTTACGTTTCACGGTTTGAAGTGCTGAATTCACTGTCCCGTTTGCGTAAGTGATGGTGGACACTTCGCGGAAGATTTATGTGTTTCAGGGTCCAGAAATCCGCAACCAGGAAGTAAGTGGTGGGAAAAAAGGAGTTCCTGTCTGGAGAAAAGCGAAATCGGACCCGGGCGGGTTAGATGCCCCTGGGTAAAGCTAATAAGACAGTGTTTAGCAAAAACGTATAAGGAGAAACTCTTATGTTATGTCTAAAGGAATGTATTTTACGACTGTTTTCCACCCCAAAGTTTTATCAATCTTTCTTTTCAAAAACTTAAGAAAGAATTTCGTACCTTTTGAGAGTTCAAGTGGCATTTTTTGGAAAAATGAAAGGAAGGCGAAGATTGCAAACTGATTCTTATAACCGGTGGATTGATTCTTTAAAGCGAAAATTTTAACATGGAAATAATACATTTGTTTTTGTTTTTGCGATATTGATTCTTATAAACGGTTGATTCTTATAACCACTGATCACTATAAGCGGTGGTTACTGTATATTAAAGAAATGTACAGACCATGGTCGTTCTCTTTTTGTACATAACATTGTATTTAGTGTAAATAATCCTTAAGTAAGTTTATTTTTTGTTTTTGTTTTATTAATGTTGTTTAAAGTAATTGGATGTTCCTAATATGCATTTATTAGTTATACGAAGTATGCATTTGTCTGTATGCGTGTTAATTTTGTATTAATTTTAGTTGTGATTTTATAGTTTAGTTTTCTATTATGTATTGTAAGTAAGGCTTACTGCCCAAGAGCTGTAAGGCTTCCTCTGTACTGCCCGGGACGTACAGTCCTTGAGGAGGGAGCAATGTTACGAATTTTAGGAGACCATGGTAATCTCGCCAAATATAAGAGTTATCGCTAAATTGGCGATGGATTTGGTGACTTATTTTGGTCGCCAAATTTGGCGATATGGCGCCAAATAGTCACCAACCTTCTAGAACTTTCTCGTATGTTCTGGAACTTTCTAGCTGGTTGGCCGATAGAGGGCGCTTTGGAAGTCTATAAATATACCTGACATTGTCATGGGGAATCAGTACTCTCTTCTACTGCGTAATGAATGTATTGAAAGTGCGTATATTGTATGTGTTCCGTCCAGCATCAATCATCGTTCATAGGTGCTAGCACTGAACTAGTAATTTCTTATTTTTGTAACTGTGTGTGGCAACATTCACTTTTGTTTTTAGAAATCTGTTGTACGTGTAGCGAGCAGAGGGTAAAAGAAACGGCTCTTGCTCAATAATTCGGCTTTTTGATGTATTCTCAAAGTTTAAAGGTTTGGAGGATGTCTGGGAAGTGAAAGTTATTCATCATTCATATGTAAGTCAAATCATAATTCATTCTTTATGCTATTGGGTTTTTCATTTTCCCATCTTTGACCCATCCCTTATATTCAACTGTATTCTATTATTCGCAAGTGTATTCTATTAAATGTACAAGTATTGTAATTATTTTGTTTTAAATTCGAAATAAATCTTAAAATCCTTACAGCCCACTAAATCTTTAAATCTCACAGTATGGAAAACTCTGTTATCCTGACTTGTGTTTTTAGAGTTTTCTGTTGTAAAGAAGACAGTTGTTACGTGTTTTCTGTTAGTAATTGTGTATGCGCCTGAAGAATTTAGAGAATAATAAATTTTATTTTGTGTGCACTTTCTGAAGAGATTTTTATTCAATCCCATCGAACCCAGAAAACGGAACAATATATATATATATATATATATATATATATATATATATATATATATATATATATCAGCGACTCTGTTTATGAAGTATATATATATATATATATATATACACACACACACACACACATATATATATATATATATGTGTGTGTGTGTGTGTGTGTGGGTGGGTGGGTGCGCGCGCGGGGGAAATTATCTAAATGAGAAAACTGAAAAATAAATATAAATAAAAATATACTATTTTTTATATAATACCTCAGTAATCGATTAGAGATGGTTTTTCTTATACACCTGGGATCTATATGAATGTAGCTTAATATAGAAAATAACTGATGATACGGAATATAGAGAAGACCTGTTTTGTTATATGCCAAGTTATTAGAAATAGAACTTAGTTTTATGGCTTTATTTATGAAGTAATAAAACCAAACAAATACTAAGAACAGAAAACGGAAGATATTGCTGCAGCAGTTGGAGTTGGAAAATCCAATGTTTATAGGATAATTAATCAGCTAAATACGTTTGGAACAGTTTCTTCAAATCAGAAGAGTAAATGTGGACGCAAACGTAAGAATCTCGGACAGACAAATTTCTTGTACGTAATAATAAAATGCATCCTCGCAAGACAAATACAGATCTTCAGAGAGCATTATTGGTTAGTGGTGTGAGCGTTGATTGATCGACACTACGACGAAGGCTTATTGAAGCAGGGAGATGGACAAGAAAACCAGTCCAAAAACAATTATTAACACCTGCAGTGAAGAGAAAACGTTTGTATTGGGCCAGGAAATACCAATCCTGGACCGCATAAGACTGGAATAAGGTTGTATTCAGCGACGAAACGCATTTTCTTGTCCAGGGGTTTCGATCAACATTTGTCAGGTGAAGCTCTGGAGAACCCATCAGAGAACAACATCTTAATCAAACAATTGAACACCCTTCAAAAGCAGATGTTTGGGGGTTATATTGCATCTGGAGGACCTGGCATCTTAGTACCAGTTGAAAGAATGATGAACTCCAAAAAATACATTTCAATACTAGAAGTCAAAATTGTGCCTTTTATGCAAACGTTCGCTGGCGGTGTTGGTGTGTTTCAGCAAGATCTTGCTCCATGCCAGAATTCTAAGCTAGTAAAGAACTTTTTTCAAGAAAAGAAATTAACGTTTTTGGATTGGCCTGGTAATTCTCCAGATATAAATCCCATCGAAAATTTGTGGAGTATTGTGAAGAGACGTGTGATGAGTAAGATGGATTGCTCAACCAAGGGAAAAATGATTGAGAATGTGATAAAAGTTTTGTTTCGTGAAGATGACGTCAAAAATTTATGGTCTAAATTGGTGGAATCCATGCCAAAACTTGTACAGGGTATCATTAAAGCGAGAGGAGGACATATTTGCTACTAGTTTGAGTTTCTTTATGACCTCGAGTTTTTACCTGTCTTTTTTCAACTCTTTTACTGTTTAAATATTCATTGCTATTCGCCTTTTGATTCAACGTAAAAACAAATGATTTTGAAAGGAGGATACAATATTCCTTACCGTGAATAATTCATATGTAGTTAAGTCTTGTAACAAGACTTGTGAACAAAAAAAAATGTTATTTGAATTCGAAATGGATCAGATATATAAGGTATTTAAATACCGTCAGAAATATATAAGTACCGTTTTGAAAATACAAAAAAATGAAACGTTTAAAAATAAATCTGGTGTATTTTATGAATTTTATATACCTTAAATTATTCTAAACGGGATCAGTTTTTATCATATCATGACACAGTACACAGATACATGGTAAAGACTTTTTTTTCTCTTTTTTTTATAGAGTAATAACGTGTATACCTAATTGGACTCTGGTTGGTGGAGCAACTGGACTCGGAATATCCATAATCCAGTGGAGACAATGAATGAAATTTTCTTCCCAAATAGGCAACGAAGTGTTCAGAAATCGAAATCTTTTCAAGCATATTTTTCTCACAACAAAGAGGAAATTTTTATTTCTGCTTCGCCGAATTTTTTAAAAAGTAATAACGCTCTCTATTGTTGAAGAGGAAGACATCAAATACTTAGGTAGGGTGATCATCCGGTTGAAGTGTCAAATATGAATAAGGCATAAAAACTGTGCAGTGCTCAAAATTAACTAGTACAGTACATATCGTTTATAAGAACATCCAGGGGACTTTAAAAACTGATTCTTTTAATCAATAGTTTTTATATCCGTTAGATAACTTAAAACTGCTGGAAATACCAAATTCATTGTCACATAATTTCTAGTTACACCTGAAACATGACGTTCAAAAAATGGTTTAAAAGATTCAAGTTCGTTCAAGGAAAAACATACTGTTTATTTTCATATAAGTATATATTTTTAAACTTTTTCAAATACATAGTTCATAGTTCTAAAAACATTAAAAAGAAAAATGAATAAAATTATGTAGCTATTATGAATGTACATACATAATGCAATATTTTGTTTTTACATGTTTATTGATTTTCTGCAAAATAGTCAATAATATTTGTTTGTTTAGCTTTATTTTGTAAATAAAAAGAATTTTCGGTTATCACGACAAATTCTTTGACAGCTTTTTTTTTTAATCGGATCCTTCTCAAAATCGTCATTGCAAGCTAAAAATTTATCAACAGTATTGATAGCTGAAAGTAATTCTTTTAAACTCGGGAAAGAAAACTCTTGCAAAAGATTTTCTGAACTGGCACTGTCGTCAATATCATCATCTCTGCCTGAAATCTCTGCATTTACGCCTGCAGCAATATCTTCATCCGTTACATTCCCATGAGTTGCAAGAGCCAAATCTATGTCTTCATATTCCTGATGCCGCATTTACACATTCGCGATCGCGCCATCCGCAAGACATTCGCTAGACATTAGTCACATTTCTACATCGACGCGAGTGACCGTTCTCACATTCCTGCCTCTTGTTGTGAACAAGACTTCCCCTTGCAACTTCCCGTCCCCATTCTCCCCTTTGACCCCCCAGCGCCATTCGCCCCTTTGACTCGTGCCAGAAAACCGCTCCCGAAGTGAGCGCCACGATTGGCGAGGAGAAACGGCGAGAACACCATTTACACATTCACCCCCCCCCCCCCAGCGATTCGACTAGCCGATATCGCGACTGTGTAAATGCGGTGTGAAATCTTGTTCAATTGGCAAATCTCGAGCCCAGTCTTGAAGCGTTTTATCTCTAGCGTCTTGAGTTTGAACAACGGGAGGATTTTCAACCCTAAGAAAGCCAGCATGCCGGAAACAATTCGAAATCGTTAAAGGTTTAACATTATTCTACGCTTTTTCTAGTATGATGATAGTGTCCAATACTGAAATCCTCTGTTCTTTCTTATTTTCAATATCGTCGATGATCTGTAGAATCAAGTTCTTCCTGAAATGAACTTTAAATGGACTTACGGTGAGCAAAAAACGGACTTACGGTGAGCTCCGTAATGACACCTTAGTCCATAGGCTGTAATACGGAGGTTGTGTTGGGAGGAATAAAAGTTAATTTAATGGCATGAAGACATTGAACCGCAGGGTGGGTGGGCAATTGTCCACAATAAGAAGAATTCTCCATTTTTTTTTGTTTAATAAGTCCTTGGTCGCACTTCCGCAACCAGTTTTCAAAGATTTCTCCTGCCATCCAAGCTTTAGAATTCGAATGATAATCAACTGGCAACGATTTTATATTTTTAAATGCCCTCGTTTTTTGTATTTTCCGATCACTAACAGCTTCAATTTTTCAGTTCCAGTTAAATTTGCAGCAACCATAATTGTTATCCTTTCTTTTGAAATCTTACAACCACTGCAGTTTTCGTGTTTGAAACGCAACGTCCTATCCGGGATCATCCCATAAAATAGGCCAGTTACATCAGCATTGAAGATTTCATGGTTTTCATAACCTTCTTTTAACATAGTCCAAACGGTTTTAAGCCAGTTATCAGAAACTCCTGGTAGCACGGCTTTCGATTCTCCACTGATTCTCCCGAACACAATGGAATGCCTCTCCCGAAATCTCTAGATCCACGAAGTTGAACAGACGAAATTATGTTTTTTTTAAGTGCTACGCAAATTCATTTGCTTTCGCTTGCAAAATCGGTCAACTTAGGGGAATGTTGGCACTGCTTTGAATCTTAAATCATTGCAAAAGGGCTTCTGCTATGTCAGCATGTGGACTTTTCGAAGTTTCTTAATTTTAGTCCGGTTTTTTCAAATTCTTCTTCTAATTTTTCCCTATTCTTAAAAATATTTGAAATCGTGGCATGACTCACCTTCAATTCGTTGGCTAAGGGCCTGTTCACATAGAATCCATCAGCGTCAGCGTTACTCGTACTGAAATATATTTAACCAATTACAAACCTCCAAACTATTAGCAACGAAATTATTCAGGCCTGTGATTGGTTTAAAATATACCAATACGCGAAATGCTGACGCTGACGGATTCTATGTGAACATGCCCTAACGGTCCATTTATTTTCATCCTTTTCTAATCTGGAAATTATATGATTTTTTTTTTTCCTCAACCGTTAAAGTTATACGTTTTGCACTCATCAATGAATATGGACTTCACTCTTTGAACAATTGTGACAAACCTTTTTTGCTCACCGTAAGAGGACGCACCTGAGCCGCCAGATGTGCTGTACATGTAATTGTTTTGTTTTATTCGAATAAAATAAAATGGTTGAAGAACAATGTTCTGCTACTTTCAGTCCATTGACAATTAACATATTCCTTATGAGCGATTTATTTTCCCAGAAACCAATTAATTTTAAGTCACTATGTTCTTATTAACGATGTTATTATAACCGGATTTTGTATCCATCAATACACATGAGAATTAGCCGGGAACTAATAATTCCGCTCTTTTAAACGATATGTTTTTACAACCGGTGTTCTTATAAACAATTTTTACTGTATTCCTGTTAGTTTATCACCTCATGGATTACTGAACTGCTCTAACAGTGCTGTGTTAGATAGGAATCTGCAGAAGATTTGAAGAATGAAGTGAACGAATAGGATGTGCGAGGATTGCTCGATGACTGACAGTTCGTTCGAGTGACAACTAATTGCCAACGAAGCATGCCATTCTACTTTTTTTTATTTTTCGTGTGTTCCTGATTGAAAGGATTTCCTCGAGAAAGATCACATCGCCGATCCACATCCACTAATGATGATAACGTCGTACAAGTTTATACGATGATTCTGACGAGCCGACGTGTGATTATTGATGAAGTGGCAAATCCCATGTAAATTAGCCATGGCCCTGTATTATCCAGAATAGGCTTGCTTTACATAAAGTCTGAGCAAGTTAGTTCACAGAAGAGCACAAACCCAAACGTGGATGTGGTACAGCGACCTGATATGTCGTCACCCTTCACGGTTGTCCAACGTTTTTGAACTTTTCAATTTATTCGTATACACTTCGCCGTGGGGAAACACTGCCTCCATGTTGTTCTGAATGCCTTCGATGAACTTCGGCTCCTGATACAGCTTCTCTTTCTCTCTCTCTCACACACACAGCGCTACTCATCGTTGGGGTAAACGAAGAGTGGCGCGGACATGTTCACTGCGCAATAACAACAAAACACGTACTCTCGAGACTTGCGCGCGCAGAAAGCATCATAGCCAACTGACAGATTACTACAACGGAATAATAAATGGATAATTTTTGACTTACCTTCGTACATCCTTTCAATATTTAGGATTTTCAATATTGGAAATATAATTGCAAGTAGCTTTAATGTCTCCTTCTTTATATGAGGAATAGTTTTAACGTATTCCATTTTAAAAGAGGAATAGTTTTAACCTCTCCCTTTTTAGATAAGGAATCGTGGAATATCAATGTGACAAAGTAACCTCACCAACTTTCTTAACGGCTTCCATGACATCTTAGAACTATCATGGCATCCTCGCCGAACTCCCTTTCGTCCACTTTGGGTCGCACTCCAAAAGATTCATCTAAAGTTGATCGATGCGACGCACGAAATTCTTAGGTTAGGAAAGCCAATGAAACTGACGCGAAGCTTTGAGGAGGAGTTCTTCTAACCATTTACGATTATCCCTCCACAGTTTTACCTTCGCATACGACCTTATAGCGCATACAGATTGGTACAGAGTTCTCTGCATCTGCCAGTGATTTATGTTCCTCTCTGTACTCTGTGTATGCGTGGATCTCCTCCTCTAGCGGTCAGATACATAGCATCAAAGGAGAACCCGAGGTCCCGGGGGTCAAATGGTGACAGTGGGGGCGGGGGACACTAGATCAAGAAACACGAGGGACCTTGGCGGCTTCAATGGGGGGGGGGTTCTAAATGGGGGAATATCTGGAAGACACGTGTTCATTAGAATGGGGGTGGTTCTAAATACCGTGTCTAATGTTACCGTGACTAATGTGATGACAGGAGTCGGGGATCTGCAGGCAGAGAACTCTGTACCAATGTATATGCACCATCATGGTGCATATACATTGGTGCAGAGTTCTCTGCCTGTGCCTTGGGGAATCCAGTGATTTATGTTCACTCTGTACTCTGTACTATGCGTGGATCGCCTCCTCTGGCGGTCCACCAAAGAAAGGGCGGGGGGTCAGCGGGTCAAATGATGTCGAGCGGGGTCGGGGGAGACACCAGATCAAAGAAATGAGGAATGGGGGAATGGGGATGGTTCTAAATACCGTGTCTAATGTTACCGTGACTAATGTGATGACAGGAGTCGGGGGTCTGCAGGCAGAGAACTCTGCACCAATCTATATGCGCTATCAGAGGAAGTGGCTGACGTGAGATACTTGATCTCAAAAGGGAAATCTTGTCCCTCGTTACTAGAGTCAGTGGGTTAGAGTCTTTGGGGTTGGAATGGGTGTTTATGGCCTTTAGAAACACTTTTAAATTGTCCCAATCTGAGCCCGAATGGTCCCGAACTAATTAGTCCTCTTATAAATAAAAGATTACTGAAGCCCTTTCAAAACAACCATAAACTGAAACGGAAGTTTGAAAGTTCTTGTTTATGGTACATTCAGTCATTCAGGTTGTTACTCTTTTAGTAGAAGGTTTTATCCACTTCTGATTAAAAAGAATTAAAAGACATAGGTAGAAAACTGATAGAGTCGTCTGACTTATTTCGTATAACTAATTGATAACGTATATCCTGACTATTGTAGAAATACAGAAGATTTGCATAATTAAACAGCACGCATAGACACTAACTAGTTAAATCGATTTCCAGTACGAATCTGATTAAAAGACGAGAAGCAGTTTCGATACGAAAATACTTATGCTTTTACTTGAGTAAGAGTTTTTTTAAAATTTATTTTTAAAAAGTAGATTCTAAATAGGGAGTTGCATATCTTACGTAAGAAATAAATACACATAAAATAATAGACAAAATATGTTGCTAATAGGAAAAAAATCGGAAAATCTACGATAGCAAGGCAATCTTGGAGGTATTTTGACAAAAATTCATATTTTTACAAGCTAAAAATTTTCTCTACGCCCATGCAGATTCTATTTCGTCAAAGTCAGTATGAAAAAATTGCAAGCATATTAATTTGTTTGTTTTCTCGGTTTTTTAAGTTAAAACTAAAAAATTCCGTCTGTGAAGCAAACGGGTGAAATGTAAAATTCGATATTTTCTATTTCTCCCTGCAATAGATGGCACCACAATACAATTTCAAGTTCTCACTCAAAACAATACTTCCATTTTGAATTTATTAGGTAATAGTACAAAACAATGCTTAAACATGAATGTAAAATTCTGAAAGAGACGTAAGAGAATCGGCAGTAGACCAGACCTTGATTTTGATAAAATTGGTATTATTTTGAAGCTCTGTCTCTAAAATAGTCACGATTGACTATAAGAGTATAGATATAACTCCAACTGCGCAACCCAGGTACGCCGGCGAAATCGCTGAGTAAGCAGGACGGCTGTTCAAAGTCCCGCACCGCTTAGTGAATCAAAAATGTAACTCTTAATTTAAAAGTTTAAGGACACCTGTCTGAAATCTTTATTTAAAATTCACATATGCATTTGTTAAAATACAGAAGGTCGTTCGCACTTTATGGAAACGATTTTGATAGTTAAGTTTCAAGTATAAATGCCTTATTTTTTGCGGCGATTTGCTTCTGTCTGATAGCCATGGTTCTTGACAATAGCTCTAGCTCGAATTTTCCATGAAAGTAAACTTTTTCTTAGTACTGTCATGTCAAATTTACCCCATTCCTCTTGGACCGCTTTCCAAAGCCCGTTCAGTGTTCTTCGATGTCATTTTCCTAAGACTCGTTTTAATAAACCGAAAGCGCAAAAGTCCATTGGAGAAACGTCAGGGGATTTTACAGGTATTCCATTAAATGGAATACACTTTATTCTTGTTTCTGATTCTTTCTTTGCTAAATAAGTGGCAGTTGATTTAGACGTGGGACTAGAGGCTTTGTTCATAGGAAGCTCAACATTATCAATGTCCTTTCCATATAAGGCTGGAATTTCTTCTTCAAAAATTAGATCTAAAATATTCCGCTGATAGTAGAGCGAATTAATTTTGGCTTTTCTTGAGACTTTTTTTATTTTTAATTTGCCGTTGTAACAAAATCCTGCAAGTATCATGAATCCCTGTGGGAACTTTTCTGTACGCTGGCGAAGCCATTTCGTACGGTCATTCCTCTCAGTTGAGCCAGTGGCGTAGCAAAGGGGGGGCAAGGGGGTCTATCATGCCCCGGGCGCCACTCGCAGAGGGGCGCCAATGTAAGATCCATATATTATATTACTATATGTTTTCGAGGTGGATGCCAATATAAGGTCTATATATTATATTACTATATGTTTTTCAGGGGAGGGCCCCAATATAAGGTCTATATATTATATTACTATATGTTTTTCAGGGGAGGGCCCCAATATAAGGTCTATATATTATATTACTATATGTTTTTCGGGGAGGGCGCCAATATAAGGTATATATATATATTATATTACTATATTATTTTGAGGGGGCGCCAATATAAGGTCTATATATTATATTACTACATGTTTCTGGGAAGGGCACCAACATAAGGTCTATATATTATGTTACTATATGCTTTTCGGGGAGGAGTGCCAATATAAGGTCTATATATTATGTTATTATATGTTTATCGAGGGCGCCAATATAGGGTCTATATATTATATTACTATATGTTTTTCAGGGGGGGGGGCGCCACAAAGGTATCGTGCCCCGGGCGCCAGTTATGCTCGCTACGCCACTGAGTTGAGCAATAGAAAATTGATCTTTTTTTAAAATTACACTTACTTAAATACATCCATGCCTCATCGAGTGTTACCCCAAATTTCCATTTTTCAGCAGCTAGGTGTTTTTTATATAATTTTCTACAATTTTTTTTTCTTTCAGCAATATGCTTTGGCAAAAGCAGATGAACTGTAGGTTTAAACATCTTTTTTAACTTCAAATCTTTATGAATGATTTTACTTACAGTGCCAGAAGACATTCCTATAGATTCGATGCAATGGATCTCTGAGTCGGCGGATTTTCTCTTAGGATCAGAGACTTCACTTTCTTGATATTTACCTGCGTTCGAACAGTCCTAGGAAGAGGTTTCGCGGTCGTGTTTTCATTTTTACTCCCAGTTAGACTTTTTTTCCCTTTCAAATTTAATATATTATAAATACCTTTTTTTTAAAAAATGCCATAACCGCGATTTTTACACCGCTTTATAATTTGTTGATACGACTATTTCTCCTCGGAAAGCGCAGTTACGAGCCATCTATCAATTTTAGGAGCCATTTTCGAAATAAATCTCTTACTTTACATTCCAATGAAAAGAAAACAGTAGCAGACGGTTATTCTGAAGTTGCCAAGTTTTTATCTCAAAATACAAACGACAAAAATAAATTACAAAATCGTTTCCATAAAGTGCGAACGATCTTCTGTACAAATAAGTATATGAATCTGATATAAAGATATAAAATTTTTAGAATTTATAATGCCGTTAAGTTTCCCCAGTCAGGAAGGTTTGGAACTTTCGCGCATGCGATCCGACACATAAATATATGTACAAAGCCTATAAAATCTGAAAAGAGAGAACCACGACTAAGGCGATCTATCGCATTAAAGGGATGACATGCGAGGAGAAATTTATCAAGGGTAAAGTGTTCTTAATAGATACAGGATGATCTAGCCATCTTTTCTATTCAAATTTTAACGTTAGTCTCAAATGTAAATGATTTTAAGGGACTATTAATATGCTGGTAATTTTGATATTTAAATCAAATTAATGTAACCGAAAAGAATATGATTTTTTCTCTCTATCTCTGTTTTTTTTTCTGGGGAAACATGTACTGTCACTACCAGAAAGCTTAATAAGCTTTCCTATTCCAATTTTATCGATGAGTCCTCATTCAAATATTATCGATGATGAATAGGTCCACGCAAGACATTACGCTGGTTGTGGGATGCGGATAGTGCTGGTAGAGGTGATAGGGTCTGCAATAAAAGTATCATAGATATGCATTTGAACGCAAACGCAAATATTCATTGGCGCCTTTGTGATACGTAGGAGGAATTGAACTAAAAATGAATTTTTCTGGGCAATGACAAAGAATCTGCATTTGTTGTTGACATTGTTGTTCAAAATAATGAAGCCATTGTGAAAATGATGGGGAGGATAAAAGTGAATCAAATTTACGAGTAAATAATCCAACAGAGATAGATAAAAATAACACGAATATAGACAAAAAACAAACAGAAATCAAGCACTCTGGGCATCCACGCACCAACGGTAAGATTCTGTATAAGTGCCGGAACTGAACCATAAAACAACATAGAGGTAACCGACAGGTTTCGTCATCAGGGAGCCTAACCATATCAGTTACATCAAGGGAAACTTTCTGAATAGGATGCAGGTAAGCCCAAAAGACATCCCAAGGCCCCGATTCCCCCAAGGAAGCAATAAGTCAAAAAGAAAATGAAAAGACAAACACAACTTACAGTATGGGCTCAACGCACCTTACATGCAAACACACAAATAATCCTAATGCAAAGTAAAAGATGCATACACACCCCAATTCCGTAAGTACGAGCTAACCATGCAAATTTTGTCCCTTTTGACCCCGAGACGGGGATGAGACTTCACAATCGCTTCATTATTTTGAGCAACAATGTTCAGAGACTGAAAGAGATGATCAGTGGAAACTCCACAATGTGAGTAGGTTTTTGCGAGGCAATGCTCTCACCACGTTCATCAACCACTGTTTAGATATTAGAACCTGGAAAGAGTTAAAAGATACTCTGAATGAGGAGTTTTATGATCCCACTTCAACGAGTTTCAGCGAATTTTCTAATTTAAAATTTAAAATGACAGACCAGATCATCGATTATTTCCATAAAAAGGTTCGCCTTGGTAAGTAAGGCCTTGGTCCTTAATACCCAGTTAATTTTGGAGGGACTCACTGATGGGTTGCCCATCAACATGCGTCAATTGCTAACAATAAACACACCCCAGAACTTTTTGGATTGGTTGCAGATCGCCACAAACTTGACCCAAGTGCAGAGAGTGGAAGATAGCAAAAAAAAAATAAAAGACCAGAATTTCAGAGACCAGTTCCATTTCGCATGCACAGACCAGAACAAGAGAATGCCAGATTTAGAGCCCCTTTTCAGCCCTGGAGACCCAATTACCGTACTAGGAACTCCGACCCAACATTTATGCCTAACCCAAACATGAGTATGAGACCTAGGCCCCCCCTGGCCACTATACCCATTACAATTCGAGTCAACTGCCACCCTTTCCATGCAGAACTTGTGAGAGGCGGGGCATTACAAATGCGTTCCATTGGGCGCAAACATGCCGTTTTAGACAAAACAACCCAAGAAACACTCCTGATCGAGACTCCCCTGAGTCAGGAGGATATCAACCTCGAGATTGACAATTTTTTGTATCCGGATACCTTCAAAATAAAGCAAGAAAATTAACCAGGAATTCCATTTTATGCGTTTTAGACACAGGATCCTCTATCTAGCTCCTCCCCAGCCAGTTTGTGAGCCAATATGGTTTTTTACCAATTAACACTAAATTCCCAACGCATGTTAGACAAACCGATGGTACCATAAAGTTAGAAGAGAAGTGCACTATAGAATTAAAGATTGGAAATGTGATTAAGACTACCGAATTTTATATTTTGGACTCAGTAATCCTAGGATTGCCCGAATGTGGGCGTTTTAAATTAAAAATTAACTGTGAGAGGCGTGAAGTAAACCAACTGCGAAAGAGGATTAAATTGCAACAGAATTTACCTAAGTGAAGAGTCTCGCTTCACATTAACCAATTTTATGAACCCGAATTAAGTCAAACCAAGTTTCCTCCAGTGACATATCCTCAACCCAACTGTAATATAATTCCAAATAATTCTGTAAACCCAGAAATCAGAATCTTCCACGATCAATGCAAACAAATGTATCATGAAATTAGTACTGAGTTTAGTGAGTGACTCCGCATTTTTCTAATAAAATTGTTTGTTGTTATTCAAAGCTACAGTCCGATGAATAATTAATTACATAAAATCCGCACTGGGCCGGTAGACCTATGCTAAATTCACTACTACATAAATACAACCACATTTTCTCAAAAGATAAGTATGACATTGGTATAATTTGAATAGAACCTCAAAGAATCCTTTTAACCTCGGAACTCCCTGTTAGCCAAAGACCATACCGTACTTCCCGAATTGAAGAATTAAAAATTAAAAACAAGTTGGACAATTATTAAAGGCAGGTATAATAAAAGAAAGCAACAGTGCTTATTCGGTCCCGATAACTCTCGTTCTAAAGAGGGATGAAGGTAAAAAGACTAGACTGTGTATTGATTTTCGTAAATTAAACGCTATTACTAAGACAGATGCTGAACATCTCCCCAGAATTGATTGTTTGCTAGATAAATTACGTAATGCCAAAGTTTTTTCCACCCTTGATTTGACCTCAGGATATTGGCATGTCCCTGTTCTTCCTAAAGATACTGAAAAACTTTCCTTTGCCACTAGTTTTGGCCTTTTTGAGTGGTTACGCCTCCCTTTTGGATTAAAGAATGCCCCAGCTATATTTAATAGGACAGTTAGACGAATTTTGAATAGGCGTTTCCTTTAATGGTTATGAAAGTTATAGTTTCAATTATCCAACTTTTTAGATTTCTTGATCTATGTGACAAATGAGTTAGAGTACGTTCAGGCTTACTGATTTAACAGTATCGCCGTATATATAAATGATAAAAGAGTGAAAAGTTCTGTAAAACTACTCAGTGGGCCATTAAATTGAGCGTCAAATTTGAAAAATCTGCAAAATTCGGTAAATATCACCAAATTTACATATGGAAAGTTCTATCAATGCCTTCTATAATAATTGAAAGAAGTAGAACAAATATATGACGTACCAACAACATTAAACCTGAGCAACACTTAACGTACATAAGACATTTTAATCTTTTTAATATTTTTTTTCATTAACTAAAAGGAATGACTTGAAACAAAGGTAAACAGTCTTTTTTTATAAGAGTATAGATTTTTGATTCGAGTATAAAGGAAGTTTATCACGATCAAAGACGAATACTTAAACGAAATACTTAAACTGTTTATTCCCGTCAGTCAACATTGTAATGCCTCAAATAGCCCATTTTCTTTTCTAACATTCAACTTAGTTTCTCCCACTGAGATGAGCTCGATGTTACAGTAAGACTTCTGTTCTGAAAATGTTCTGAATTTCTGTTTGGAATAGTTATGAAAGTTGAAAAGGGTTTATCAGGAAAGCTAGCAGAAATAGGGAGGGATGAAAATAGTTCTATAAATATTCGTTAAAAATATTTCTAAGAAAATTTAATTCTTTTCGATAAGTCACACAGTTCTCGATCTATGTCATTTAAGTGGAAAAATACCTTTATTATGATTTTCTTCCGAGTAAGAGCTTTAGCTTTTAAAGCTGGTATATTTAGTACTATCAACTGTTTAAAGTAGTGGTTCTCAACCTGGAGGAGCACCCCCCCCACCCCCCGTGGAGGCGTCAGTGATATTCAGGGGAGGCGCCGGGGTTCAGCAAAATATATGTGCAGTATGTATTTTACTGGTATTACTTACATTTTTCAAGCCCAGGGAAGGGTCTGAAGGTCACCCGAAGGGGGCTTAGACATTAAAAGGTTGAGAATCACTAGTTTAAAGAAAGGGAAAGAGTAATAATTCCATGGCCTTGACAACCCCGTTCAGTCGTGTGGTGGGCTGCATCAATATTTTTTTTCGGTCCAGCTGATATTCTTTTATGTAATTTAATGTACTAATAAAAAGAAAGAAACATCTTAGATACACTTTATTAGGTTGAACGAATTAGTTTTCTACCTAAACTACTGTTTTCGGGAACAAGTTAGATTTACATTATCTTTTGAGCTATTTAATCCACCGGCTCTAATCTTTTCGGTCGATCGATTCATCTCGACATTCAAGGACATACCACTGATTTTAAGTACAAAATAGCAACCTCTGACTACGTCGCTGTATATATATATATATATGTATTTATTTTAAAGTGTGTCGAAAATCACACCAACATGAGCAGACGAAGTCTTCTATGAGTTCAATATCTCACTTTATTTCGGATTATAAAACCCATGTCTAATGAGTTCGTTTAAGTAAATGAGTTTACGCTATATTATCCGAAAGGTTGTCTATTTTCCCCGTAATTCATTATTCATTGTTTATGTATTTATTATCTCAATTCCCTCATATTCTTTCTCGTGGAAAGAAAAATCCCCCTGTGCTATACACCTATATTTGGAATATAATTGATATTAAAATTTAAGGATATTTTTTCAAAGTCTCATAAAAACAAAGCTAAATATCTGTTATAAAATCTTGCAAACTTATATCATAAGTGATGAAAGGCTGTCTAAAAATTGTAAGGATATCAGAAATTTGAAATGTTAATCAAGCATCCATTATTTTTTTAAAATCAGTTTCCTTCACAGGAGGAACAAAAAAAAAAAAACCAAATAAAAAAAAACACTTTTAACTGAATTTTATGCTGAGATTTAGTGGTGGTGCTTCTATATACCAGCGAAATAAAATTTACAGGAAACTTATGAATATTACAATGTATAAAACCTTAAAATTTCGTTGGGCAAAAAGCTTTCCTTACAACTTTTAGTTTGATTAAACTGAGATAAAAATATTTGATCAAGGAAGTTTCAGATCTTAGCTTTAACATAGGAGAGATATTAACATTTTTTTAAATGAAACAAAAAATTAATTACCTTGGGTTCAGTAATATATATTTCTAATTGATAGAGATACCATGATCCCACACAACTAGTTCAGAGACAATTACAATATCTCAAATTGCAACAACAAAGATTTCAGGAAATATAGATAATTATTTTCTAAAACAAGTTTTTCACAAGTATAAACTAGCTGTATTCGATAAATCACCCATTTATACTTACATGCTTTGTAAACTTCATAATGAGTTAATATACTTACCTAGTTGCTCTAAACAAAAATAGCTCCAGGCACATGGTCTGAAAATTTTATAATGGGCTAATAGATATTTACTATAAATATACTTTTCTACATAGAAATGAAATAACTCATGTAAAATGCATTCATCCTTCCTGTTAAATCTTATGGTTTCAAATGCACACTTTAACGAGAAAGAATATACACTCACATTTAAATAAAAAAAAATCCCAGCAAACAAAATTATAAATACAGAGAAACTTTATTTGCATATATATGTACATATTTTTGTATTTAAACAACCAGGCCCAATTTTATAAAAATTTATTATTTTTCAATCAAAATCTTCAGTTCAGATAGTCAAGCTGCAGTATTCACCTGAAATATAAAATAAACTTCATAAATGTTATGCATTTCAGTATCAAAGTTGATTTTAATTTTCACGTAGTTAAACTTTTAAAGTGCCCACTAATAGCTTCTACATTAATGGACATTGTTTTGCTCAATTTTTATTGCAATGTTTGTCAAATCATGACATTAGGATTTTAAATTTTGAAATAACAGCTAGCAAGAAATGACACACAGGAGCGAACAAATTTTTCCATATTAAGCTAAAAACGTTCGTGAGAATGAGTGGATATATCTGTCATTACCAGTCCATAACAAAATTTTAACTGCAGTTACAGCATAGAGAACTGATTCTCCATGTTTCAGTAAAGTAACTGCTATATTAAAAGACTGGTCCCTCCAAAGTATAAATCCTAATGTGTGCATTATTACTATTATTATTAATTTAAGGATGAACCTCATACAGGTACTACTAATACATTAATTTCAAAATGCGCATAACCGAAACTTTATAATTCATGATGTTGATGATAAATTTATTTTAATGCATGAATTAGATACAGATGCAAAATTCATACAGTGTAACGTATGTTTCAAATACAGCAAAATGCAATTTTGTAATAAATCCATATTGTTACTATTTCAAGTTCCTCTTGGGTTGATAGTTTTGGAATCTGGCGGAATATGAAAAGCTAGGCAGGTCTTAAAGAGCTCCTAATATCTGAAAATAGAGAACGAGACTTAATGAAGTGCAGATGTTATGAAGAAATTGTTTTCCTACACTAATTGATAAATTGCTAAATAGCTAAATAGAAAATATTTTTTAATTAATCATAAAAATAACAACTATGTAGCAACATTTTATACATGTTCGCATCTATCCAACTCTTATGATAAAGTTTTTTTAAATTGTTTAAAAAGGGATGTTAAAAAGCTTAATACATTTACGTATACAAACTTGCTTGGGAAAAGTTAAAAGTAATTTTGCTTCAAGGTTTTAACAAATATTCAACTGTCTGCAGTAAAAATGATATAGATATGTTACTCTTAACCTGTATTGATATTTTTTTCAAAAAAGAAAAAAAAAAAAAAGACTTTGTCTTAACACATTATTTTCAATGGTCAAAAATCCTAAAAACGTATGGCAAGATTTATATTTTTAGATTCTTTTGAGAATGCAGATCCATACTTTTCAGACCATTAATAAACTCATCTATATTTCTCCCCACTTTCTTTAAAATGCAGCCAAACTTAAAAAAATGCAAAAGGTGTGCCATATATATTTCGAAATTAAAATTCATAAATTGCTTAACCTCTTTAACAGACATTTATACTAAAACCAGAATACTTATTTCCCTCAAAATTAAGAAGAAATACATATAAGCTAAAATATTATTTTGGTTTTCAATAATTTTAATTACTTTATTTTTAAAAGAACACAATTAACTTTTGTTTTGATTGAAAGTTAAAAAAAAAACCTAAGAATTCACTCTAATAAAAAAATCCTCAACATGCTCATCAATAGACATAAAAGTTTTCAACAGAAGCAAAAACAATATTTTTTTTAATAAAAAAATAACTTTTCAAAATTTTTTACTTACAATGTCTTTACCAATCCATATAGACAACCGTATTTTGGTTTATTAGGGGTTAAACTAGCCACAGAGTAGAGATAGAGGTTACTTTTTAATAGTATTAACAGTTAAGTCCTGCATGAGAGGTGAACAAAATATGCCATATACAAAGATTTTAAATATGAAGGTAGAATACTAACTATCATTATACCAGTAAGGCATAAAGTGCATAATAGACACTAGGCAGTATTTGTTCAAACATAAAACTGAACTATACTTTCAGTTTTTACCACAGAAAAAATTATTAAGGGACTTTTAATTATTAAAATACTTAAGGAAAGTTATATAAACAACAAAAATTAACAAATGGAAACAAAATATGAGGTTTTAATACATGAAATTCAGTTTGGTTTTTAACAAAAACTATGTGTGTAACTAATTTCAGCACTTGAAATTTTTTTTAAAAAAGAAAAACATATATATGCTTCCTTTTTATATTTCATCTAAAATAAAAAGAACTGAAGAGAGGGAGAACCTCTCATTTTGTATTTAAAAATTAAAACTTTATGCATGCCTGAAACACAGTATCCTGTATTGTTTTACTTTGAGCATACCAGATTAATAATAAAATTACTGATAAATCTTTTTGAAATAGTTACATCAGGAGAAAATTTTAACTATAATGCTTACATACTTATAATATAAAATTTAGATCAGAATATGAATGTTTCATCAGTTGAATACAAAAACTGTGCATTAATTCATTATTATATATTGCCAAATTCCCTTCCTATATATATGTATTTATATATGTGATAGAGAGAGATAGATGGATAGAAGGATATATATGTATGTATATATAAATAATGATAACTAGAAAGACAAAAATTACTAGAAATTACATTTTTAAACTTATTTGAATAAAAATGTTAGCATAAAAATTAAATACGCTGTCACTTTTTTTAATAATAGTTTAAATTCAGTAATAAAGTGCCCAAGATCCTATTTCATAGCATGCTTAGTTAATTTAATAACTAAATTAACAATATAGAAACAGAATATGTGAAATCAGACAACAGAAATATATATTTCAGCCCAATAAAAATAAATGTAAATCTATATCAGGGAAAGCACTGACCTTTTAAATTTTTAGGTCTTAGGAGCATTGGTCTTTAATACTTGGAACCTTATGATCAGCTACAATATTTTTTTTTTAAACAGACAAAACAGACTAATTTTATAAATTTACACATATAGTATGAAGGAAAACAATCGTTTTTTTTTTCCCTCCTGACTATTGCATATTACTGATCAATTTGGTACAGATCTAGTATACGCAACGAAAGCCAAGGGGCGATTTTTCGCCAAATCTGATGGTTGTTTGGCGGTTTTTATATTCTGGCAGGGAGGATTTTAAGATCGGATGGTATTTTTTTAAATTTTTTTGCGATAAGCTTTGTTTTACTGACCGCTACAGCCAGCGGAAGCTTTTTTTTTACTGTACAACAGCCAGCGGTATGTAGCGAAGCCAACGGCTGGGGATTTTCTGTAATGTTTTTGGACGGATGCGTAACGGAGCGTAGCGGAGTGAAGCAAGAGTATCTGAGCGAAGCGAAGATCCCGTGTGCACCTACGAGTTTCATAAAGCCAGCAGTAAGTTTGTTTTCCAATTTATTGTTTACATTTCGCAGTTTAAGCCTAACAGCTCTCCGAACGGGATTTTGGCGCCAAATTGGCGATGGCCCGTTGCGTATACTACATCTGTTCCATAAATTTAAAAAAGTAAAATAGATAAGGTTTACATTCATTGACATAGAATAACATTCAATAATAAAAGTATTAAATAAATCGTACTCACCTTATTTCAGAAAAGAGATGATTTTGAAGCCGCAATCCACTGGCAACCATTTTCAATGTGCAGTAGTTGGGTACTGTAGTACGATGAGCTGACACTGCCCTTAAAACTTAATCCTCCTTCCCACCCATAATACCCATAATACCATAATTCCCACCACCTTCCCACCCATAAATATACATATGTGGTCGGTGGTCGGGCACATCTTATTACCATCTTACTAATAGTTCTAAGATGTACTATTAAGTACATCTTAGAACTATAAGCGTATATAATGTACTATTAAGTACATCTTAGAACACCTGGGACACCTTATTTGAGATGTCTTTCCTCCAATTTCTAAAAAGATTTCCGCCATGCTTACGGGAACGTACTAATCAATTCATGGCGGAGACCCACCGTTTGAAGAACTTAAGGCGAGGGAATAAAGAGAGATCGGTCAAAGACTATTTCCTGTCTCTGGCGGACACATGTGA
This sequence comes from Dolomedes plantarius, assembly GCA_907164885.2. NCBI lineage: Eukaryota > Metazoa > Arthropoda > Arachnida > Araneae > Dolomedidae > Dolomedes > Dolomedes plantarius. The sequence goes on from OU015494.1 coordinate 200,390,740, forward strand.
AAAAAACGTTTCTCACGGGTAACTCGGACAATGGAATTCAAACTGAAAAGATGGGCTCTATTTGCTAATTGCAGTTTGTTAATAGCTGTTAAAATAGTCGTTTTCAGAATTACAAATTTCATATTTTAAAAGTTATGTATCGAGATATACATATTAAACTATTGTTAATCATAAACCTCAATGCTCTGTGAATGTAAGATGCTATTAGTGGCTAGATTTTGGCCCGGTAAATTATAATAAAATAAGGCTTGAAAAAAAAAAAACATATTGGAGAAGAATATAGTTTACAGTTACAATTGTAAATTTTTTTTTACCATAAGCAGCTTCAGTGTCTTAGTCTGTAAAATGAAATTAATTATAATCTTTGTTTGTGTTATATATGCGTATATAATGTATCCGATATATGTGTGTGTGTAAGGGTGTATAAAACATAACTTTTTGGTAGGTGTGCGATGGAGGTTTATTCTATACCGATCAATTTTACGTGATTTTTAATTAGCGATGTCCCATAGGGCTTCTTTCTTTTATTTATTTATTTATTTTAAAATATTGTCACAAGTATTCCTTATGAAGCGTGCGCATCATTAGTAAGCTATTAAGCTAACACTTCGAAAATTTAGGAGAAAAGTATGAAAACGCAAACCTGCGAATCCCAGCCTTTTATTATCGAACTATAAGCGTCTGCCTTGCAGATCAAGGCGTAAAATATTAACAACATAAGCATAAGAACTTCAGCTTCTTTTCGTAAAAGAATGTTAATTTCGTTAAAAAATTTATCTGAAACTGATAGTTGCTTTGTACATTTATTACTATATGAAAAAAATTCTACAAAATTTTTCAATAACTTGGATTTAAAAGATACTCTTTTAAAGGAAAACATTTCTACATATAGGAAATAATTTCTAAGTTGAGAACAATAGTCATTCGGTAAAATATAAACATAAACAAAAAATTGATTTGGAATAATAGAAAAGAATTTTTGTTAATCTTGTCTAAAACAGTAGACATTGTATTCCAAAAATTAAATTCCTTATAAAAAATAATGGATAAAAATTTAAGTACATTCGAAAATTTTCATCCCGAATGCTTCATTTCAGCGTTTTGTGACATTTACGGTCTAATACTTAAAGTTGGTTTTCAGCTCAGTAAACACACATAACATAAGTTATTTAACACACTTGTTTCGATAACACAGTTGCGATAACTCGGTAGTATTTTAACTCACTTAGATCCGCGTTCAAAATCATGGGTAGTGGTTTAACTCACCTCTCACAATTACCCACGCGAAGTGGGTTGCAGAACCCACTTATTCCGGCGACTGACCGACTTTTTTTTCTCTGTGTACACACACACACACACACACATATATATATATATATATATGTATATATATATATATATATATATATATATATATATATATATATATATATATATGTATATATATATATATATATATATATATATATATATATATATATATATATATATATATATATATATATATATATATATACACACACACACACACACACACATATATATATATATATATATATATATATATATGTGTGTGTGTGTGTGTATATACAGGTGGTTATCAAAATAATGGAAACACTAAGAAACGTCATGAAAACCTTTATCAATACGGCGCAGGACTACCTTTGTCGTGTAATACCACCTGATTCACCTTGGAATTGGATTATACAAGTCATGAATAGTGGTTAAGAATATATTATATCATTCTTCAGGAAAAAATCATGGAAGTTCCTGTAGAAATGCTGTGGTGGATATCGATATCTGGCTCTATCCGCTTATACAGATCACAGTGGTTGGATGATATATAGTCGGGGGGGGGGGGATTGTACAGGGTAAGATTAGATATTTGACTTCTTTTTTTCATGCTCTTCAAACCAATACTTGATAGATTTAGCTGTATGTACAGAGGAATTATCATCCTGAGAACGCAAGAAACAATGTTTTCACCATAGGATGGACTAATGAGCTAAAATTTCGACATAGTCCTTCCCATTCATTCTCCTTTTAAGGGTTACAATAGGGCCTGAAGAAAACCACCAGATGCCATCCCAAACCCTGATAGATCTACCCCCATGATTGACAGTTGAGATGAGACAGCCAGAATCTTACGCTTGTGTAGGTGTTCTCCAGACATACGCACGTCCTGTTGCGAGGGACAATGTGAACAATGATTCGTCGGACCAAATGCCGTTTTTCAGCATATTACTCGACCAGGATGTCACAATCCGCTTCAATACCTCGTCCGTCTCTTTCACTCAGCTCTCCCTTTCGTCCACTATTCTGTTTGGCAAAGGAGGTTTTTCCGTGCATTCTGTATGCTATTATGACTTTCGATACCATAGCTCGAAAAACACCCATTAGCCTGGGGGTTGTTCATGGAGTATCAGTAACAGATACTCCAATTTAAACGCGCTCCGACAATTTGCCCTTTTCTCAAGGTCTGCAAGGTTTGACATTTTACGCTGGTCCCCCCAAAAGCACGATGACCTTTAAAAGGTGTCTTACGTGGCGAATAGTAGTCAAGTGGGGGTTGGTTCCGGCAATAGTGATTTCTTTTGTAAGTGTAAGGGTTTAATTTACATTATAGAATGTAAATTAAACCCTCATTAAATTGACGTTAATTGTTTAATTAACCCTCATTAATTAAACATTCATTAAATTGACGTTAAACATAGTTTAGGTCCTTTCGTTCTTCAACAAATGCTTATAACATCCCAAAAAATGATGTTATATACTAATATCACCAGATTTATATCAAGTTGCTGAATTTGATCTATTAGTTCATTATTTCTTAATACAGTGGGATCTCGATCTATCGTTTTTCAAGGGACCGATTGAAATGAACGATAAATGTGGGAAAACGATAGATGCGGAAACATAGCAAAGCAATATGGTCGTTGGGACTGGATAAAATGAACGACACATACGGAAAAACGATGGATCCGAAAACGATCGATCGAGATTCCACTGTATTTACTTTCGTATTGTGTGTGTATACCTCCTATTTCTCATTCTACTGTGATCTTGATATAATCTTACATTTCGAGACACGCATATTAGCTATTTGAATCTTGTCCTTACAAAAACAATAACATAGAAAATGCAAAGTTCAATTCGCAACACAGCATCCAGTACAGTATCATATAGTTAAAAAACCAGTGATTTTTTAAAATTTAAGACACACAATTTCTGTAAGCTAAGCTGTGTTAGAAATTAAACAGAAACAGATAAGTTTCCAAACCTTTTTGCTGCCCTATTTTGCTCTTAAATTGCAATCACACCGACTGGTTTATATTTAAAACTGATTCTCAATTATCTGGAATTTTTGAAACTCTCTTGTAAATAAGATGCTGTGCATGTGACTGTGATGTTATTTTTTCCAAAAAATGTGAAATAATTTGATTTATGATCGCAGGGCCACCCAGAGGGGGAGGGGGCAACTGGGGCACTTTGTCCTAGGCCCCCAACTGCCGGAGGGCCCCCCCCCCCAAAAATGAAAAAGATCAATAATTTATTAGATTTCATCTGAAAGAAAATTGTGAAACTTGTACCGTACTTCAAAATTCAAAATAATCTCCTGAGAAAAGCCCCCCCCCCAAAAAAAAATAAAAAAAATAAAAAAAATAAATAAATAAATAAAAAATATTCGATTAATTAGATTTCTCTTACTCCAAAATTGTCTTCTGAAAAATACACGATTTGGTTTTAGTGAAAAATATAACTGTTTAGTCCTAACTGCTATAAAATTACATTCTCTTTAATAAATTGAAGACATTTCTAACTACTAAAATAGATAGAAAAAAAGCTTCGTGGAAGGAAGCTGTTTAATTCCTTAGAAGGATAAATTCCTTAGAAGGATAATTTTCCTTAGAAAGCCTTAGAAGCTAAAATTCCTTAGAAGGATAATTTTAGCTTTATAGAGAAGTAAAAATTAAATTTATGTCTCCTTTAGTAAGTCTCAAAGCATACGTAAAAGTCAAGGTCACCCTCGCCCCCCTCTCAAAACTACGACAGGAAGTCGTCTGCAGCGCTCCCTTTGTTCATGTTAAATTTGAAATTAGATTGTCTTTTATTTAGACATTCAGCAGACCTGAGCTGTACTTCCAGTGTCTGTTGCAACAGGAGAACGAACCTTCAGAAAAATGTCCCTCATAAAAAATCGTCTGAGGTCGACAATAGGTGAGGACAGACTTAATGATCTAATGGTGCTCAGTATTGAACATGAATTAGTCAAAACTGTTACTTTTAGTGAAATAATACATGACTTTGTACAAGGTAAGGTAAGAAAAAATTAATGTAAATGTGCTCTTTTCACTTTTTAAATCGTTCAAATTCAACTATTTTCAGGTTTCTTTTTAGTTTTAAATTTACCACTTCATCTTCTGTTATGGTAACTTTTATTATAGTCGAAGGATTTCAAGGCCTTTATTTATAATACCTCAGTTGATAATTTAAATATCTGTTGAATTACTAAGTTGTTGGATGTAATTAAATATTAGTTAGTTATTTTTTTCTTTTTTTTTTTTACATATTGTCATATTTATTGGAGAATATAACAAGAGAGCAGTGCAATGAAGTATAATAATTATGTTAATTATTCATGTAATAAAATTTTAAGTATGAGTAACTTAATTTGAATGTGTGTTTTCATCTCTTTCCATTTTTTATTTCTCCCCCCTTCCCCACCAATGGTGATGGGAGGCTGTACTTGCACTTAAACGGCATCGGGTGTGTCCCTATTCGTCGCATAGAACCTGAAAACTACGGATTCGACATTATTCTCGGTCATTTTGGACATTTTATATTCCCCCTTCTTCCCCCCTCCCCCCAATGCTAATGGGGGAGGGGCTGGACTTGTACTTAAACGGCATCAGAAATGTCACTATTCGTCTCAGGGACCCCGAAAACTATAGTTTTGACCACTTCATCTTCCCACTTGATCTTCTGTTACCACTTCATCTTCTGTTTTGGTAACACGGTCATTTTGGACATTTTATGTTCACCCCTTCTTCCCTCCCCCCCCCCTAATGCTAATGGGGGGCTGAACTTACACTTACACAGCATCAGAAATGTCACTATTCGTCCCAGAGACCCCGAAAACTATGGTTTTGACACTACTCTCGGTCATTTTGGACATTTTACATTCCCCCCTTCTTCCCTCCTCCCTCCCCCAATGCTAATGGGGGGCTGAACTTGCACCTAAATAGCATCAGAAATGTCATTATTCGTCTCAGCGACCCCGAAAACTATGGTTTTGACACTACTCTCGGTATTTAGGACATTTTATATTCACCCCTTCTTCCCCCTCCCCCTTTCTCCCAATTCTGATGGGGGCCTGAACTTGCACATAGACAGCATCGGGAGTGTCACTATTAATCTCAGCGACCCCGAAAACTATGGATTCGACACTAATGCCAGTCTTTTTCGATTATTTTTACACGTGCTCCCTGCCCCCCTCATGGGGGTAGGAGTGTCTTACTCCCCCCAGTGTTTCTTTCCAGATTATAAGTGATATGTATACCAAGTTAGGTTGAAATTGCTCCAGGCATTCCAGAGTGATGTTGGAACATACACACATACGCACATACACACATACACACATACATCCATTTTTATTTTTTCAATTCCTACTATTAGTTCACACTCTCCCTATATATATATATATCTTGTTCAAATTTTCATTCGTTAATAAAATGCTTTTTATTCATCCACTCAAGTTCAAATACATTTTTTTAAACTTGTAGTGGATGACACTTGATGTTAATACAGTTTTTTCAAATATTAATTCATTAATTAAATTTAATTAATCAATTTTAGTTTTAGACCTAGAGCGTCTCTTGCTCTTGAATAGTAATTTCCCTCTTCTTACTGTGTAAACGGTAGCACTGCGGTAGCGCGGGCTCCTCCATTTTCCTTTGTTGACCTAAGTAGGAATTGACTTTAATTCTTTTTTATATATTACTTGTATATATAGATGTGTCTGAACGGAATAAGGTTTGACAGGAATAAGGAGCCAGTGCGGGCACACCACGGCGTCCGGGTTTTTTTTTTCTTTTTTCCGATGTCGTTTCCAGTACGGACAGATCAAGCTATCCGAAGCATGTTCCGAGGAAATCCGAATAAAGTGTTATTTCTCGGTTTGTGAAAGATATTCAGAGGCAACCCGAATGATAGTATTATTGCATATTAAAGTTCCTGAGCATAAGATTTTTTTAGCAAATAATATTTCTGTAGATAGAAAAGGCCGTAAATGCTTCTCTTGTCTTGGATTGACTGGAGACCGTTACACCGAATTAATACTTGGAAAAAGTCAGGTATGAAAGAGTAACTCTGCTTTCACTCTTAGTAGCATGTTAGAATACGTCCATGGTGACAACTGTGCTTTGTGCATTTTTCATAAACACACGTAATGATTTTGCATTTAGAATTTAGAATTTAGATGCTTCTTGATCTTATGGTATTTGAAAGCAAATAATGTAAACTCTGTTTATATGGACTTGGGTAGGGCCGAATACTGAGTCAAGGAAAAAAATATATATATATATATATTACCGGTAACAATGTTTCTATCAACATTCACACTTCTTTGACCCGATTTTTTTCCCATTTCTTTCAAACCTTCTGTTTAGGAGGATTCTTCATAAAATTAATATTTGAATGTGCTTAAAAATACAGGACGCAACAATACGCGAGATGAGGAATTATTGTCTTAGCATGAATAAGCGTCAAAATAATTTTTTATTCGACTTTGTAACGGTTATTTGCAGACTTGGAACAAGAGAGGTATAGTTCGACTTTTTGGTTACTAAACAGTTATATGTTTTATTTTCATACTGTCGCAGTCCTTGCCAAATCTTTCACAAACACCTCGTACCGTTTTCACCCAAGCGAGTGATAAGGAGAAAAAACAATATTTGCAAAATGTGAAAGTGATGAACAAGGACGCTAGAGCAACAGCTTCTGATAAGAAAAAAAAAAATAGTTCCAGACAACGAAAAAAGAGCTGCATGTCTGGAGACTTAGAAGGTTGGGATACAGGCATTAACGATCTAATATCATCAATGCTGTGGGGGAGATTGGACAAGAACCACCTGAGGAAAACAGTAGAATTATCCCACAAAGAAATCAAGAGAATATCGGCTTGCCTCTACTGTAATTCTTACATTGGTTGCACTCAGAACTATTGTTTGATGGAAGTCGACTCCTGTTAACTTTTAGTCACAACTATGCACTGCCCCCAGGAAAAAATATCTTTTTCTTTACAAGTTCCTATTGAATTTACTTTACACAATACAATAATCTTAGATTTTTTAACGTTGTATATTTTCATGCTGAAGGAATCTCTGTTGAAGGAGTGATGTGTATGTTTTCGCTGAAACAAAATGTTGGTCTGTGTTCTTGAAATTATATATTTTTTGTTCTGTTCTCTCAGTTGAGGTAAAAATGCATACTTTAACAAGTCTTTCTTTCTTTACTGAAGTGTGGTTGAAATACACTAGTTGTCAAAAATTAAGGAAAGATCACAAAAAGAGGGATAACACGTTCAAAACTAGGCCATTCTGTTTAAAATTTGAATATGTTATTAAGTAAAAGGTGCTGAACAATACTTCATTATGCAAAATAGTGACGCTGCAGTCGGAATACGTCATTTGCGAGGAGCATAAAAATGCATGTCTCAGAGCAAGGCGGCAATTATATCTGCGAGGCTGAGATTAGACATCTGGCATAGCCGAATTGTAACAATGACCTCCAGGCATCATTTGACCGAAGAACTGCGATGGTGAGCTATTGGGAGACTAGAGGCAGGACAAAGTCAGACCGAAGTCACCAGATGGCTAAATGTGAGTCCGTCTGTAGTTCATAGACTTTGGAAACAATATCTAACCATGGATTCGGCCTCCAGGAGGTTCAGCCAAGGACGACCATACTCTACGACGAGTGCCGATGACCGATATTTGTCATTATGTGCACGAAGGAATAGAACCGAAACTCCGACTGAACTCCGTCTGAACAGATCCTCCCTCGCTGCAAGCTCCGGAAGGTTGGTATCAACGTCAACCATGCTTAGAAGGCTTCACGAAGGTGGTCCTTTTGTGAGACGACCAGCCATTTGCGTCCCGCTCACGTCACGCCATAGGCGGGAACGTTTGCAGTGGGCACGTCAACATGTCCACTGGACGCGTGATAAATGGAGGGCTGTTCTCTTTACGGATGAGTCCAGGTTTAGCCTCCAAAGCGATAGTGGGCGTATTTTGATTTGGAGAGAACCTGGAACTCGTTTTCATCCATCACACATCCGTGAAAGAGATGCATACGGATCAGGCAGTATCTGTTTTTGGGGTAGTATCTCTTTGGGTGAACGCACAGACCTCCATGTCTTTCCCCGTGGAAATGTGAATGCTCACACCTATAGAGATGACATCCTTGATGCTTATGTGCACCCTTATGCCGGGCAATAGGTGATGCTTTCGTGCTACAGGACGATAACGCGAGACCGCACAGGGTTCGCATCGTGGATGCTAATGTTGAGCAGGAAACAATTCAGTGTATGGAGTGGCCAGCTCGATCACCGGACCTGAATCCTATCGAGCATGTTTGGAACGCTTTAGGACGATGTATAACTGCTCTCAATCCTCCTCCTAGGACCTTAGTCACGCTTTCAACTGCTTTGCAAGAGCAATGTCTCTCACTTCCTACCGAACTCATAGACCGCATAATTGACAGCATCACACATCGTTGTATGTGCTGTATTGCTTCTCGGGGGTGATCATACGCCATATTAAAGGTACTTTTTCTATACCAAACTGACACATCCGATTTTTTCATTGTATACATATGCTAGTTTCTATAACACCATAATTGTCTGGCGATTTCTTTTTAGGATATTTTATACCTACCTACGTGTTGTATAATGTGTATAAGTGTCATTAAATTCTACGCGTAACTTTTTAAGTAATCGCTATTTTTCTGACTTTTCCTTAATTTTTGATAACCAGTGTACAAACATGTACTAATCTCTAAAAATTTGATTTTATTTCTTATTTTCCACAGTGAATTTCGTCAAGAAAATTGAACTTTGAAATTTAAAATCCATTGCTCGTGAGCTCAGCGACTGGTGCTTAAATACTTGTTATTAGTCACAAGTCTCGTGATATTGGGAGTTTTCCTTAGATACATGTTTATTTGTGTCATCTTTGAACTTTTTTGTTACCTTCCCGACCCGGAGAGTTGCCAAACGCGATGTCGTAATGTTTGATGAACTCCTGTGAGAGAGGCAAACTGCGGAAACGCGTCTGCGGGAAACAGAAGCTAAATCTAACTTCGTCTGCTTCTAAATTTAAACAAAACCCGGAGGCCTACGATATTAGAGTGTAAAAAACCGCGTCCTCAAGTTTAATTTTAGTCCAGATTTTTTAGACATAATTTTTTTTCCCTTTCTTTGAGAGACAAGGGGAAACAAAGAAATTCTTATCAACCTTTGAAATTTATGGTTGAGAGGTAAAAGATTAGGTAACGTGCTTTAAAGGCCTAGGAAGTTGTTATTTTCCCGACTCTTTCTATTTACTAAACAGGAAAAGGTTTTATGTAACACTGCGTAATTAAAGCAGGCATAACTTAGATACACTTTAGCAAATCGGTGCTGAAATACACTTCGAATCCAAAAAATTTGAGAAATATAAAAAATTAGTAGATAGCTGATAGCGTATTATGCTCGACAGAAACAAATAAAAATTCAGCTTGTTCGGTATACTTAAAAAAGTGTAATGGAACAGTTCAAATGCATTTTCTAGACCAGCATTTCTCAAAATGGGACCCGCGATGCCCGAAAAGGGGGGAGGGGGGCAAAAAGTTGCTATCCAGGCCAGTGGCGTAGCGAGCATAACTAGCGCCCGGGGCATGATACCTTTTTGGCGCCCCCCTCCGAAAAACATATAGTAATATTATATATAGAATTAGTGAAAAGGACCATTTGGCGTCTCTCTGAGAGTGGCGCCCGGGGCATGATAGACCCCCTTGCCCCCCTCTCGCTACGCCACTGATCCAGGCACTTGAATAGTATAAACCAGGGCTTGAAAATATCTAACCGAAGAACGAATCCCCTTTGCTCCTACCGGAATAGAAATATTATGAGTCAAACGATTTCTATCCGAACCGGAACTAAAAAAACCTGCTCTCTGGGAAAAAGTTCCTTTTTGCGGATTGAATCCAAAGGATCGAATTTTTTCTTTTATCCTTCTGAATTCATCCGGCTCGGAGCAAAAAAATTTCGCTCCTTGAAGTTTTATTCCGATTTAATTATTTTTATTTTAAGAAATCTGTTTCATCATTCTAAAATGTGATTTAAGGATCTCGTCACTTTATGTCATCTGAGGTGTTTCTTCTAACGTGTACTACCCAGTTTCCCGGAAGTAGGAAAAAAGACAGGATAATGGTGGAATTAATGCTAATTTCTTTCTGTATAAAAAATTTAAAATAAATATCGTGTCCTGAAGAAATATATAATATTTCTTACAAAATAGATTAATGCCTTGTACGCATGAAATTATATGTACTATACGTAATGAAAAAAGACAATATTTTGGAAACGAATAAAGATTCATGTAGCGAATTTAATACACATTATTTCCATTTCAGCTCAAAAATTGTTTTGAAAAAACACTGTTGGGAAAAGAATCCTTCTAATTCTGAGCAAATTAGGCAAACCGATTGAATCTGTAGACTTGATTTTAGCCTCGTTCGATTCAGAATGAAAAAATACACAAAAACAGATACCCAACTCCAAACATTTGTTGAAAACCTCAAACTTGAGAACTTTTTGAAAGTTTTGCATTGCAATTTCCCCATTTTACCAGGGCAACATTTTGCTGGCCTGTGAACTCTTCCTTCTACTAGACAAGAACTATTTTTGTGCCAAAGTTGTTCTCTCCACCTCAATCTATTCAAAAGTTATCTCGCAGGACGATAGATATATAGATCTATACCTAAGTATAGATCTATATATCTATCAAAATTAATTTTATCTACCTAGGTATAGATCTATATATCTACAAATACCAAAAAATGATAAAGTCTATTAGGTAACCCTGGGATAGTATAATAATGTAAACAATTCAACACAAACTAAAACCTATAACGTGGGCATAGGCTGCCAAACAATATAACTGAAAACCTACCCTAGCGTTGAAAACTTTTAACTTTTCAATAAAAGATTGCTCAGTTGCAACTAATCCTCATATTGAAAACGGACAAATATAACTAAAATTAAATATTTCAACAGAGCTAGATAAATATAGGAAGAATGTAGACAAAAAATAAACAAAACAGAAATCAAGCACTTAGGGCTCTACGCACCATAAGGCAAGATTCTGTTGTAGTGACGGAACTAAACCAAATATCGAGGTAACCGACTGGTCTCGTCATCAGCGAGCTTAACCAAATCAGTTACCTCAAGTGGGAACTTTCTAAACAGGATGCAGGTCTAACCAAAAGACATTCACAGGCGATGGATAAAGGAATGAGGAAATATGGGTACACTGACGTCGCAGAGACAGTTTAATATATAAAACTTTTAGTGTTTTTTTTTTCTAAAACAAAGACGCGATGGTTTGGGAAAAGACAATCATGAAATCAAGAGGACTAAAAACAAGGTACTTTTTGGTGAAGAAAATAGGTCTTGCGTGTTCCATGGTCATCGAGATAGGCGTGTTTGGCTGTTTAGACGAGAAGCACTTGAAGAAGGAGGCATTAAACGATGAGTAAATTTGTGGCCCTTGTCATGGTGGGAACTTCAGAGTATCCAGGGAAGCTGTGAGGAGTGACTGAAAACGTCCATTCTCGAGTGTTCCAAGAAATTCTTTGTTTTTTATGTTACACATTAATACGAACGAGGATTAATGTGGTAAGGATTAATCTGAAGAAATATTAAACAAACATTCATGTGATAAGATGCCCTTTAGGGAACTTCAGCTTATATTCCTACTTCTATGTACCCTACCTACTTAATGGCATATGCAAATAACAATCAATGGAATTTCTTGGTTAGCAAACTTCCAGATTTTAACTCCATTAAAAATGTGTATCTGTTAGAAAATTCTTATGGGTACTTTAAACGAAATGGTTTCAAAAGAAAGAAATTAGTCTGCAAGTTAAAAATTTAAAAATAAAACTTCGATGTAAAGAAAAATTCTGCTGACAAATATCCCACCTCAGACGGTCTCCGGCTTTCTTTGTCGACTGATGATTTACAGCCAATACGATCGTGCGAAAGTGATCCGCATTCAGCAAAAAAAGTACTTCGAAATTTGGATTTTTATATTTTTCCGGGTTATCGGTAGTGTTAAGATACTCACTCTAAGGCTCGGTGTACACGAGCGATCCGGTGTCGTTGCGGCACCGCAGTTGCGATCAGGAGTACAATAGAGTTGAACTAACCGACAGTCGGTTAGTTCAACTCTATTGTACTTGTGATCGCAACTGCGTTGCCGCAACGACACCGTATCGCTCGTGTGCACCGAGCTTTAATGTTATAGCATCCCCACTATGCAGCAGTTATCTTTTGTTCAGTGCTCTAACATTCTTTAGGCCTTTGTGCTTTGGCGGTGTACATTAAGGCTCGGTGCACACAAGCGATCCGGTGTCTAACCGACAACTAACCGACTCACACGGACGACGCCTACTAGTATGTCGGTGTGAGTCGGTTAGTTCAACTTTATGTACTGCCTGATCGCAACTGCGGTGCCGCAACGACACCGGATCGCTCGTGTGCACCGAGCCTAATGGTGACTACGAATACAACTCCCTCCTCCCCTTTCAGAGTAATAGTAAAAAAAAACGCAAGTATTTAACACTTTTTAATAAAACAGAGATTTTATTAGCCAATTTTGTAAACAGTAGACTGGTGATAGTGGTACGGGCATGGTTTAAACTGTTGATGAAACCATGGTGTTGGGTAGATAAAGTGTATTAAATGCATTTGCGACTTGTGTTCAACTCTTGATAAGTTTCATTGGACGTAACTTCCTCATAAATAAAGGAGCTTACGCTAGAAAAAAATAAGCAAGGCTCAGGAAAAGATTCAAAACTGTGAATCTTCGGGAAATGCATTGGTGAAATCTCGATAAGAGTGTTTAAGAATACTCAGCAGGAGTGACACACGCGGTTTCTTCGAAAATTTCTGAGAGTCAATCTTGAAGCCAGTGCCTCGTGATTGTTTGAACATGTTTACCTAGTTACTGGTAAAATTAATAATTTCTAAATTTAAACTAGATCTTTGAAATCCTAGAATTTCATGGTAGATTACCAAAAAAGTAACCACTCTTGTCTTCAGTATATCAACTTGAAAAATCAAAGTTTGAAAAGAAGTGCTCAAAAGTTGTTTTGAAATTTTAAAAGAAAATTAATTTCAATTGTAAAAGCAAGCTGAACATAATGGGTTGCGATGGTTGTGGTAAAATATATAAGAAAGAGCATTGAAGAAATGAAAACGGAAATTCTTGTGTTGACAGGTCAAGCGTGAAGTTTTAAGGGACAGAGGAAGTTTCAGGGTTAGGTAAAATACTTTTCACTGAAGACATCATTGAAGGACAGAATAAATTGTGATATATTTGACAATCATCTGAGGTCAGCTTACATTTTAGGCACAAATGGATCTTTAAAGACGACAATGATCCTAAGTATAAGGTTTGGATTATGATGGGACCGACAATATGAGCTACAGCATGAATGTTTTGTTTTTACTTAACATCTGAGAAAAGAACCATTAACGTTTTATAAAAATATTAGACCATTACAGATTTTTTTTATGTAACGAAATGAAGTATTACTCTTTAAAAATGTCTATTACACTCATACCAATTGTGCATTTTTTCAATAAGAGCACGACTCGGATATTTCATTCGGAGAAGAAATTTTGACGAAGCATTGATTGTATTGTATTTCAATTTGAATCGAACATTTCACATGGCGGTTTTATTTATTTGAAAAGCGCTGAAATCCTTGTTCATCTAGAACTAACAGTGACTTCTCACAGCCCAAATCACCATGCACCCCTCTAAAAGGGTCTTTCTTGATTGTACGGTTGAATTCGCCATTCTGTAAACTGACAACGTTAGTTTCTGATCATAGAAAACTTCATTGTTTTATTGTTTTTCTTTTCATTTTATAAGTAAGAAATGGGTTATCAGACTTTGTGTAGTTGCTCATCCGCTTTAGGGAAAAAACATTGATATTCAATGAACACAGAATTATTTTACAGGAAGCTCCTTACATTTCAGTCGGGGACCGAAAACAAAATTCGTTAAATTGAGGTAACTTCATATTTTTCTCTTACATGCTCAAACTTAGAACTTTGTCTGATGCATAGCTATTTGCTTTCAGCCCAAATGAAAATTTCTACTAAATACACGTTTCTATAAGCTTTTTGAAGTAAGAATTACTTAAATTGATCACAAATGTTGTCCCAATGCCTGCCTATTAAATGTGAGAGAATTTTCCTGATAGGAACCTCTAAGCATAAAGTTTGAAACGCAGAGTTCATTGTTTGGAAATCTTCCAGGTTGTTTGTAGAGATACATATTTTCCCAAGGAGAGTGTGAGCGAGAGAAGCTGTGGAGTTCTCCCTCACGCTCTCTTGAGGCAAGATGGTTGAGTCATTTCCTGAGACAGCTGTTCATCTTAAAACGCCAGGGTCGTTCAAGAATTTTGCAGACGCGACTCATTTTACCTTCGAAAACAAGTCTCAAGGAAACTGTTCCAGTGGAGCAAGACAAGAATGTATTTTTGTGTACAAGATTTTCGTCGCTTTTCTTCCGAACTTGACCAAAATATTTTTCCTTTATGCCAGTCACAGAAGCATGAATCATTTAGAACAATACTGCTTGCACAATAAATAATTAAATATATCAGCAGGTTTCGTTGAATTCTTGCTAGAGGGGTGTAAATATTCCTGCAGTCAGTTGCAGCATCTCATTTACATTATTCTTTGTGATGTTTTAAAATACTAACAATTCGGATTGTCTCTTTCGGTATTGTTACTTTTCCTGAACTAACTAGAATTAAGTTTTCCCGTAGGTTTTATTACTTTGAGGTTACCTTTCCAGAGTATATCCATAGCATTTAATGGTTTCTCATCACCTTTCAACCTTGAATTTGGCAATGATTCCATTATCAGTTATAAACGTCGTTATCCTTTCCTTATTCACAACACGATCGAGTTCATTCCATGCAAAAGTAAAAGATACTATGAGTAACTCTAAATGTCATAACCACCCATAAATACTTCTATCATCTGTGATTATTATATTTGAGAAGCTACACTCGGGGATCAAAATCCCTGTTGTGAAAGAAAAACGACGTTTGGACAGTTGTACCCATCATTCCTCGTATAAAAAGGGGGATAAATTCGGAGGGATTCCTGCAGTACTTTGCCGCAGGTAGTGCTGTAATGTAAATGCTGCTCACAGAATGGTATGTAATTTTTAAACTGTCATGTATGAAGTTGAATTTAGCACTCGGAATGATGAAATCGAAAGAGAACCAAGCCCTCCCTAAATTAAAGTACTGTTATTTAAAAAAAAAAAAACTGCCCTTTTTCCCGAAGGAAGCAATCCGTGCTTCATATAACCAAATGAAAAAAATGTTTGGTTGAATAGTTTAGACCAGGGGTGTTCAACTTTTTGGCTTGCGCGAGGTTCACCAAGTGTGGGCTATGTGCCGTGGGCCGCACATGAAATGTATAATACAGTTAATTTATATAAATAACAAAACTTCCTTTATTTTTTACTATATAATGAAAAGGAGAGCAACATAAACTTAAAATTAGAGGGATATTTTACCTTGTTTTTCTGAAATTAAACACTCCAATGTCTGGTTCGATTGAAATGGTAGCAATTCTTCTTGATTACTTGAAGTGGCTCATCAGACAATTTTAATTTAATTTTACTCTGCGAGTGCTTCATCTTAAAAAAAAAAAATTGTTCATAAATATACTTAGTGGCAAAAAGCGATGCCATAAATAGGGCGCGATTGTGAAGAGAGGGACATTTTTCTCAGGGTAGGTGGATCTTATAAAGTTGACATCTTCTGGGCCGCATTGTTAACTGACAAAGGCCGCATGCGTCCCGCGGGCCGTGACTTGGACACTCCTGTTTTAGACACTGTAACACTTGGATTTAATAGTTTACTACAGTACCACTGGGATGTACTGAATAAATTTTTGGAAATGTAATTAACAATTTTGATGAAAAAGATGAATTAGACACTCTGTAAGCATAGTAAAGAAGTGGTATCGGAAGTCCTCACCTATAAAATTTTCTACTCATATGTATGCATATATTACTATACATATATGTTTTTCCTCCTTTGAGTTGTAAACTTTTAAATTTATTATTGTGATTTGCTCACACAGTTCATTACCAGAGGGTAACTAAATGTTCGTACAAATTTAGATCATCACTGAAGATGCTCAATAGTTGCAACGTTTAGGGCTCACTTCGTCGCAAGTCTCTTGTTCCAGGCGATAAACTTATTTCGTTACCAGGAAAAAAAACCCACCAAAAACACACATTCATTGAAAAATAAATTATTTATCAATTCTTTCATAGTTCTTATTAAAACTCAACACTGCTTTGAACTAAGCAATGGATTTTTGACGGACAAGAAAGCTAAAATCTTGATTTCAGATGTCATCACCCTCTAATCGCTTATGGCCCTTTGAGAACATTGTTCGTGAGTTATTGGTTTAGTTTTGAAAAGGAGAATATTTTTTCTTCTCCATTTTACCTGTTTCTTAGTAACGAGCTTTCTTTACTACACTCTATAACAAAAAGCAAAACAAAACATTGACGCACAGAGGATTTGTCCAATTGTCATAAAATTTCGTATGCGAAGATGTTTCAACCGAACATGCAAATGATTAAAAAATGAATAGCGGGAGCTCCAGCGCATTATAACAACGCATCTAGTAGATGTATATAAGAGGCGATTCTTGATCTAATGTTCAAAATTTCTGTTGCATTTCGACTGCGGCTATCTTATGTCGACTGTAACAATGCCTCGCCGAAGGATTCGTGCTTATTACGAGCATATTTCAGAAAGAGGCCGTCACATCGAATTGAAAGAAGCTTGTGAGGCATATTGAAAAAGCGTTCTAGATCTGGGTGCAATGGAGGCAATGGAGCTATTGGATGAGGCTGAGCTATTGGATGATCTGGGGCAATGGAGCTATTGGATGAGGCTGGCAAGAGTGGGTTAGCAATGGCAGATTTAAGCGTCAGGACGGCAGTAGTCGACCTAGGACCCCAGTAGAGCGGGAAGACAGAGCGATTGTCAGATCAGCTGTCACAGCACCGGATACGTCGTTATCAACCATGCAACGTGCGACTCGCACACAAGTGTCCAACATGACTATTGACAGACGACTGAGAGAGCAGAATCCACGCCGCTTACCCCCCACGTCTGTACACCGTCAAATCCGATTACAGTGGTGCTTAACTCGATCAACTTGGAAGTGAGCTGACTGGAGACGTATAGTATTTAGTGACGAATCCCTTTTCCAACTGTGTCCTGATGACCGCCGAAGACGTGTGTGGATAAGTCGAGGGCGGCGTGGGTATCCTGCCCTTACGCCACACAGGACCACAACAGGGCGTTATGGTCTGGGATGCCGTTTTCTTTAATAGCCGGACTCATTTGGTAGTCATTAGTGACACAATTACACGCCAGCGCTACGTAGACGACATTCTGCGACCCGTTTTGTTGCCGTTCCTCTTCGGTCACCCCGGACTTACTTTTCACTCAACCGAACTTACTTTTCTTAATGCCGGGCTGCATGCGGCACGTGTTGCTATGAGCTGTCTTCAAGCTTACCAAACACTTAAAATTAAAGCGGATCAAAATTTTGAAGAATCAACTCGTTATAATGACAAAGTTCGAAAAAGTCAGGAATCAATGCATCATCTGCCTAAAGCGGGCCTCTCACGGAGACTTCTGGCGTCTGGGACGTCGGACTTTTGGCATCTGGGACGCCAAACGTCTCCGTCAATGGGGTGTTGGGGTCAGACGCCAGATGCCAAACATCTGGCGTCTGGAGTCTCAGTCCAGACCGAATTCCATGCGCTAAAAGTCTCCATGAGTGGGGTCCTGGACGCCAGATGCTAGACGCCTGAAGGTAGTTTCGAACGAAATGGAAGTAGAAAAATTATTTTTTAGTCCCGAATTTTTAATTCAGTTTATTGAACTGTATAGAAACCTACCGTGCATATGGAAGGTTAATTCGGAAGATTATTCTAATAATATTTTTCATTGTTTGTAGAAAATAATAAATACAAACTTTTTATTAATAATAGTTATAAAGGTACAAAATACTTCTTAAAACAGACCATACACACAAAACTTTAGTGACGAGTTTTGAAGGAATTAATCCTTCATCATCCTGCTATAAAAAGGAAATCAGATTTTCATCCCAAAGGCTGAAGCTCGTTTGCAAATAATGTTTTTTCCTCTGCCTGTGATACTTATTTCTCAGATGTGTGGCCCGCGGAACTTTACGAATTTACTGATGTGGCCCTCGAACGTGAAAGGTTGAAGACTCCTACTCTACGGTATATTTATAGCCAAGACAATAAAAATGAGTTTTGTACCCCGAACTCCGAAAATGCGTTAAATTAAAATGATGCGAGTGAAGCTCGCTTGATGATATAATATATATTCAGTACTGATACCAAGTTAACATTTACAAATTAACTTATTCAGAAGTAAACGGCTTAACTAGAAAAAAATATAGTACTTTCAAAATTTACCTACGGGGAGTCCGGGACAAAAAAAAATTAATCTTTTAATTTACTTCATTCTGTAAGGAATTTTTTTCTTTGAGTATTTCTCAACATGCACATTTCTTTTACATACATATTTCTCATTGAATGTCTCTATATATATTGTGGATATGTTAAATTCTTGAAATATTTAAATTTTGTTTTTAAATACTAAATTTTTGATTCCGCTAATAAATTTTCCAAATCGGCACTATTTACATGCTTTTTTTCCCCTTTAGTGCACGGGGAAGGTTACCAGATAAGTTATCTTAAAGATTTATAAAAATTTTGGTGAATAAATTTTTAAACGGCAAAATAAAAAATTAATATTTTGGTGTAACTTTTGCTTCAGGGCAAACGTTTTCAGAATTTTAACTCTAAAAAAAAAAATGGAAACCTGTACAAAGTTTCATATAGACACCTAGCGAGGAGTTTCAGGTTTTAATTTTTTATTCCGAAATATTAAGAAAATAAAAATGGGCCTCTTTTGAAGATTTTGAACCCACTCTTAAAATTTTAAAATGAGCTCAAACTTCCTACCAAAAGAATAACACTATTTTTAGTGGTTTATAAAACTGGGGTATATTATTTTTTGTATCTTAAATAAAAACAAGAATGCGTATAATTTAAGAACTATCGAAAAACTAATAACCTTTCAATTGGCTTTACAAATGGTTTAGGGATCTTAAATGTATTTCTTTACAGATATTGGAGACACATTAATGAGCAGTTTCGAGTGTCTGAATTCGATACTTTTCACAACATATTTCAAAATCACATACATAAAGTAACGAAATAATTGCGCTTTAAAACTTAAAGGAAAGGAGTAAAACCACTTTTAGTGGTTTATAAAATCAGGGCATCTAATTTAAAAGAAAATCACAGACAATTTTTTTTTCTTTGTGGAGGAGAGAAAATATTTATGCCTAAAACGCACTATTACTTTAATATCACTTACTTGAAATTTAAGGAGAACGCTAAATAATTCAACATAGTTCCTTACGACCGAATTCGAATTCTTATTTTGAATTTAAAGAATTAAAAAAAATTTTTTTTTTTTTTGTGCTTTAATATGATTTATTGTGTGTATACTTAAAGCGAAGAGTATGGATACTTGAATTTATATCGGCAAATAAATAACCATTTAAACTGGATTTAAGAAGATTAGGAAATTTTAAGAAACTTACTACAAATATCGAAAACATGTTTATGAGTAGGTTTGTACCTCTGAATTCGATACTTTACACTATTTCACGTTCATAACGTATATTTAAAGTTACGAAATAATTGTGTTCTTATAAACAAATTAAAGGAGAAAAATAATAATGATATTGAGTGGATTATAAAACGACAAAAATTGCCGCTAATTTTTTCTGAGAGATCATATACTAGACGACCGAAGATACTAGAAAGGAAAATGATTCTAAAAGAAGCGAAAGTACTGAAAAAATTCGACTTAAACATAATGTTTATTATGAAAACCCACAACACGAAAATATGAGAGAAAATGTTCATACTCAAAGACTTGAATCTCAGAAGACTACAAATCGCTGATCTTTCTTTGACTGGTTTGTTTTGTTAATAGAATTATTTCGTAATTTGTCTGGCTATGATTGGTGCAACATAGATAGAGTAACAGTGAGTTTATATCTTACTGTTGTTATTAACAAACAAATATTTTTGCTGCTGTACAAAAAGAAAATGTAGTGTCACAAATGAAAGAAATGATCGATGAACTTAGAACTTAAACAAAATATTGAAAGAACAGATGCTATCAGAGTTGAAAAGCAAGGGAAGTGTTATATTCTTTGGAATATCAGATATAAAAGAAATAGAATTGCAATTAGAAACAGTTCTTGAAGAAAAAAATTTGTTACAGATTAGTATTTCAAAGTTTGAAAAATAATTTGGAGATCAGATATTAAAAATTAAATCAGAAAGTGAAAAATTGTGTGAAAAAGTGAAGAAGAATCAAGAAAGTTTCCTTAGATAACAAGAAGAGAAGAAACAGTTGTATAGTGCTAACAAACTGTCTTTTGAAAAATCTAAAGATATTGCATCTAACGTACAACAACTTAAGGAGCAGATATATAGTATTCTGTCTAATCTTAGAAGTGCTTTAGAATTTCATGATAGTTTTAGAAAAGATGCTGTGGCAACAGTAGAAATAGATGGAAATAAAGCCACATTTGAATGCTCATTGAATGAAACTAAAATATCTTTGATTAGTATTCAAGAGAAAATGCAACAGTAGTCAAAACAGTTACAAGAATCTCAGGACAGGATTAAAAACTTGGAGGAAACCAATGTTACTCTTAATGGTAGAATTGAAGAGTTAGAAAAAGAAAATAGTGAATTATCTACAAAGTAATATGAGAAAATTGAACTTGCTGAAAGTAGAAAAAATTTGATGGATGAAGATGAAATATTGAAGAAGACGACATGGTCTTGATTTTAAAGACGACAACGACGAAAAGATCATGATAATGAAAACGATGATGACATGATTTCCGACATGGATGACAACATCATCGCCAATGACGACGATTGTGACGACATCGACGACGAAATGACCACAACAACGATACTGTCTTGGAAAAATAATTATGACGACAACAGACAAGAAAGTTTTTTATTTAATTTTTTTAATAGATATTTTCTGCTTGTTCTCTTTCCTTCGAAGGATTTATCAGATCTTCTAGAATTTGTCAAAGATGCGGAGGACTGTCATCTATCAGAAGGGCCGAGTTGTAGGAACGGCTTATGACAACCGCTTGCGCTTCTGTCTTCCATCCAGCGCCACCTTTCATCGTACTCCCCGTGAACGCCAGATAGGGACAGTCTCTCGCCCAGGCAAGATATATATATATATATATATATATATATATATATATATATATATATATATATATATATATATATATATATATATATATACAGGGCTAGATTTCAGGCGGAACGCGCCGGAGGTACCTCTCTTTAGGTACCTCTCTTTATCAATAATTTGGAATACTCCCCCACACACCCCGGAAGGTTACCGTTCCGGCACCTCTATTTCTAGAAATCTAGCACTGTATATATATATATATATATATATATACAGTGGAATCTCGATCTATCGTTTTCCAAGGGACCAATTGAAATGAACGATAAATGCGGGAAAACGATAGATGCGGAAACATAACAAAGCAAAATGATCGTTGAGACTGGTTAAAATGAACGACACATACGGAAAAACAATGGATCCGAAAACGATCGATCGAGATTCCACTGTATATATATATTGCCTGTTTCCTCAACATTCATTGGACGCTTTCGTACTTACCAATAGCTGGCGAGGCAATTCCATTTCTTCACATGTTTTCTGGTACTGTAATTTACAATTTTAGGATTTATTTCGTATTACAGTATGTCAGAACCCAGAGAAGAAGGAAGTTACAAAAAGACTGAATTACAATATGTAAAAAAAGTTTCAACGAGAAGGTATGTGGGACAGTCCTTTACTGTAAATGTTCGAGGTTCTGATGTATAAACACTCATAGAAGTTCATAGATCCTTCATACACACAATCTATTAACATCCACTTGCCGGTTTATACACAAAACACATTTATTTATGAAAACAATCATATGGACTACACAGAACAGTTATATAGAAATATTTCACTGATGCGATTCACTTAATACGGACATCATAAAAAGGAAATTTTCGTCATGTGCGTAGTAAGCCTAGAGAGTAGCAATGTGGTAGCCAGTCCAGAAGAACGCACAGTGAACTCCTTTTCTCCAGTACTCGCTCAACTTATCAACTCGGCTGAACTTTTAGCGCCATCTGTTGACGCAACCAGGAAGCGCCGAAAATGTTTCTTAATTTCTCCAGAATTTGAATGCAACTGTTGTATAATTATTAAAATTTTAAAATATGCATTTTTTCTATCATTTATGAATATGGAAGACTAAGAAAGGAAAGAGCGCATGTGATGTTTGATTTTGATTTTAGTTAACTGAAAATAGGTAAAGCTCTCTAATACTCGAATAAAAACTTTATCTATGTCATACACCGTTAAGATACTCTGCGTATCAGCGATCGCTAATAACGAAACAACAATAAAGGGACAATAAAACTAAAAATATACTAGTAACCAACATTATTATCAGTTTTTATAAACAACAAATCTCAAATCTGTGCTGTTTGGTGTTTCTAAATTGCTGAATTAGGCAAGTTAAATGTTTGTTATTCATCATTTACGAGTAACTTGTTTATTATTATCTCTTTATCGTACTTTTTTTTTTACTCAATTTTACATTTTAGTTACATTAAAATTTCTATTATTTCGGTTGTATGTTTCCAATAAAATTCTAAAATTACAGTAAATCAGTATAATAATGGACTTTGACTTAGTCTGTAAATTAATATTTGGTAAAACGTCTTCTTACACGCTTCATAGCTACATCTCTCTGGGTAAAGATTGCTGATGCAGGTGATGAATCAATTGAGAAGTTAAAAGGTGACTGCCTACGTTCGGAGCCAATTTTTAAAAAAAATTGTTTTTTTTAAGGATTTTTTGGTCTCTTATGGTAAAACAGCATTTAAAAATAAAAAATAAAAAAAACTTTCCTGTAAATACCATACTTTTTTATAAATTGGTCAATTTGAAGTAATTTTTAATGAAATTTAGCTAAAACGCCTGTCACTCTGAAAAAAATTCTAATGCTACTATTTTAATTTCCTTCTTACACATGATACATATAACAGTTATCTTCAAAATGACCTACAATCTCAGAGAAATTTTAAAATGCAAAAATAATACAGACAATTTTATGTTCCAATAGGAAAATTTTCCCCAATTCGTCATTCCTTTCCTTATAAAAACAGCCCCAAACCATAAACTATTTATTATACATCAATTATTGTACGTCATTTCATTAACAATAGCATCTAAAACATTTCCTGAAAATTTTATCAAATTATATGCATTATTATGTGAAATATCATGATAACGGTAGAGATTTGTGCTAAAAAACATAATTCTGAGAAAAACGCATTTAAAGTTGTTTGTCACTTCAATTTTGTATTAGACGATATTTATTAAAATAGCTATAACTCTGCTTCTAATTGACATAGAATGAAAATCTAAGCGGTTTTGAAAAGAGAAAAGATTGAGTTACAAGATTCTTGCAAAAAATAAAATTGACCAAAATAGTAAAAAAAATGGACGCATTTAAAGTTGTTTGTCACTTCAATTTTGTATTAGACGATGTTTATTAAAATAGCTATAACTCTGCTTCTAATTGATATAGAATGAAAATCTAAGCGGTTTTGAAAAAGAGAAAAGATTGAATTACAAGATTCTTAGAAAAAATAAAATTGACCAAAATAGTAAAAAAATGGACGCATTTAAAGTTGTTTGTCACTTCAATTTTGTATTAGACGATGTTTATTAAAATAGCTATAACTCTGCTTCTAATTGATAGAGAATGAAAATCTAAGCGGTTTTGAAAAGAGAAAAGATTGAATTACAAGATTCTTGCAAAAAATAAAATTGACCAAAATAGTAAAAAAAAAAATGGACGCATTTAAAGTTGTTTGTCACTTCAATTTTGTATTAGACGATGTTTATTAAGATAGCCATAACTCTGCTTCTAATTGACGTAGAATAAAAATCAAAACGGTTTTGAAAAGAGAAAACATTGATTTACAAGATTCTTGCAAAATATGAAGTTGACCAAAATAATCAAAAAATGGACGCATTTAAAGTTGTTTGTCACTTCAATTTTGTATTAGACGATGTTTATTAAAATAGCTATAACTCTGCTTCTAATTGATATAGAATGAAAATCTAAGCGGTTTTGAAAAGAGAAAAGATTGAATTACAAGATTATTGCAAAAAATAAAATTGACCAAAATAGTAAAAAAAATGGACGCATTTAAAGTTGTTTGTCACTTCAATTTTGTATTAGACGATGTTTATTAAGATAGCTATAACTCTGCTTCTAATTGACGTAGAATAAAAATCAAAACGGTTTTGAAAAGAGAAAATATTGATTTACAAGATTCTTGCAAAATATGAAGTTGACCAAAATAGTCAAAAAATGGCATTTTCAACGTAGGCAGTCACCTAAGACAAGTTTATTACTCATCTATTGTTGACCCCTCTTTGTCTCATATCTGTGCTAAAAAGCGCAAAAAGCTCATAAATAACTTATTACAATTTTTAAAATACCGGTTTCGAAAGTTCCTTAAGGGAACGGTGGACCTTTATTTCAGCAAATCTCGTCATTGTAATACTGATTGTGTTATTGTAAATAATATATATATTTCTGTAGATTATTAGTACCAAAATAATTTTTTTCAAGTAAAAAATCATTTATGAAGCTTCTACAAAGTAATTTATAATGGGTAAGTGTAGTAATAAATTTTAAATCTGTATTTCTCAAACCAGATTTTTCAAGGTTTTTAGATTTTTTAAATGCTCCATGCTACTTAATTTTTCTTCAAAATTCACGAAATTAATAAGGAAGAATCCTGATGCTGTTTATAAAAAAACTGGGTATGCATTTTACAATTCGACTTCATCAAGGTAATTAAATTTGATTTATAACTTTTCAAAAGGCAAAATTTTGATGAAAATCGGGACGGAATTCAGAAAAAAATCTCTTAAAAATTAACTATTCAAGGGATTAAATAATTGATATCCAGATTTGTTTGTTATACAGTTTAAAGAGATTAAAATGCAAAATCGAGGAAATATCTCAAAAATTAAGTAGCAAGGAGCATAATAAAATTTTGTTTATAAATTTAAAATTTTTTTAAAAATCTTAAAATTATAATGAGATTGGAAATTTCTTTTAAGGTATTCTATTTATTTATAGTGAAATGTGTATATGTACAAAATTTCGTAGCTCTATGATGAAAAGTAAAAAAAGTAAATTTTAATGTCCACCGTTCCCTTAACAATTCATTTCTGGTCTCCCTTTCGAGCAATTTTTACATTCCGACTGCATCGAAGTAGTGATCTGTATGTCCTTTATGTTTCACGGAAAACGCTAACTCTGACGTGTGCCAGGTAATTTTTTGGAGCGAAAAAAAAGGAGCTGCCCACATCGATTTTCGTCTCGACGCTTCTTGGCAGGTGTTCCGTGGAGCGGGTGCGATCACTCACCTCATTTTCCCGATGCTGAAACGGGTGTTTGAAAAACTCATTATTCGGACGACTCAGCAGAAGAAAGGACGTGAAGCTGCATAGACGATCACAATGCTGCGGTAAACGTCCCGAAACCTTAGTAAGCGACGGATTTTTTTCACTCTGCTCTAACATCTTCCGTGTCCTTGCCTTTTCAAAAAATCTCCAGTTAGAAATTTCGAATGACATAAGTAATGAACATATCATATTCTCGTTTGCGAGGTGAAACAAGATCATACCGATACACTATTTTCTAATGTGCTGCTAGAGCTGAAGTATAAGGATCAATATTTTATTGTTTATATCATCCATTTAAAATTTTCGTCAGCTTTAAGAAATTACTTCGGTGCTACTGGCCCTATACAGTCGAACCCCGTTATAGTGAACCCGGTATATAACGAACGAAAATTTTCGTCAGCTTTAAGAAATTACTTCGGTGCTACTGGCCCTATACAGTCGAACCCCGTTATAGTGAACCCGGTATATAACGAACTCACGGATATAACGAACGAAAATTTTCGTCAGCTTTAAGAAATTACTTCGGTGTTACTGGCCCTATACAGTCGAACCCCGTTATAGCGAACTCGGTATATAACGAACTCACGGATATAACGAACGAAAATTTTGGTCCCGCCGTTTTCCTATTGTACGTAATTTAATTAGTATTGTGTCAGTTTAATGAAATCGATTTTAGTCGATTTAATTGATTAATGATCCTTTTTAATAGATTTTATCATTTTTTTAATACATCATTATTGAATACACGTTGCAACTAATGAATTGCACATTTTGTGAACTCTAGCATTTTTTTTAACGGTTCGGATACAGCGAACCACCGGATAAAGCGAACAAAACATTTGGTCCCTTGAAGTTCGTTATAACGGGGTTCGACTGTATCAATTCTAAAAAACTGGTTATAAAAAAAACTGGATCCACGCTAATCGTTTATTTACATACAGACGCAGCGTTACTTGTCTATTTTCGGTGGAAAAACTTTTCGACTTTACTAATGACAAAAAATTATAATTATGCAGTTTTTATTGCTTTTGTGATGGTATTTTTTTTATTTATTTACATAATCCTGACTAGTCGAAAAATTTGTAATATTAACCGATGTATGAATTTTTATTATCCTTACTCCCAGTTCAGCAGATATTCAGCATGGGAAAATATGTCCACATACACAGGGAATTTTACTGGCTAATTTATAATGAGAGAACGATCGGGTAAACCAACATTATTGCCAATGAAAGGTAACCCAAGAACATCCAGGCTTTAGTCGGAATTCCGAAATCTGCCTATACGGTGGTAGGTAGTTAGTCATTTTTGGATACGAGCAGTAATTATTACCTTTAAGTTGAAAAATCGTTATATGGCCTAAATCAACATAAATTTAATGCCATAACTAGTTATAATACCAGTTATTTTTTCATATTATGTTCGCAAGTATTCTATTCCTTAAGCAAAATCAGCCGATTGTTCAGTATATTAGACGGTTTGCATGATTACATATTATACATGAAAGACTTCTAGCGCAATAATTCTTTAATCAACTTTAAGAGTTAAGGATTATGTATCTTATCTGCAGTTAGCTTCTCTTTTAGCTTTCAGTAAGGTAACATAACACGCAAAGGGCAAATTATATTTTATCTGCAAATTAAACACGTATAAGAAATATTAGCTTAATTATATTCAGTGTTAACCACTTAGTAAAATAGTATCTAGTTTCTCTCTGCATTAATAAGTATAATCCTAGCTTTGTTCTGTACGTTTCTATGCTTTCTTATTTAAATTAGAGTTAAAAGAAAAATTGTGTCGAATTTTGATATTTGAATTCACTGTGAAGGATAAAAACTAATATAGTTTTTTGAATTTATTGTGAAGGAAAGAAGCTCTCCGAATGGCTAATATTGAAATGTTATTTTACAGCTATCCTACAGTGAGTAAGAGATGCATGCCTACAGGGCCGGGCCAGGTCCGAAGCTTGTACTTTGCTCGGGCCAATTTTTTCTTCCCTTAATTAGGGCAGAGCTCTGGCCTCGTTTCATTTCTATTATCTGAGGTTGGACAGGGCCAGCTCGGCCTTTTTTCTCCCTACTGAGAAGCTGTCCGTCTGGGCTACTTAATAGACTGTAAAACATCCAGGAATGAAGACGAACGAGGATATTTGTAAAAGATGTCTTTAAAGGTTTGGATCGTTAGAATTCAAAATAAGTGTTCTTTCATGTTTTAAGAACCATAACCGGCGATAATTTTATGAACATAAAATTATAATTTATTTAACTTTCAAAGAAAAGCCTTCCTATACATACACACACACACACAAATAAGCCCGCTTCATTTCAACTGCAGAGATCTTTAGGTTTTTAAAATTTATTTTTGATACAATCGTCATTCAGTGGTATATTAATTTTAAATTTTGTTTTCTCAAATGTGTAAAAACTTTCATGCCTACCTTATAGGGAAGCCATTTAGGGTCACACTCTAAGAGGAAATCTGCTTGATATCCGACATACTAATAATAGATTTACTCTGATAATATATATATATATATATATATATATATATATATATATAGTGGAATCTCGATCTATCGTTTTTCAAGGGACCGATTGAAATGAACGATAAATGCGGGGAAACGATAGATGCGGAAACATAACAAAGCAATATGATCGTTGGGACTGAATAAAATGAACGACACATACGGAAAAACGATGGATCCGAAAACGATCGATCGAGATTACACTGTGTATATATATATATACAGATTCACATGCAGTGTATATACATTCTTAACGGAGTAAAACGACTGCTAAAAATGGTCGTTATTTTACTTCAACACAGCGAGCTGGGTGAGGCCGGGCCTAGGTGTCTGACATACGTACTGGCTGGTTAAAAAGGCCCTGTGCAGGTCTGACCCTGGGGCTTGTTTGCAGCACGACAATTATCCGTACGGACAGTGCGACGACGTCTGGAGCAACACGGACTGTCTGCACGACCACCATTATTGCGTCTTCCCTCGACACTGTAGCATAGAGAAGCACGGCGACAGTGGTGTGCCCTACGGCAAAACTGACCCTGTGCAGGTTGCTTTAGTCTTTCAGTCCATAAAGATCCCTATAATGCTTGCAAAGAATATTTATACACCCACCTTTTTTCATCCTATTCTACTCAAAAAAGATCAGAAGCAAAAACAAACAGCCTTACAACATTTTATTCGATAGACTAACTTACACTGCTGGACATTAAAAATGCAACACCATGAAGGAGGGATTCTACAAAAGTCAAATTTGCATGAAAGGAAGAAGATAATGGGAAATGCAAATGATTAGCATTTAAGCGCAATCGAACGACACAGGAGGGAGAAATGGCCTCTCAAACTCTGTATAAAAGGAAAGTTACGCAGCGGGTTTCTCATTCGGAAATCGCATTTGAATGTTGGTTGGTTGTGAGAAGATCGTGGTATGCCTCGTATAAGGGCCTGTTCACATATGAGTCCGTTGCGTTGCGTTAAGGAAAAGATGACGTTGAGACGAAAATAAACCAATCATAGGCGTTAAAAATTTCATCGCTAATCGTTTGGAGGCATATGATTGGTTTATTTTCGTCTCAACGTCATCTTTTCCTTAACGCAACGCAACGCAACGGACTCCTATGTGAACAGGCCCTTAGAAGGAGAAACGGCTAACAGCACGTATCGAAATTCGATAGTGGCAGGATCGTGGCCTATCGAGAGTGCGGTTTATCGTTCCGCGATATTGCTACTCGCATTGGTCGGAATCCAACGACTGTCATGCGAATATGTAATCGATGGATTCAAGAGAGTCATACTGATCTCATGAGGGTCATACTGAGGGCCATTCAGAATCTCAATGGCCTCCCGCCATTAACGCCCGAGAGGACAGACATGTTGTCAGTTCCGCCTTCCAGGATCGTACAGCCACATCACGGACCTTGAGTCAGGAAATGGGCATGTTTGCAGCACGACAATTATCCGTACGGACAGTGCGACGACGTCTGGAGCAACACGGACTGTCTGCACGGCGACCATTATTGCGTCTTCCCTCGACACTGTAGCATAGAGACACGCGGCGACAGTGGTGTGCCCTACGGCAAAACTGGATACAGAAGTGGCACCCCGTCGCTATTACAGACGAGTCCCGATTCTGCGTGAAGCATCAGGATGGACGTATCCGTGTCTGGAGGCACCGAGGAGAATGCACGTGGTCTGCTGGCATTCGATACCGTGATACAGGCCCTGCACCTGGTGTGATGTATGGACAGCCATTGGGTACACGACACGAACACCTCTGGTTCGCGTCGTCGACAATCTGAACAGCCAGCGTTACGTTTCTCAGATCTTAAGGCCGGTGGGTGTGCCCTATCTTCGAGGCCGCGGAGACGTCATCTTTCAACAAGATAACGGAAGACCGCAAGTTGCCCGTCGTGTCCTGACTTACCTCGACACAGAGGGTGTTCGACTGTTGCCCTGGCCAGCACGTTCTCCAGGTTTCTCACCCACTGAAAACATCTAGTCATGGGTTGCTGAGAGACTGGGCCGCCACCGCTCTCCAGCCTCTACGATTGATGAAGTGTGGCATAAACTTGAAGCAGCAGGGAATGACTTGCTCGTGTCTGTCATCCAAGCCCAGTTCGACTCGATGCCTAATAGGGCTAGAGCCGTTTTAGCTACCAGAGGCGGCAGCTGTGTGTACTAATTTCGGATCCTGTATACCCCAAATTGCCTACAAATTGAATCATGTTTTTTTCCTACTCTGCTGTTTGCGCACAATAAGTAAAGTTTTGTTATTTGCTTTCCTTCCTGGTGACAATTTTAATGGCCAGCAGTGTATATTGGAAAATATATAATTAACACAAATATTTCTAAGACTATCATTCAATAACTTTCTTTTTTTTAAAAAAAAGGCAATATCTCAGTCATCTACGAGAGAAGAATGCATTTCAGAATGCACTCTCCTTGCGGCAGTGATGTTCTACTGAAATCCCCGAGAGCGGCCTTAGTGCAATATCGAGCATTAGTGAAATTGGTCTTAATTGCGACAACTGTCGTAGAAAATGAGTAAACTGTCGGCTGCAGTCAAAATAAGATTATCATTGTACATTAGCAGGTAAATGCTGTCATTGAATTCGTAAAGATGTCAGCTACTGCTTTCTTCTCCTCGTTATGCAATTCAGAAATGTGAAGAAAGATTATGATTGAAATACAAATTAAAAAGAAAAAACCTTAAAAGAGATGCTCGAATACCATAATGGATCCAGACCACAGAAAAATCATTGTAGAAATTCAAATAAAACCTTCAACTAATGGCATTTTGCTACCAAAATCATTATAGAAACAACATGTAAACGATTATTTTGCTTCTAGTGACTGACATGCAAATTACGAAAGTGGGGCTTGTCACTAAAAAAAAAAAAAAAAAAAAATATATATAGGTTAAGTTACGCAAATACAAAAAAGTTTGAGACTTCGCAGAAAACGATGTAACAAAGCTGTTAAATTTCTGGGGAAAAGTTTCATTTCCAGGAGGAAGTAAAATCTAGGAGTTTGGATTGGTTTGGTTTGGAGTTCTACGGTAAATTTTTGCTACTACACGAGGGCTAATTAGACTGGGATGAGATGGAAGCCGAACAATATGGCTTTAACCAAATATCGAGCGGCATGTAAAAGAGTTGGATCAATGCAAGGGTCGTTTGATAAGACTGCGCAAAAATAACGAAAATGAAGTACCTTAGAAAAAGTTTTTTTTATTTTTATTTTTCTACATAATCTCCCATAAAATCGACACATTTAATCCAAAGATTTTCAAGCTTTTTAATCCCCCCCATACAATCAAACTTATTCAACTCTGCAGAATAAGCATTTTTTTCACTAATTACTTGGTAATTTGATGCAAATGTCTGCCCTGCAAGAAATTTTTTCATATTTGAAAACATATAGCTGTCCATATTGGCCAAATCTGGAGAATTCGAAAGATGGGCTACATTTTCGTACCTATTTCAAAGAGTTTGGCAGCCACCATAGACGTAGAGTGTTTTTAACTTTTTTTTTTGGGGGGGGGGGGCACGAATTGAATTCAGTTAGGACCCTCCTCAGAGCATTGAGTGCCGGACGGTCCTTAAAATATGAAATACTATGAATTTTTGAAATTGAATAACCATAGAATTGATGTTTGAGTAGTATTCAAAAGTTATACAACGAGTACAACAAATATAATATAAATAAAATGAGAAAAAAATATAGCATCGAATTTTTGTTATGGATCATATTGTTAAAAACTATGTTAAGGTAAAAGACATAATCGGAATCTTCAGTTTCACAGTTTGGAAAAGGGGAAAAACAACAACAACGTTCTCTACAATTTTCTGATTTTAACTGAACTTCTATTACGTTTTAATTTATTTCAAGTTAAGTTGGAGGGGGGGGGGCACGTTTTTGCTTCCTTTGGCGTAGCTTCCCCTGCCTCAACCCAGTCTTTTGACTGTTTTTTCGCTTCTGGCTCGTAGTGATATATGCATGTTTCATTAACTGTTGCGAAACGACACAAATTCCTCTGCATTTCTATGAAACAGCTCCTAATTCCAGGGCCCGACTTTGACCCAATGGGGCCCTTAGCAAAGCAGACTTTGTGGGCCCCCCTCCAAGAACAGATCCAGAGGGGTACGTGCCCCCCCCCCAGAACCAGATTTCCACATGAACACGGGGGACACTCACCCAGGCGCGCCCCCCTCCCCATAAATTGGGACGGAAATTCAAAAAATTTTCGACCAACAAGTCAAAAATTTTAAAATAATAATAATAAATGTTAATTAATTAATTCACTTTTTAATGTTAATAAATAAATTCATGATATTTTCTTTTGAAATTCAAAATGGATCACAGTCTGGAGTTATTACACCCTCCCCCCCCCCAAAAAAAATAATAAATAAATAAACCAGAAACGCTTAAAGGATGTAAGTATGCTTTCACTATAGTGGGTGCACTGTGCCCCACCCAGGATTTTTTTCTGTACCCGCCACTGCCCCCCTTTACTGTATTAACCAAAAACCAGATGTCAAGCCCATAACCAGAAATTTTTTTCCGTAAATGATGGCAGAGGGTGCAAAGTGTAAACTGGAAGAGATGCTTTTTTAAATATAAATACAGACAGCAGAAGTAAAATTTCACTACACACGAATGGTAAAGAAAATATTGGAAAGATCCAAACATTGGACTTTTTCCTCTTTTCACATCACATTTTTTTTTTTTTTGGTGGGGGGGGGGGGGGAGCAATACCTGTAATCCTATACCCTCGATACGGATTTGATTTTGCGACTGAATTTGAAAAAACATCTATAAACAAACTTTGCGAGTGATGATAACAATCAAATGATCAGTATTTGAATCATTTTCACATTCCTGTTGCTAAAAAAATAATCTTATATTGTTAAAATTAATGGAAATATCTTTTGCAAAAGTAGTCAAATAAAATCAAAACTTTTATAATTTGACTAGCGGCCCGTCCCGACTTTGTCCGGGTTAAACAAAATATTATACCAATAAGCCCACCGCGATAGCACCACGATAAGGATCGCTGAAATCTTCGGCACAAAAAGCGGTAGAAGACAGTAGCGGTAACAATGGAGATTGTTAGGATTAAGATCCTAACTTTATTTCTACTGATCAGATATACATAATATATAGCCTATGTCCATCTGGAATAATGTACCTTTCAAACAGTGAAGGAATTTTTCAAATAGGTGCAGTGGTTCTGGAGATTACCCTCCACATACAAAATCGCTCTCTCTTTATATATAAGTATAGATAGGTCAAATTCTTTGACTGTTTCCATCATTATACTTTCAACCATATTAATGTGGATATAAATTTTTGATAAAACTATAACAGTCTTCTATACAAAAAAACTTTCATCACTTGCTTTATTACACATTGAATCAGAAGTAACAGTGAAACTTGAGTTTAATAGTGTTATTCCTGATTTTGTAAATTTAAAAATGCGTAAAAATATATGTATTTAGATGGTTATGTTGTTACTTACCCCCAAAAAACATCATTAAATTCAAGTTTTACTGTTATTTCTGATTCAATATGTAATAAAGCAAGTGATGAAAGTTTTTCTTGCAGAAGATTGTTTCGAACTGCCGATTTTATCCTTTTCAAAACAGAAAACAACCTTTCTCCTAAACAGTTGGACACGGTAAAGTTAAAAAAATTCTTTAAGCAGTTTCGCCATTTGGAAATGTTTCTTCAAGTTTCCTAGCTTTGTTTACCATATGCAACAAAGTATTATTCTCTTGTATTAATGATGAAAATTGTAGCAATTCATTAGAAAAAGTTTCTGTTAAGACAGATGCATAGCATTTTTCGAAAAAGGCTAATTCTTCAAGTAGATTTGAAGATCATTTTATATTGATTAAACATGCAAATATTTGAGTTACTATTTCATATACCTCCTTCCGATCAAAAAGATGCAAAATTAGAGTCAAACAACGCATAGTGGCACATTATTATATATTGTTCTCCTGCTGTTGATTGCACTTCAGATGCATGAAGTGCATAAAGATCTTTACTCCATGGTGTTCTTTTTTTTTCGAAAGTTTTCATAATTGTGATTTTCACCACATAGTTCCTCCGATAATTTTCCATATACAATAAAATTGTCGCGGACAGTTTGTGTAAAATCAGTCAATAATTGATATAAAGGGCCTAATTCAGATAAATTGAGATTTACTTTTTGAAGCTCAATACTTGTTTGATTTAGTCGTTGTAACACTGTATCCCATACGATTATATTCAATGTCGTTTCGACTTTTTTTCCTTTTTTTACATAAAGCTGCAGCTTCTGATTTCGTAGAAGCATTTTCTTCTTGACTAGTGGATAACATGTCCAGAACATGTATTAAACTGGTATAACTTTTCCTCAAAGACTTGACGGCTGAAGCATCAGCATACCATCGTGTAGGGCAACAGCTTTTTATTGAAAAGTTTCCATCATCATTTTCTATTTGTTCTTTCAGTTTCTGCCAACGATGTATGGAAACTGAAAATAAACTATAAATATTCTGTACCAAGGAAAATAACCGTAGAACGGTACTACAAGACTATATTGCATTGGCACCAACTAAATTTAAAGAATGTGCTGAACAGGGTACAAATTCGGCCAGTGGATTTATTGATTTTATTTGGGCTTGAAGGCCAGAATACTTTCCTGGCATATTTGCAGCATTGTCATAAGTTTGGCCACGACAGTCTTGAATGTCGATACCCAGTTCTTTAAGATTTATTAGTACTGTTTCAGCCAAAGCTTCTGATCTATGGCTATGGATAGGAAAATAAATTCAAAAAACGTTTCACTGGTTTCCCATCAATCATATAACCGTAAAATAAAGCATAACTGATCAATATGAGTTATATCTGGTGTTGAATCGACAATTATTGAAAAGTACTTGGATGTTAAACTTCACTAACAATGTGCTTTAATACCCTTTTTTACATTATTGTTATAAACTCATTAATAATAGTTGATGATAAATAACTCACTTGGCTAGCTAAAAATGAATCAAATTGAGTTATAAGCTCTATACATCCTCAGAAATTACCATTTAATTTAGAACCAATTGTTTCATTGCTTCTAAAAAATGGCAAACCATGCTGTGATAAAAACTTTACAACAGCAACAACTCTTTTCAAAACAGCTTTCCAGTAATTTGACTCTTCATTATACTGATCCATCAATGACGAGTCAATTCTGTAGGCTGCATCTATACGTTGTGACATCTGAAGAGCAGCTTGTCTATGATGAATGGAATTTTCATGCTCAGAGAGTCTTGTAGAAACATGCTTCCAGTCATTAAAGCCAGTTATTGATTGATTTATTCATCATCAGTTTGCACACCCAACAATATAATTTTTTTGTTGATGGTGGCAAAACCAACCACTTTCGGAGAACTTTTTCAGAGTTTTGTTTTATTCGGTAAAAATGTCCTTCTGTCAATTTTCTTTTAACATTGCCAAATTGCCTCTCAATCTTTGACAGAATATGTAAATTTTGATTTGGAGACTTAGAAAGAAAGAAGTCAATCTTTTTAATCTATTTTCAACCATTGTGCAGGATCTCCTGCATAACAAATATGATCTTCTTCAATATTTTTATTGCCATTCTGCACAAAAATTTCAGATGTGGGATTATCACAGGGGGCAGGGCCAACCTAGGAAGCATTAGAATCAATGTTGCTGCCATCGTTATCCTTCGATAACGATGAGGAGATGATGCACTAGTACTTTCAAAATATTTTGAAATAGATCCAGCCAATATTTTTTTGGTGTTCATCGCTTTGTTTTTTAAGCTTTCGTTTAGCGGAGCCACATAAATAATTCCTAACAGACATTCTAAAATTTCTGAATCACTACAAAAAAAGTTAGAGAATTTACTGCATCTAACTAAAATCACGTGGTAATTGAATTGAACTGAATTGAATTGAATTGAAAATTTGTGAGACTTAGGGCCTGTTCACATAGGAGTCCGTTGCGTTGCGTTAAGGAAAAGATGACGTTGAGACGAAAATAAACCAATCATATGCCTCCAAACGATTAGCAATGAAATTTTTAACGCCTATAATTGGTTTATTTTCGTATCAACGTCATCTTTTCCTTAACGCAACGCAACGGAATCCTATGTGAACATGCCCTTATGCTACAACCAGGCGGCCGGCTTTGTCTCTACATAACGACCCGAAAAGGAAAATCACAGGGTAATCTTCAAGACAAAACAGATAAACATTGCCAGATTCTTCTAATCCATGCTTTTTACTGGTAGGAAAAACCATGGATATGACGCAACACTCAAAGTCCACTGCTGAAAATATTAACCAATCAGTATTCAAATTCAGAGGATGGAGTTTCAAATTGGATATTTGATTGAGGAAAAAAGGAAGTTTAGGCGAGGCCAAACCTCTAATGACGTCACATACACAACTATTAATGGCGTCTTGAGACAGAAATTACGGAAACCGTTTTCAATTTGCGTACAGATATGAAATTTTCAAAAATATGTACAAGTGAATGCTAAATTAAGGGGGGGGGCATAATTTTGGGGGCCCCTGGGCAAGTGCCCCACTTACCCATGCGGAAATCTGGGCCTGCCTAATTCTGCTTCGAAGTGTTCACTTGTTCACATTTTTCATTGATTGTTAACAAACAAAGCACCCACCTTATCGACAACTGTCTCCTATCCAATTGATATGCCAATAACCTCAGAAATCTGACATACTTTTAATCTTCTATCCTGCATCACCGTATCATGGATCTTTTAAATAATTTCTGGCGTAGTGACCACATCAGGGCGACCAGAACGTTCAGCGTCACTCGTGCTCGGTCACCTTGATACCAAAGTTTAAGGGCCTGTTCAC
Source organism: Dolomedes plantarius (assembly GCA_907164885.2). Taxonomy (NCBI): domain Eukaryota; kingdom Metazoa; phylum Arthropoda; class Arachnida; order Araneae; family Dolomedidae; genus Dolomedes; species Dolomedes plantarius. The sequence goes on from OU015494.1 coordinate 200,428,198, forward strand.
ATACGAATTCGTTGCGTTGCGTTAAGGAAAAGATGACGTTGAGACGAAAATAAACCAATCATAGGCGTTAAAAATTTCATTGCTAATCATTTGGAGGCATATGATTGGTTTATTTTCGTCTCAACGTCATCTTTTCCTTAACGCAACGCAACGGACTCCTATGTGAACAGGCCCTAATTCTACTCATAGGACGGGTGAAGTGTGCGCGAGTATTTTCTCTACTAAGTATGGTTATTAATTTGGTGAAACATAGACTTTTCCCTTCCTTTTTTATTAGAATCATGATTTTCCTACAAAAATCTGATGTTCACGCTAATCTTACGACGGTGGTAAGATGCACAATAGTGTGAGATCTCTCGCACAATAGCACCATATTACAATAGTGCGAAAGACATTGGATGTTTTGACGGTAATCTAAATTGTCCGTGGTAATGAATTGAATTATTACGAAATAATGCGAACGCGAGTGCCAGTGATTTGGCTACTGAAAATAAATTGAATTTTCAACAGATCAAAAAAGCACACAGCTTGCATTACGCGGGAATGGCAGCTGTATAACTTGTAGAAGTCAATTCGTCACCGAAATGCTCTGACCCCTGATATGCATGTCATTAGAGGTATATAGGCATATTGTAGATTTACAAATGAGTTAACATCACAAAACGAAACTTCAAAGATTTGATAATGGAGCAGGCAAAATAAAAGCTCTCAAATTACTCGAGCTTTATTTGCTCTATGACTAAAACACAGGGACGATTCAAGTCAAGGATGGCTATCTGAAGAACTACAGTTAAATTCATGGCTGAAAGAATGCAGATCTACAAATAGGTTTTGTTTTTTGAAAATAGAATTCATACATTTTGTTAAAACTTATGTCCCAATTTCAGACTTGGGCCAAAATGTTGTTTCATGTTTATAATAAAAAGTTTAAAGCTCTTTGTGTGTGTGTGTGTGTTTATTTTTCCTTCTCTCTTTTCAATAGAATATGATAAAAGCTTTCAGGGTGTACAAATACTTTCTTACACACATTGTACCTGAACTAATTATTAAATCCAGCCATTTGACATTATTTTATCTTGGTAATCCGTATTAAAAAAATTTCAGAATAAAAGAAAGAATTCGTCATTCTTCTACTGTAATAATCTGTAAAATTGACCAACAGTGATATTGTGCTCTTTGGTAGTACTTCCTTTTTCACTTTTCAAGCGATTGTTTCTAAAAATTGAGACAAGAACCACATTATCTTATATCAGTTCCTGGCGTAAAACAGGTCAAGTACAAGAATAAAAAGTCTGTATCAAAAATTTGTTATTAAGGTGTTAATCGAATGATCTGTTAATTTTGGAAGTAATTTCCAGATTTAAATTGATCTTCAAATATCGTGCATGAGAAGTTTTCCATTTCGGAAAATGCGGATCAAAAAATAAAGCACTTATTTATATAATATCAAATTCGTATATAAACCAATTTTTCTGTAAATTTCGATAAACAAGATCACTTCAAGATATTTAAAATTTAGCATTTAATTAACGATGAAGTATCTGAACTATATTTTAGATAAAATCTTACGTAATTCATAATATTAGATACGATAATATCATATAACTATAATACATAATATTATCTAAATATTATAAATCGCCATACATCAGATATCATTGAGCAATGCAATGAAAGAAACTCGATCGTTCGTAACACTAGTAAATATTCCTATCGGCATTAAATAGGGAAGCATGAAAAAATCAGCATCAAAAATATGATGTTTCTCGTCTTTGAAACATGTTTGATGCTCCATTCAGACCTAAACACTGTTAAGGACGGAAATTCTGTATTTCTTGTACAGTAAAATATTACGTACATACTTTGTCCTGTATCACTAAGCGAGCCGAAAATGTTTGTTTACAAACATACGAATGTATAAAGGATTTATTGAAATACTTAACTGATTTCCATCAATTTATTTCTCTGACAGCTTCGGAAAATCTCTTTTGTGCAGACTGGAAGTTGTATTTTTCATTATCAAGGGAATACTGTGCAAACAGTAAATGATTTGAAGCTTCGTTATTTATTTATTGTATCTTTTTGATAAGAGCTTAGAAGGAAACATTAAGAAAAAATTTTTTATAACGTTATTAACTAGCTAGAGGGAAAGAAAAGAATGTCCGATAACGAATTGGGTCGTTTTATCTCTTTACTTTTGAATACATTGCCTCGGCTGTCATTGCACGGCTGTCAGTATGAAGTGAAAAAGAATAGTGAGCGGAATTTCTTCCAGTACAGTTCTTAAATATCTTTTCAAGCTCATTTCAAATGAAGAAACTGAATAATCAGTGGCGTAGAGAGGGGGGGGGGGTCAAGGGGGTCTATAATGCCCCGGGTGCAACTCGCAGAGGGGTACCCGGGGTTATTATATATATAATAGCCATTGTCTCTGTATAACACTTCCGGGCTGTACTTATCTTTCAATTGAAGCCCTCAGTAAACAAGGTCTTCAATCGGTTAGGCTTAATTTCAATTTCAGATGTGAATCAGAATTTTTTCTTACCTAAAAACTAATATCTTCTCCATCAAATCACGTTTGTTCAGCCTATTTTTCTATAAAACATTCAGAACTAAAAAAAAATTTGATGCTTTTAGCTGTATATTTAACAGTTTTTAAAAATCTGTTTACTTTTGCGATGAATTCTGAAAGTAAACAAACTTGAATGTGAATGAATCAAGTAGCTCAAGTATTCATATCGCGCAGTGAGCTGTAAAAAAACTGGATGGCAGTCTACTACTCCAATCGCATGAAAAACTAAATAGATAAAAAATAATGAAAGGGTTTACTTTTACAAGGTGTGGATTAAATGCAATATTGTTAGATAATTCGGGATATTTTTTAACTTTCATATACTTTTTTCCATTATGACGTCATTAGTTCTATTATGACGCCAAAATGACGGGTTGGATGGCAGTCTACTACTCCAATCGCATGAAATACTAAATAAATAAAAAATAATGAAAGGGTTTGCTTTTACAAGGTGTGGATTAAATGCAATATTGTTAGATAATTCGGGATATTTTTTAACTGTCATATACTTTTTCCATTATGACGTCATTATTAGCATTATGACGTCAAAATGACGGGTTACCTTCTAGTTACTATATGTTTTTCAGAAGGGGGGGGGGGCACCAAAAAGGTATCGTGCCCCGGGCGCCAGTTTTGCTCACTACGTCACTGTAAATAATAATAATAATAATAATAATTCTCAAACAGAAGATTTATCTGTTTGATAAGATACATTCGTGATAATGCCTTAAATCGCTCATGAAAGATAGAAGAGCAGAGTATTCAAGGAAATATTCAAAGTAAGACATTATTTAATTAATGGGAAGACAGAGAGAGATAATTTTGGTAATACAAGTACTTCGAACCCTATTTGGAATATGGATTAGCAAACTGTTTAATGATTTTATTCGAGCATTTCGTAAAGGAGAAAACAAAGCTATTTTAAAACTCTGTATCGACCTCCACAGGGGTATAGTGTAGAAAAACTTAAAATAATACCTTATGTACTGCTTAAAGGACTAACTTAGGGGTTACTCTGAAGGCTAATCACAAAATTTTCTCTCAACAAAATTTTTTAAAAAATGTTTTATGTCACTACATTTATTGGAAGTTCGTATCATTCTGAGTTTTATAACCTATAAAATAACAATTTTTTTAATCAATATTTGCGAATACTCTATCAATTTTAGATGAAGAAGGAATGTGGAGGTTTAAAATACACCATTCAGATGTAATCTGGTTAAAATGTAATTTAGATTTCTTTAATCTCTAATAAGCAAAATAATAATAACAATCATAAAACTCTAACTAAATATGAATTAAATTCATAGAGATATGGTTTGATACTTTAACGCTGTGATCATCATTACAACCTTTTGAGACTCAGCAAACGAGTCGCTCGGTGTTGTAACTATTTGGTAACTATTTAATAATAATCAATTTAATAACAATATTTTACAGCTACAGTTGGGGAAAAGAATTTTCTATCTGCATTATTAGAAGCCGGATAATGGATCAATGGTTTGGACACTAGCATTCAATATTACAGCTTGAAGATTCGAACCTCGTTCGTGGCGTGAGATTTTACTAGTTCTATACAGCGGAAGCGTATTTAAAATGTACATACCTGTATAAATTTTCATAAACCCTTCTGACCTTTGATCAGAAAAAACATGATCAGTATTCTCAAAAATTAGATTAACTTGAGTGTTGAAGCTCTGTGATAAACATTCAGCATTTAAATTTTTAATTTTCAACTTACAGTCATTTTAATATTCCTAAAATAGATTTCAATATTAAAAAGCGAAAGAAAATAAGAGAAAAATAAAAGGATTGCAAAAATTTCTCTTGGGCGAACGAATAGATCAATAACAATTTTACTGCCTACATGACACTAGTTACAAATTTCTTTTCAGAAGTATTTTACTTAAAACAAATTGACTACAGACTACTATTCTCACCGAATATTGGAATTTACCTTTCATTCCTTTTTTCTTGAACAGTCTTTTTTCTTCCATAGAATATGATTTGAGTTCGAAACAGTAATCGAAATAGCTTCTTCCTGCCGAATCGCTCTCTATAAAGTGTAAAAAACGATATAAGTCTGGATACGGAAATTGGGCAATTTATTGTTTCGAAACCCTGTCATAAGGACATTGATCATTGGCAAGGAAAAATGCATTCAAGATCCATACGCTGAAAAAGAATTGTTTGAATAAAGAATACATTGTACTTTACGTAAAATGATAGATATGACACTTTTCTAAAGATCTTTTAAAACGATATTCAATAATATATCAAATTTTTGAAACATTTTTCAGCCATATATATATATCCGAAGAAAATTGATGACTTCAGCAATTCAAGGATTAAAAAGTATAGTCCTTTCAAAATATCATATTAGGAAAAGGGCATCACTGTCCTCTGGGTTTTAATAAGTTATTATTAGCATTTTTCCCAAATATTTGCGACCAACCAAACGACAAACTCATGAGTGAAGTTTATGCTACCAAGATATTGCACTACATTTATATTGATTTCATCAAGGTGGGATACGAAGAAATATCCGTGTTAGGAAATTTTATTATGCCATGAAGGGTAAAGTATACTCATTTACATTAGTCATTAGTAAGAATGCTCTGCATTAGTCACAAAGCTCCAAGAGTATGAGACAGAGTATGAGGTAGGGATGCGACATCGATGTTTTAAACATCGATTTATTGAAGCCGCTGTTTTTTTTAACATCGATGTTTTGTGCTCGATGTTTTACGTTGTCTCGATTTTTTTTAATGAAAAAGTACAGTAATAAAAAAAATTTACCACGTAGCATAATTTTCACACTCAGTAAATGTAAGTCTAGAATTCTGAAAAGGACGAATACAAAAGGGGGAATGATTCCTTAGCAAACAGACAAATGGCAATTAACAACCAATGAACCAATCAGAGCGCTTGGAATGTTCCTGACACTCCAGAACCTTCCATGGGGTTTTATTTTACAAATAGTATATACACGAGTGCATCCATTTAAGTTTTTGTTTGTTCTGGTTTTATATAAGTTGACGTTAATATTGTTAGTAAGATGCCTCCCAAAAGTACCGTTTGGAAATATTTTTACAAAACCTCTGACAAATTGGCGAAATGCAATATTTGCCTTAAGTCCCTTAAAACTTCTGGCAATACCACGAATTTATGTCGACATTTGCAGGCAAAAGATGGCGGTATTTACAACGAGAATTTTGAGTCATCAATGTAGCCCAAAGCAACCAAGTTTTTGTCATTTATGTCTGCCCAATCAGAGAGTAAAATTAAATCACCCCTCCCCCCACGACTAACGGAAATAACATTAATGTTAGAGATTACTAAACCAGTTTTAAAAAATGGATGTTCTAAAACATCGATGTTTAGAAACATCTATGGTTTTTGGGCGATGTTTTATTAGCATCGATGTTTTAATATTGAATATTGATGTTTCAGAGCATCGATGTTTTGTTATCGATGTCGCATCACTAGTATGAGGGTTAGAGTATACACAGTAAGAAGCTGTATGCTATCATACGATCTACGGTTCTCGTTCCAGATATGAACCCAGTGACATCGTTTAAATGTTTTATAACGCCAAAATGTATTGTAAGAATACAAACCTATCCATTTTTCAGCGATATAATTTACTGTCAATTGTATAGATTCCCAGGACAAAAGTAGCATTTCAGGAAATTTTTTTCAATGAACAATATTAAATGCGCTCTGCTGCGTATATAAATCAGGATGGAGGCTCCTATTCTCGTAATAAAAAACTGTTATTGTCATTAATCTGAATTACAACATTAAAGATTTAATTAAATTTAATACCCTTAGAAAATCTCACTTGGTGTAATTCCCCCCTCAAAACTCATAACGGTAATGAAAATAGAAATTTATGTTATTTAAATGACAATAAGTTTCTTCATCTTTGTTAGAAAATATCCTTATGTTGGATAGAGACAAATAGGTCATGTAAAGATAATTTTGCGGTACCATTTTCTTTCTTCGTGGAAAATGCTATCCCCTCCCCCAACATCATCACTAACACCCTGAGTAAGAAGTGGGAAGGAGGTTTTTATAAGTAGCACTAGAGACGCCATTAGTTCATCCTAAAGGTCTATTACTCCAAAAGATCTCCGCCCAGAAACCGGAAAATATAGCGTTGATGCCGATTCCGTACTAACCGTGATAGCTGTGACGTCATATTATTACCGATTTTCCCACTACTGAAGGAAGAAACACGAAGGTTTAGGGACGAACGAACAAACCCCTCACGTGTCTGGTGTCGAAGAGCCGCAAGGATACTCGAATTTACGAGACTTTTAAAATCCCGAGGAAAACGGGGTGATACGGTCTCCGGCAGCGATCCAGAGATCTCGCCGTATGGCGTCATACCACTGAAGACTTCATGAAAGTCCTTCTTAAAGCCTTTTTTAGTCCTAAAGAACTGTACTCTGCCAAATGTATCTCAAAAACAAACACAGGGGCGCAGGTTTCAAATTACTCGTGAAAGCGATGACGTCACTGAAACCGCCGTACGAGTTTATCGTTTTTTCGGCACCTAACTGGTAATAAGTAGCACTAGAGACACCATTAATTCATCCTAAATGTAATATTACTCCAAGAGCCCTCTTTCCAGAATCCCGAATGTCATGTCTAGTGTTGGTGCTGATTCCGGCTTAATCGTGAAGACAGTGACGTCAGATTAACGAAATTACCTACATTTCCGCTACCGATCGAAGAAACACAGAGCTTTCAGGATGAACGTGCTCCTCACGCGTCGGGTGCCCCAGAGTCACAAGGATACTCGAAATTCCGAGATTTTTAAAATCACAAGAGCAACGGGGCGATACAGTCTCCACCACGTCTGCAAAGCCAGTGATTTCGCCATATGATGTCATACCTCTGAAGACTTCATGAAAGTCCTTCCTAAAGCTTTTTTAAGTCCCAGAGTACTATGCTCTGCCAAATGCATCCAAGAAACGAAAACGGGGGGGGGGGGGGGTGAGGTTTCAAGTTACTCGTGAAAGCGATGACGTCAGCGAAACCGCCGTACGAGTTTATCGTTTTCAGCACCTAATAGCTAATAAATAGTAATAGAGACGCAATTATTTAATTCTAAAGATCTATTACTCCAAAAGACCTCTGCCCAGAAACATGAAAATTTAGCGTTGACGCCGATTCCGTATTAACCGTGAAAGCTGTGACATTAGACTATCGAAATTACGGATTTTCTCTCTACCGATCGAAAAAACAGGGAGCTTTCGGGATGATCACACGGGCTTCATATACGTCAGGTGACCCAGAGCCGCAAGGATACTCGAATTTGCGAGACTTTTAAAATCCCGAGGAGAACGGGGCGATACAGTCTCCGCCGTTTCCGCGAAGCCAGCTATTCGCTATATGACGTCCCCTTTTTCTAGTCCTAAAGAACTAAGCTCTTTCAAATGCATCCCAAAAACGAACGCGGATACGCAGGTTTGAGGTTACTCTTGAAAGCGATGACGTCACCGAAACCGCCAAACTTGTATATTATTTTTTCGGCACCTAATTGATAATAAGTAGCACTTGAGACGCCATTAATTCATCCTAAAGGTCTATTACTCCAAAAGATCGACCTCCTAGAGGCGGCAACCCTAAAACCGGTTACAGGTCTCTTCTCACCGGAGGTGGACTATACAAACAAACAAACACACATACACACACACTTATATGTATATATCAGGGGTGGCCAAAGCGGCGACCGCGGTCGACCGGTCGACCGCGTAGCTATTTCTAGTCGCCCGCCTGTCTGATATGTAAACATCTCAGTTCCTCGTCTCATATATCATGCGAGACAAACCGTCCGACAGAGACGACGCGCTACAATCTTAAAGTTAGCCGATTATCGGCGCCAGTCTCTCTTTAAAACCCGACGGGTAAAACAAGTGATGACTTAGGGAAAAAAACGATGAACCAAGAAGGAGTTATCCGAATGGTAGGAAAATCGGTAGATGTGATATACATGCACAGAAAAACAAATGGTTCCACCTCTGGCCCTTATGCAAGCGATTATTCGGCTTGGCATTGATTGATAGAGGGGGCGAATGCCCTCCTACGGATATCGTGCCAAATTCTGTCCAATTGGCGCGTTAGATCGTCAAAATCCCGAGTTGGTTGGAGGGCCCTACCCATAATGCTCCAAACTTGCTCACTGGGGGGAGAGATACGGCGACCTTGCTGGCCAAGGAAGCGTTGGGCAAGCATGAAGACAAGCAGTAGAAACTCTTGCCGTGTGCGGGTGGGCATTATCTTGCTGAAATGTAAGCCCAGGATGGCATGATATGAAGGGCAACACAACGGGGCGTAGAATATCGTCGACGTACCGCTGTGCTTGCTCTAAGGGTGCCGCGGATGACAACCAAAGGGGTCCTGCTATGAAATGAAATGGCACCCCAGACCATCACTCCTGGCTGTCGGCCCGTATGGCGGAAGACAGTCAGGTTGTCATCCCACTGCTGTTCGGGGCGTCTCCAGACACGTATTCGCTGGTCATCGGGGCTCATTTTGAAGCGGGACTCATCACTGAAGACGATTCTACTCCAGTCAGTGACATTCTAGGTCGAATGTGCCCGATAGCACTGCAAACGGACTTGTCGGTGTATAGAGGTCAATAGTAGTCGGCGCTAGGGGCGCCATGAGCTCAGCCCCTTTTCTCTGAGCCGCCTATGAATGGTCCTTGCGATCACTGAAGTACCAGTTGCACGTACGATCGATGATAATGATGAATCTGGGGTTCTGAGTGCCGCTGAGACGATTGATCGGTCCTCACGTTCTGTCGTTTCTCTAGGCCGACCGCTTCCTTCCTGACGCTGTATTTCGGATATGATTCACCCATTCCTGCCAACATCGTCTAAAGTGGTATCGCTCCTATCCAAATGTGGAGAGATTCGCCGCTTAGACCAACCGGATTCTTTGAGCCCAACTACACGTCCTCTCTCAAATGCTGATATCTACGCATATTGTTCGCGCACCTGTATGCGAGGCATAGTTACTGTCTACCTGAGTACACGGAATGAAATTCGTAAAAAATTTATGACCTGGAATCGAAATTTCTCCTCTTTAATATCCTGCCAGTTAAACAGTTAAGATGTGCTGCATTGTCAAATGTTCATTCATCGGCCGCCAAAATTTAAAATTTTGCACTTTCCGTCGAAACCTGTATGCATATCAATTTGTGCCCAATTTGCATTACCCCTTCTTGGTGAGTAGTTTTTTTTTTTTTTTTTTTTAAGAGTATATATCAAATAACAGATATTAAAGTAAGAAGAAAACATTTTTTCTCTTATTAAAATAACTTGATATTGAATATAGTGAGTAATATCTAGGATTTTTTTTTTAAATTTAAACTGATTTTTGGCTTTGAATTACTAATTTTCTTATGATCACTCAACACATACGATGTTTGTAGACCACCGCCTATAATTAAAATTACAGGTTGCCCGTAGTGATGAAAAGTTTGACCACCACTGGTATATATATATATATATATATATATATATATATATATATATATATATATATATATATATATATATATATATATATATATACAGTGCTAGATGTCTAGAAATAGAGGTACCGGAACGGTAACTTTCCGGGGTGTGTGCGTGTGGGGGTGGGGCGTATTCCAAATTATTGGTCTGGAAAAAAAATTGTTGGTTATACCAAAACTTGAACATTTTATTTAATTCCAAATTTTATTTTGCAAGACAAGTAACAAAAAAAATGATGAATTTAAATACCTTGGCACTATAATTAATGACAAATATAAACTAAGAACAGAAATTGATAGCAAAATCAAAATGGCTTATAAATGCTTCTTTGGGCTGAGATGACAATTGAGATCTAATCTAGCAAAATTAAATTAAGAATTTATAAGACACTATACTACTTGTATTACTTTACATAAGTGAAACATGGACGTTGTGCATAGACACGCAGCGCTTGCTGGGCATGTTTGAGAGAAAAATCCTCGGGGATGTCTTTGGCCCTGTGCAGGAAGAAGGACGTTGGAGAATCCGATATAATTTTGAACTGTATAGGCTTTATAGGCAATCACAAATAACTCTAAAACACTAATACTAAGTCTTCCGTACAGTCCGACCACAGTACGAAGAACCACGGTTGGCATAGTGCCAAGACGATTCTATTCACGCTGTAGGTAAGGCTGCTGAGCAAGGAGGGGGAAAAGTCTCGTAGTCTCTCGACATTCTTTAGAATCGGTTACTAACTGCGCTTGCTTGCTTTTTCCTCGTCTGTTATTTTGATTATTATATTAAAATTAATGGATCCTTTACCCAACACAACTGCTCGGAATAAGCCGTTCCGTAGTGATTGTAAACGTATAATACACAATGTAATTAAATTGTGTGATAAAGAAGCACTAGAAGGAAATGTTATTGTTCCACTTTCGCAATCCTTAAAGAGAGCTAGTGAAATGACCGGGATATCAATGTCCAGTGTAAAAAGAATACGCAGAGAAGCAAAGGGTGAATAAACTCCAAAATTTGAATCTCCGATGAAACTTCAGAAAAAAAGAACTACCGAAAACGAGCTTTAGATAATTTTGATTGTGATGTAATCCGAAAATATCCACTCCTATAAAACTCCAATATTTTAAATAGATTTGCTTCTTTCTTTTTATTATTTTGAAATTATTATTCACATATTCGATCAAAAATAAAGTTTTAAAAAATAACTTTTAAATTGCGGACAAAAAGCAGTCTGAAATACATTCCGTATTTCACAAACAAACACATCCGAAAATATGACGTTTTCCCCTATTTTCTAAGTAGACTAGCTTTTCTCGCGCATGCGTAACAGCTTCCAGGGACCTTGCTTCCGTGGTCGGACAGTAGTAATAGATTAAGATGGCTTGGCCATGTTTGGATAAGCTCCGAAGATAATCGCTCTAAGATCTTGACATTTAAAAAACCTGACGGATCCCGAGCTAGAGGTAGACCACCGTTAAATGACATTGAAAAAGACTTAAAAACTTTGAAAATTAAAAATTGGAGAGGAGTCGTCGCAGATAGAAGACGCTGGAAGGAGCGCGTGGTTGAGGCAGCCAGGGCCTGTAAGGGGCTGTTGTGCTTGTGATTGTGCTTGTGAAGAAGAAGGCAAGTACAAATATGTGTTGTAGAAAAGTAATATTAGCAGTAAAAAAGCAGAGTGTCATGATTGTTTAAGTTTTGTCCCCATCCTAAAAGATTGTCCAAAACTTCAACATGTTTTCATCATACTTCTTGTCTCTTGACCTCTCCTTACTCTTGACGGCTAATGCTGAATGGTGTCCAGACACAAGCCAAGAGTCAACATACTTAGTTGGGTTAAAGAGCTGAAGAGGAGGTTCATTGATCTTTACAAACAACAGGCCAGAAACTGTTGCAATATTCAGTGATGATCTCAATGTTGTGATAATGAGGTTCATCTGTGAGAAACCTCTTTCACATTCACTGGGCGAAATAGCTATCGAATTGATTGACTGTTTCAACGGGTTGAGACTTTCCGGGAACACTCTTAAGTAGAGATACTCTCGGAATCCTGTAATTAGTTAACTTTCATTAAGTTTGAACTTGGAGGTAAGTTTCCTCATTTCATTTTCCCCAAACGTTATTGGGACATTTTGTGGCTAGTTTTTTCATCCATTACATTGATGGTGTCAGCAAGCTCAAAGTCTTTTTCACTGAGCAGTCTTGTTTCATTAGACTTTTTAAGTGCCTAGTAAAACATTTCGGAGTTCAAAGACTGGTTGTTTTTCCTACCTTCTTTTTCGGAGAGAGGAACTCCGAAAAAAGACAAGTTGTTTACTGCTTCTTGAGCCATCCATGAGTAAAATCCTGGAACTGATTTTCTTTCCTCAAACAAAGAAGCTGAAATTTTTAACTTTTCGTTAGCATAGCTTAGATCAACGTTGCGATGTTGCAAAGCTTCACTTAACTCTGAGATCTCTTGCAATGCATCAGCCATCAAGCCCAGATCTAAAATGAAACTAGTTTCAGTAATCTTTTTGAGGAGGCCTTCAAACGTACTTTTTTCTTTTCTGTCACTGGTTGGGTCCTTTGAAGCTTCTTTAAAGTGATGGACTAGTGCTTAATAAGACCTCCAAACGGCTGACACAGATCTGAAACTAGACGCAACCCAAGATGTGCGCAACTCAAAACTCTTCCGACTTTTAAAAGTTCTGTCTCTAGTAAACTTACACAGGTTCGCAGTTCCCTGCTGTTCTTTGGTGAAGCATGATACACAACATACAGTTTGATACAGTAAGGATTTAAATCTATCAACTCCTGAAACTGACTGAACTACATCAGACACTGAAAGCTCAAGCCTGTGCTTAGCACAGTGCCAAAAAATAACAGAAGGGAATTTTGCACAAAATACTGCTACAACACCTTTGTCTTTACCAATCATAGTAACAGCGCCGTCACATGTTAAGCTTGTTAAGTTTTTACTTAAAAACTTGTCAGTTATTCCATTAGAGTGAAGACAGTTAATCAAAGAGTCAAATACCGCCTTAGTAGTAAAACCATCAAGTTCTACTAAACCTAAAAAGACGTTGGTAGAACCACAAGTACCAGTTTTAGGCAAAAAACAACGAACGTAAACAATCAAACTTGACTTGTTACTAAGGGAAGTTGACTCATCAATTATTATCAGGCTAATTTTCATGTCATTCTTCATTATTTTACTAACAAATGTTTTCTTCATTTCTTTACTTATGTGCAAAGCAATGTTAGTACAGGCTTTGTACGAATGTAAAATGCGACCCATGTCAACTCCATTAAGTTCTTGCAAATCAATTTCTGTTTCAAAATTGTGAAAGCACTGGATTTCTTTAACAATCTTATATGCAGTACGAAATATATTTTCAGTAGCTTGTTTTTCGTGAGCACACTGCTTCAAAACAACTTTCTCCAATACTTTATTTTTACCTTCACATAAAATTTTGACAGCTGCTCTATGACCAGCACTTTCTTTGTGTTCATACATTTTTTATCATTAACGAAGTTTGCTTTTTGTCTTTAGTGTCGCCGTAGCTACTTATCTCACCACTTGCCCACGCTTTTGAAATTTTCATACCTGTTTTCTTATGGACAGATAAAACCCCAGCCTTTTCAAAACCACTTAATCCTAACGTTCCATTTTTAACAAACAACCAGTCATATTTTTGGCAAAACTCGTTTTTTTGCGAGTTAGTCCAGCAATCTGGCACGACATTGTCGCACTCAACAGGTGTATCTTTTTCTTTAGGGTATTCTACATTACAGTCAAGCTTTTCAGAAGCCATTGTTTTTCAGAAGCCATTTGCAGTGTTAGACGACGGTTGCAAACTTAGGCTTTTCATTTCGCCGTCATCGTTATTAACCACTTTGTCATCACTGGTATCGTCACAACTAATGCTGTGCTTGAGTCTTTTACTGCCACCCGAAAGTGAGAAAAAATCGGATAGTTTTTTCTCATTTCACTTCACAATATATCGCACTCACACAGACTTGACACTGTTCAAACGCAACTAACCTCAACAACACAACATGGAAGAAGGGTAGCTGCCTCGGGGAGGTCGATTGTCGAAATGAGGAGTCGGGGCTAATCAATATCTCATTTGCAAACCTGCGAAAAGTCAGTCCAGTCCGAAAAAATGAGTCAGACTACCGCCCCGTCAGCCGGCCAAGTTCAAGCCACAATACCACCCGCTTCAGGGAAATAGTCGCAGTTCACTGTACTCAATAGTAACTCTCAACAAACTACCCTAGCCTCACATCATAATCGATTGTTACGACCTGAGAATGGTTCTTTTACGTGAAGTGTAAAGAGTAGTAGGTCAAGCTCACTCACTAACAACAGAGTAATTTGTGATTAAATAAATGTTTTTAACTGTCGTAATTTTTTTTCCCGTAAAGAGAGGTACCGGAACACCGTTCCGGCCCGTTCCGCCTCAAATCTAGCCCTGTATATATATATATATATATATGTGTGTGTGTGTGTGTGTGTGTGTGTTTGTTTGTTTGTGTGTTTGTTTGAGTTTGTGTGTTTGTTTGTGTGTGATTAATAATAACGCCCCACCAGTTATTAATTCTATTCCATTAATTCTCTACCTTTAATATTGTCTTTCCCCTTATTAACCATTTCGGTTTCTGCTTTTAGGGCCTAGCTGTCGCTGGACGTATTGCACTATAGATGATTACGTAGACAAACGAAACTGACTTTCTATTGTTCTGGATTGGGAGTCAAACTGCGCGTCTTTTAGCGCAATAGACATATGGTGAACAAGATTGTTTTTACTTTATTGTTTGTAAATAGTTTTTGTAAATAATTCTCAATATGTATGCTTCTCATAAACGTTAATCAACTAAATATCAGCAATGTGTTCAAGTTAATAAAATTATAATTTCCATCCACTGGACTGTCTAACTGGATTTGATGCCGCTCAAGCTCGACTACAACTTTTCAATCCAAGAAGCCACAACCTGCTGTAACGATACCCCTTCTGTTCTGATTTCCGAATTTCGTTATACATACACACACACATATATGTATATATGTAACGAAAATACACGTACTCCTATTAAATTATATTTAAAGCGTATTCTAAATCATCCTTTTAATAAAGCACGAGCCCTCTTCCAAAGTGAAACCTAAAAATAATGTGTTATAATTTATATTGCCCCGTAAGGCACGTGCAGATCATTAAGAAGGCATTTGAAATTTTTTAATTCAACAACATCCCCATAATATCTGGCCCGAACCCGAAGGTCTCGTTAAATTTGCATATAATAAATAAGTCCTGTTTTCAAATTCTTCTTTTTAATATAACGCAGATCTAGCAAGCGCATGATTTAGCAATTAGTTAATCCCCGGAGAACCACGACGTGGACACGTGAACTCCACGAGACTAAATTCGTCCAATTAAATAATAAGTAGTTTAGGCCCCCTGGTGGCAAGATCAGAAAAGTCATTTGACAATTGTCTGAACAGAAGACTTCTCTCACTTAACTCTGTCAGGTAAGCAGTCGCTGTTTTCGCGTCCCGTCCTGGCGGACACCGAACAAGTCCTGTGGCCGTTACTGCTTTTCACTGCTAACTCCCTTTGTATGTAACTGCTCCAGATGTGCTGTCAGATATCATGTTCTTTTCCGGTCAAGTTATGTGGCCACTACAGCTATAATGCCTTCGTAATGCTTACTGATTAAATAAAAGGGATTTCGTGGATCAACGACTGCCATCATCTCTCCAGTGTCTTTCTGTGTTTGTTTCTCTCATCATCCAACGAGCGACTGCATATGTATGACCAACACTCCCTCGTGCCGACTGCATCTCCAATAAGTTCACCTATTGTGATTCACAGGTCTACAAAAATTTATTTGTTGTTGTTGCCTAGGATTTTACAGCTGATTTTTGCTACATTTGGGGCGCTGAATCTAAATATAAAATCAGTTTTTCTTTATCAGCTCTACTTTTTTAGATACAGTAAAACCTCGTTTATCCCTACTAACTGGGACCGTAGGCAATCCGGGCAATCGAAAATCCGGATGTACCGGGTAATATGGATAATAAGCAATACAAAATCCTTAACTAAGAAGACTTTGTAGCGTACTGGAAATACGGTCTTATTTTTTCCCGAGATCCCACAAGAGCTTAAAACACAGCTGCGTATTTTTCAAGGAATGAGTTGCTCGGTTCCACCAGTTCGGAATACTTGGGGGATTAAAAAAACGTTTTTTCCCACAGATGCAGCCAGTAAAGCTGTCATCTTAACGTTTCTGCAATGTAATAAAGTTCGGCGTCTACGAAGAAACTGGCACCAACGGTTGCCGACCCCCCTCGCTGGGAGAGAGAGACGCTAGAGAACGCGGCCTGTGCGGATGTGTGTTTTAGGCTCCGTACTTTGTGAATCTGCACGGGATTTTTAAATTGAATATGTTGCACTGTTTAAATGTTAATTTTTTTTGTTTAATAAACTGCTGAGTTTTTGTTTTAAAAATTTTGCCTTCGTTTGTTAATTAGAACTCTGTCTTTCTTTGTTATGGATCCCATGGTAGTAATTTTTAGCAACGCCTCAGAGAGAATCGCCTTACCTACTTACAGTGACGCTACAACGTACTTGTAACAAAATAAACAATACTATGTAATTTTGTTTTGTAACAAAATTACATAGTATTGTTTACAAGCCATTAAAAAATATATAAATAATCTTTCGCATCATTTCTTGACAAAGAATTGGTAAGTCTAGTGAAGCTTTCTTAAAATCAACAAAATACATTTTATTACCATAATTTATTGTACAATCTATGCAGGAACTGCACATTGAATCAAACTAAAAAGCGAATATTTGACGTACTTGTAGTTACGTTCTTGCTTTCATAGTTAAAAATTATTATCTAATGTGAACACTAAATAAAAATAATGTTTACAAATCTGATCCGGTTTATCCGGAGATACGGATCAACGAGAGCCGGATAAACGAGGTTTTACTGTACGGTGTTTTTCTATTCAATACCGTGCCGTAATGTGTGGGTGATTCGTCCTCCTGGGAAACTGGACTCCTGTGAAAAATGTGTCTTCCTGAATATTTTTCCAGATGATTGGCGCCTATTTATTAACAGCTCAAAGCGAAGATTGAAATGCGTCCATCTACACAATGGGAACAAATATGGTTCAATACTAATTGCTCACTCAGCGAAAATGAAAGAAGAATATGACACCATAGCTTTGGTCTTGGAGATGATAAAGTACCATGAACATCAATGGGTGATATGTGTGGACTTAAAAATGGTAAAATTTCTCCTTGGACAGCAAAGTGGCTACACCAAATATCCTTGCATCGTGTGTCTCTTGGATAGCAGAGACAAAACACACCACTGGGTTAGAAAAGAGTGGCCTAAGAGAGAAATATGGAAGTTGGGGAAAAGAATGTCATTAACGACCACTTAGTTGGACGAGAGAAAATCTTCTTTCCAACACTCCATATCAAGCTGTGCCTAATGAAGCAGTTTGCAAAGGCTCTTGATAAGAACGGATCATGCTTTGCATATATAGGGGAAAATGCCTAAATTGAGTACGGAAATAATTAAAGCAGGAGTATTTGACGGCCCACAAATAAGACAACTCCTTAAGGATCATGCATTCGTAAATTCCATGAATGAGACTGAGCGAAAAGCCAGGACTTCCTTTGTTGCAGTTGTCGGAAATTTTCTGGGCGAATGCAAATCTGATAACTATGTTGAACTGGTAAACGAGATGCCAAACAGTTTCAGATCCCTTGGATGTGACATGAACATTAAGGTGCACTATTGACACAGCCACCTTAATGTAGACACCTTATTTAGACCATTTTCCTGAAAATTTAGGAGACACCAGTGAGGAACAAGGTGAAAGATTTCACCAGGATATTAAAACTATGGAGGACCGCTACCAAGGAAGATGGGATACGCACGTGATGGTAGATTACTGCTGGAGTTTTAAAAGGAACTGTTCCAAAATACACTGCTGGCCACCCAAATTGCAACACCAAGAAAGACAAGAGATATCACAACAAAATTTAGTTTGTAGATAACATGTTGACCAAGTATCAAATGATTAAATTTATAGACTTCTGTGAAGTGTGGTTCCTGCCAAAATCAGTAGCCAGAGTAGCCGCCATTGTTGGAGATCATCGCTGCCACACGCCTCGGCATTGATTCAAAGAGACTTTGGATGAGTTCTTGGGGTACAGCAGACCAAGCAGCTTCCACACGTTGCCAAAGTTGATCTGCTGTGGCAGCTGGGGATGGAATCTGGGTCAATCGTAGAGCAACCATGAACCACATGTTTTCTATCGGCGAAAGATCCAGAGAGCGAGGCGGCCAGGGAAGCAATTCAATCTGGCGATTGACGAAGAACCGTTGGACAAAGCGTGCCACGTGTGGTCGCGCATTATCCTGTTGAAATATGGCCCTGAAGGTAAGGATGGACAACTGGCTCCAACACCTCGGAGATGTAGCGCTGGCTGTTTAAAGTACCGGCAATGCGTACTAGAGGTGTGCGAGAGTGATATCCAATACCGCCCCATACCATAATACCCGGTGCAGGACCAGTGTGGCGGTGAATAACGCAGCTGTTCAGCATCCTCTCTTCACGGTGTCTCCAGAATCGAATGCGACCATCGTGGTGTTGCAGACAGAAGCGTGACTCGTCAGTAAAGACAATTTCATTCCATTCTGCCGTCCACATCCTTCTGTCATCGCACCATTGGCGGCGGAGACGTCTGTGGTTCTGCGTCAAGGGTAGACAAAGCAATGGACGACTTGCGGACAGACCACTCTGCTGTAAACGGCGTCGAATGGTACGCGCAGACACTGGATGATGCGTTACAGATTGCATGTTGTAAATTTCATGCTAATGCATGAAATTTCATGCTAATGCATGTTGTAAATTTCATGTTATTTGCATGTTTCCTTCAGGGTGTTGCATTTACAGTGGCCAGCAGTGTACATTCAAGAATGTCACGGAAAAGAAATTCCTGAAGTGTTCAGTGACTAGTTGGTTTCATCTATGACTTTTTCATCTTTCTTGCTCTTTGTAATTAGAAAAGTACTACTGCAGTATTCTCCAGGATTTTTATGTTCTTTTAACACTTTTAAAAATTATAATAATAATAACAAATTCCGTGTTTGTTTTTTTTAATTTGATCCATGGATTTAACTTAAAATAGTGTAACGTATATTTCACTAAAATGTTATATCTTAGAAATTCGAGCTCCCGGGCAAAAACTAATGCCATATTTAAAATCAGGGCATCAAATTCATATGAATTCAGCTCCAAATACCCCGGCACCAAAACCACTGTTGACCTCTCTTATTATCACTCATTCACACACACACACACACACACACACACACACACACATATATATATATATATATATATATATATATATATATATACACAGTGGAATCTCGGTCTATCGTTTTTCAAGGGACCGGCTGAACTGAACGATAAATGCGGGAAAACGATAGATGCGGAAACATAACAAAGCAATATGATCGTCGGGACTGAGTGAAATAGACGGGAAACACATACAGGAAAACACAACGGGAAACACATACTGTAAAAACGATGCTTCGGTGAACGATCGATCGAGATTCCACTGTACATATATATATAAATATATAAATCAGAACTGAACTTTTAACCATGAACTGTAAACTTCATAAAATGTTATTTGTAAACGCATATAATGTCTGGCGCAAGAGGGCGCCGCTAGCACGAACATTATCACGACCCCTCTACTCTGTTTTGGGGAGAACATTAAGACTCCCGCTTTGGATTCCGTCGTAGACGGACTACTTTTTTTTTTCAATTCTAAATGTAAATAAACTTTAATTGTTCATTGTTATTTACGATGGTTGTTAGTTTATGTTGTGGATGTTTTTATTGTAACCCCGCGACCCATATATATATATATATATATATATATATATATATATATATATATAAGAAAATGTAACGTCCGGAGTCTTAGAGAAATCCTGATCTCTCTGAGCCGCATCAACCTGATGAAGTCTGAAGAGTAAATCAACCGAGCTATTCGATGAGTCATCTTTAAACAAAATAACAGGTTAGTTGCTGTTTTCTAGTGTCCCTGGTGCTCACACTACGTGATCGCCTTCTGTTGTTGATATTAAGATAGTACAGAAAAAAGAATAAACCAAAAAAAAAGTTAATTCAGAAACGATGCACACTGGAAATGGACTGTAGATTGCAGCTGGTCTTTCGAGAGGGACCGCGTTCATTGCAGGCCAAGGATAGACTTTTAGTCCAGTACATCCATGCCTCATGCGGGATTCGATCCGGCTCCCCCGTCACGTCAGGCGGATGCCTTAACCCTTTTGTCACTTGACAACTAAAATGTTGGTTGAAAATAGGGATTAATAAACATTTTATAAGTTTCCTGCTGTCCTCCTCTCCAGAAGATACCCCTTGCGCTATGGTTCTCTGAAAAAAAAAAAAAAAAATTCCTATCAAAATTCTTTCAGCTGCTTGACTGTTGGATACATTAATGGAACGTTATTGGCACGTTTTGCAAGCTTTAAAAGACCTCATGCGGAAGTGAAAGTAGATAACGAAGGGAAACGTAAGGTTTTTCGTTGTATGGTGACATGAAAACATTTTCCTCAAGGTGTGTTATGACAGCGGGGGATGTTGTTAGCGTATTAACGTCGATGCTATGAAAAATGGCCAGACTCCGTTTCGAAAGTACAAGTGGGCTTTTTATTTCAGATAATTTGTTAATTTTTTTTATAACAGCTAAGTAGTTGAGTATGTCAACTTTTCGCTTGGTAAGCAGACAGCTGTAATCGCAGCTTTTAGTTTTCTGGACGGCAGTATAGTCTTAAATGTTTCTAAAAATATTTTTTTCTCTTTCCTCTTCTTTCGTGACCTCATTTTTTACATTGATAGGTGTATATGTCCTGTAAGCAAAATTTCTCAGAAACTAACATTATGTAAAAAGTTTGAAATCATAGTATAGCTCAGAACGCTAACCACTACACCATGTGGGCCGCGTATAAATGTGAATATAAGAATTATTTAAAAGCGTAGATAATGTTGGATTGAAAATAGAGATGTAGAATATTGACGACAACAACATATTTTTGACTTTCACTGATTTTATTAGGCCTTTTGAAAGGCTTTTTTAATAATTGCTTTATGATAATAACAATAATATTATTAAAATAAAAAGATTATTTTTTCAAATTAATTTAGTACCTCTCGTAAGTGAAGATAAGGCTTTTTTTTTTTTTTTTAAATTTTTGACTTCCCTGGCAAGTATTTAGATAGAGAGTAATTAATAATCGATTGAAGAAATAGTAAATAAATTTAGGCGATCTCTGCATACATATGAGTGCTACTTAATGAGTTTAGAGTTAAATTGTTTATTGTATATGTAAACTCAGATTACTAATCCTTTAATGTCATACGTGACACTAGATTCTGTAACATATAGAACTCAGTTATATTTCAGTTATTGATTCCACTCAATATTTGAGAGAAACTATTGCATAGCTTAGAGACAATTTTACTGTCTTATTTTCCATAATTAATGTAAAAATTTCATTACATATAAAACATAATGAAACGTATTTAATAAACATCAAGGATTTATCATCAAAAATTTTTGGATGAAAGAAAGTGGCATCTATCAAAAGGAGAATGAAATCAACTCCGTTCTTTCTCTCTTTAAAATATTAAAGGGTAACAGCTTCCTGTCATTGTTGTGCCTAGATAAAATGAGATTTCTTATGATCATAAGGATTAAATGCATCTGACCTAATTTCGCCCGTTTATTGGTGATCTCACTAAAGAATAAAACAGGATCAAAAAAGCATCTGTAGAGAGATCATGAAATAACTTTCTCTCTCTCTAAACTCAGATAAAGTAAGCTATAATTTAGCCTCAATTTTCTACTATTGGTAAACATTGTAGCTCAGAAAGATGAAAAATATTTCACAGAAGATATAAAATTTCACGATGCGCAAAGAACTTGAAAAGTTTTTATTTTGAGTTTAAAAGAGAAACAAATACTCTAATTGTTGAATCAATCCTTCCTTATATCTACTCTTTATCAACCAGGGTCTACTAAAAATGAATCCAGAAATACCGAAACTTCTAAATTTCTCTATATACGTATATTTTTTCAAGCAATATTTCTGCATCTCGTAACGAGATAAATGAGTTCAGAAAGGATAAGGAAATATTTTTGCTGTAATTACTTGTTAATTAAACATGTTTAAGTATTTTCAAATTACTAGCAAACCTTCTAATTTTTTTTCTAAAAGCTTATTTGAACAAATATTGCTGGATTGAATTAGCAATTTTTGAGCGATACTTTTAGGTCCCGAAAAAGAGGATTTCTAACCCCTCTAGTAGCGCTTATTGGTCTGCACATTCTTCACACAGCTACTCGGGTTTTAGAGAGAAAATAATCCATGTATGTATGGATATTTTTGTGTTAATACGGTAATATAACTAGGGACTGGTCAAAGCCTTTTGAAAAAACGAGAGGAAAAGGAACAGCGCCTCTTTGAACTATGAGACATGTCCGAAGTAGGTACTTAGTTGATGACAGTTGCAATTTTAAAAGCCTTATTCTACGTGAAATGAACAAATCCAAGACAAATGATGGAGATGCCCGTTATTTTTGCAATGCAAATGCGTTGAAATCTGTTTCCCTTTATCTGAGCTTCACCCGTAAGAAAATTCATTGATGGGAATAATAACATAAATGTAAAATGACAGTTTAGGATTGCTTAACTTTTAATCTGAATTATTTCACTTAATAGTATAGCATTTCTGGGGATAGCTTGCTGTTCAATCCCTTTTCTCGAGTCCATGACACTGAATTACTGGGGCAATGGTTTTTTTTTCTTTTAGTCCATGGACCCCCCCCCCCCCCCCGTGGACAGATTATCAGAAATACTATCCAGAATTGTCTTTTAGTATTCATTCCGCTTTCGAATAATTTACTTTTGTTAACAGGGAGCAAACCTCACCCCACGCTAGTTGTTAATTGTCTTTGAGTTTGCTAAAAGCAGTTAGTGATAAGCCATTATATGCCAGTGTTCGTTCATATCTGTTTTACAGATATAGTTAGTGTATTCTAAATTTAAACCTCCGGCACCTCCTCGTGGTGGGCCCTAGGGGGTCTGCCGAAGGGCAGACTGCTAACGCCGGAGGAGTGTGGAGTTGAGGTGAAAAGATGGGCAGCCACGGTAAAGAAACCGAGAGAGAAAAGATTGAGGAGTTGGGTGTGCTCACTGAGGACCTAGTGAAACTTAAACACCAAAGATTAATAAATACGACAAGCACGACAAAGTTAATAGTAGACATTAAAAGGCAATTAAATGAGGACATCTTGGAGTTGGTTAACGCGATATCAGACTATCAAAAGATAATTAATTATCTGAAAGAACAAATTAGCATATTGGACAAAAGGGAAATTAAGACTTACGCCGAAGATGCGGAGGGAAAGGTTAAAGAGAAGAAAAAGTGGATGAAAAAGACCTCGGAGAGAAGTTAGGAATGAGATACAGATAATTCCGTTAAACGCCCAAGAATCTGATGAAATAAAAAGATTGTAAAAGAGAACATAAAATCCGATAAGCTGGGTATTGGAATAAGAACATGTAAGAGAATAGGAAGAGGCGGTATCTTGGTAGAAGCGGAGACGAAAGAAGAATTAGATATATTTGTTAAAAAATTTGAAAGAAATAAAGAGGTTAATACGTTGTACTATTTAACACGTAAACCTAAATTGAAAGATCCGAGAATTATGATATATGATGTGGAAGAAACATATGAGAAGGAAGAATTTAGAGGTACTTTGAAGAGGCAAAATATGGAACTGGAGGACTGTGATATCGATGTGTTGACGAACTTTAAGACTAAGAAAGGAAATAATTGGATTATAAGAGTAAAAGGAGTTTATAGAAATATAGAGGGTAATAAAAGGCTTAAAGGTGGCTGGAAATTTTGCAACTGGAAGGAGTACAGACAGCCGGTTATTTGCTACAGATGTTGGGTTTTCGGCCATGGGGCCAAACATTGTAGAAATAAAAAGATATGTTGAGTTTGCGCTGAAGACACACACCAAGACAAGCCATGCAAGAAAGAACTAACTTGCGCAAATTGCGCAAGATTCCAGAAGAAGACAGGGGAAAATCTGGACATGAAACATCTCCCTACGGACCAAATCTGCTGTAGATACCAAGCAGAACTTGAAAAGATTGTGAAAGTGACAGATTATGGAAGCTCGGAGACATGGGCTCCTTGATCCTACAGATATGATGACTTTGTATATGCTGATTTCGAATATTAATTTTGTGAGTCACGAGTGGTGACCGATGTTGTATTTATAGTTGAATTACATTGTTTGTCATTTTGTTCCGGTTGCCTGTACAAGTGGTGCAGGACTTCTGTACACTTTTGTTAAAAGTTGAATAAAACTTTTAGTCGATGTACACTTCCCTCCAAAAGTTCAGGTACAACATGTTTTCTAAGTCTAATTTAAAAATGAATGAACAGAGAATCAAGAAATTTTGACGAAATGCGCACTAAACAGTTCTTTATGAAATGCGACAAAGAAATTTACACAATTTACGTGTTAGCTCTTATTTTGCTAACAAGGATATCTTCAGATTGCTGGAGAGCGTAAGATCAACAAGGCATTATACTTTATTAAAACAATAACAAAGGTTTTATTTGAAACATATTTAAAACACTTAACGGTTCGCCGTCATACGTGCGACGCCATTCATTACACATATCTCTCTCTCTCTGGCTTACAGTATCGCAGTGCGCATGCGTTAACATTCTTTTTGCGGTCTGTCACATGCTGCCATCTTTTGACATAGAAAATTGCTTACATACGTAATTTACATATGTTACAGCAAAAAAAGCCCATTGGCAGAAAACTCCATTTTTGGAGAAAACAGTATATCACACTATTCTGTAGAAATATGTCATAGAAACGTTAAAAAATGGTTTCTTATAAGGAATAGCCCCCCCCCCCCCTAGCTGTAATGCATTGCCGGCACCGACTTTCCATGCTGGCAATTAAGTTGTAGGACATTGAAATGGGAAGCGAAGACCAAACATGGGGTAAACCTTATTCCAGCTCATGTAACGACCTTGGAGGAGGACTTAAAGCAGCAACGTGTCTGCCAAGGTCGTCCCAAACATGCTCTATCGGATTCAGGTCTGGAGATAGAGCTGGCTATTCCATTCGCTCCAAACCGTGACCCTCAAGATAATCCTCTACAAGCACAGTTCGGTGAGGAATTGCATTATCATCCATTGGAATGAATTCCTTGCCAATAGCAGCGGCATATGGGCGGACATATTGATCAAGGATCTCGTCCCGATATCTTACTCCAGTCAGAGTTCCTCTATGGAACACATGCCAGTCAGTGTGATCACTGAAAGATATTCCTGCCCAAACCATGATTCCACCACCTTTGAAACCATGTCATTCAGTAATGTTAGATTGGTTGTATTTCGTTCCTTGTTCCCTCCAGATCAGAAGATGCCCTGAATCTCTCTCTAGTGTGAACCTGGAATCATCTGTGAAGAGTACAGAAGCCCATTGCCGTCTGGTCCAGGAAACATGTTCTCTTGCCCAACATAAACGGAAACTTCTCGGTCGTCGGTTAAGTGGGACACCCACAACTGGTCGTCTTGCATAGAGACCACAATTGTGAAGACGTCTTCGTACCGTAGTATCGCATATTCTTGTCTCTGAGGCGGAAAAATGATCTGAAACAAACTGAGGCACAGAAATGTTTCTCCTTCGTCGGGCAGAAAGAGCTGACCGAAAGAGCTGGCCGAAAGAGCTAGAAAAGGTCTCCCGCAGGTGTTGTAACTTGTGGTCGGCCTGGAACATGTCTTCTAGACATAGAATCTTCTGATGCAAACTGATTCCACAGTCATTGGACCACACTTCGAGACACAATGAGACGTCTAGCTTCATCAACTTGTGACAATCCCATTTCCATCCCTTCGATCGCCCGCAACCTTAATGAATCGGGGGAAACGACTTCTCCGAGACATTGGTAGGCTCTCCTGGATCCTGTCATCGAAATTGCCAACAAAAATTGAAAATAAACCATCATGCACAATACTTACTCACAAAGTCAGGAAAGTTTGATTTTTCCACATTTTCTCTTACCACAACCCTTGTCCAGAAAGTTCGGTGAATGTGTCTATAGTTACAATGGATTATTGTCTTACATGAAACAGCTGTTACTGTCCTTGGAATTAATCCCCGTAGGCTGTAATGCACATCTGGGAACGACTGTACAAGTCTTGGAAACTCCTGGCGTAGTCGTCTTTAGGAATGTCCTTCAGCTGGGTCGTAGCATTACGTTAGATGTCCGAAAACCCGTGGCCCTTCAGGACTGATTTCAATTTGGGGAACAAGAAAAAGTCCAGGGGAGACAAGTCTGGGGAGTTGAATCACGGACACAACTCGCCTGTTTGCCAGAAACTGCTGCACCAGAAGTTTCTTCACGTCATTGCCGGGCAATGACGTGAAGCAGGGTCCAGTTGCCTTGCATGGCGCACAGATTGATCCGTTGCAGCAGACTTTTCTGTATATCCATGTACTTAGCGGCATTTAACGTGGTGCCCTCAAGGAGGATTTCTTTATGGATGAGACCCTCACAGTCGAAGAATACCACGAGCATTTCGACGAACCACTCCATACTTTGACGCTTGTCATCGGAGTCGTACTTCAGTCACCAGCTGGTTTTCAGGAAATTTGGGTTTCGATCCGCCATGTCGATGAAGTCTCCACAGGCGTCAAGCCAAATTTGCATTTGTTCCGGCATCAAAGTGTGGGGCACAAGTCGGAAACAAAGCTTGCGTTTTCCCAAATCCTGGGTCAGTATGAGGTGGACCATCTCACGACCAATTCCCACTTCCTCCGCTATCATTCGCACTGTCACATGACGATCCTTGGCCAACAATTCCTTCACTTTCTTACGTTGTCCGGGTTGCGTGCAGTTGCAGGCCGATCACATCGGAGGAGTCTTCAATGGTGTCCCACCCTTCTCGGAAGCGTTTAAACCACTCGTACGCGCACTACTTCAAGGTGACAGCACGTTCTTCGTAAACTTCTAGCAGCATTTCACGAGTCTCTTTCGCTAATTTTCCAAGTTTGAAACAGAACAGCATATTCGTTCGCTGATACATTTTGAATTTCGACCGAGCGCACAACACCTTAACTCTACAATGAACTGTTTCCACACGATAAGCTAACTCGCAGCGCCGCCGTTCAGGAACTGGTTAAGACCAGTCTTCACCTGTCGGGCACGGTATGCGCCGGTTGCAAACTTTTACGACCGTGAGCACTATGACGTCATTCACAGAAAATTCTGGACAAAGGTTGTATTATATAAGTGACAATTCTTTAAAATGAAAGTGGTGACCAAAGTTTTTTTTTTGCATGCGTTTTCTTAAAGTTCGATACTATCCTTCATATACACTATGAATATTATTGTTTCTGCCTTTATTTTAATGGTGAGCTTCGAAAAACATCTTGTACCTTAACTTTTGGAGGGCAGTGTATTTTGCAGAATGGTGGCTGCTTGCTAAATTGGGATTATAATTTAAATAAATGTTTAAACTTTGGCTCTTGAATGACTCTGAATGTAAGACCGCAAGTGAATGGTATCAAAGGGCATTGATAGGACTATGGAAGTAGCGAAGTACCCCGCTGGCACGGGGCGGGGAACTGGACCAGGTTCGGGCCTGGGGAGTCGGAGTGAGACGGGTTGCCGTCGTGGTGACCGGCATCAGTAGTAGCAATGAGCTGATACTCTATACAGTGGAGGTAGCCGGAGTATTTTCGAAACCTTACT
This sequence comes from Dolomedes plantarius, assembly GCA_907164885.2. Lineage (NCBI taxonomy): Eukaryota > Metazoa > Arthropoda > Arachnida > Araneae > Dolomedidae > Dolomedes > Dolomedes plantarius. The sequence continues at coordinate 200,456,212 of OU015494.1, forward strand.
TTTGTTGACAGTCGAGCTGTCGAGTAAAGGTGGAAGAGGACATGAGATTCAATATATTAAATATTGAATATGGCATTGAATGTTACAGTAGCATAGATGGAACATCACTCAGAAACCAAAAATATATATGCTTATACATGTTGTGGTGAAGTCACCGCACTCAAATACCCCCCGATTAAAATTCCAAGAATCTTACTGCACGGAAAACTATTGTGTAGAGGGAATCGCTCTGCATTCCTGGGCCGAAAGGGGGGTCTCGCCAAGAGGACGAGTTAATGAACTTTATCTTTCCAGGAAGCCTTTGTTCTTTGCAGTCGTAAGTGAGCAGTCGTCAAAGGTGGTTGGACTGCTACCGCCATGAAGCTACAGAGCTGCCGAAGGTACCGCCGTAGAAGCTACAGAGAGGTAGTAGCCATGAAGCTACTACTGCCATGAAGCTCTGTAGCTTCATGGCTACCGCCTAAAGGAAGACTCTCGGATCCTGAAAGGAGACCACCTCATTTGGAACCGTTAACGAAATGGACTGTTCAACATAGGCGTTTTCGATTGTTAGTGATCAAAGAAGACCAGTGCGCCGGGACAAAGGAAGGCGGTAGTAGCCATGAAGCTACTACCGCCATGAAGCTCTGTAGCTTCATGGCTACCGCCTAATGGAAGACGCTCGGATCCTGAAAGGAGACCGCCTCGTTTGGAACCGTTAACGAAATGGACTGTTCAGCATAGCCGTTTTCGATTGTTAGTGACCAAAGAAGACCAGCGCGCCGGGACAAAGGACTAGATTTTGAGGAGCCGAGGTTCAGCGAGCGCCAGAGTACACCATCGATGGCAAGAGGGTCTTTTGTGCAGAGATTGCGGGAAGAAGGTTATTTTAAACAACCGCCACATGCCTCCAGGAGGAGAACGGGGTTTGCTTTGACTTCGGTCACTACGTACGGGGGACTGGCCTTTTGAGAACACCCGAAGGAGTGGGCCGGAGAGCCCTGAATCGAACTGTTGTTACTTTGGCTGGAGACCAGAAATGCACTGGGTGTGCAAACACCTCTGATTTTTTGTAAATAACTGCTTAATTTTATGTGTCAACTAGCGGAATACCCGTGCTTTGCTGCGGAGTACATTCAAATGAAATAATCGTAACGGATATATTATAGACAAAATATTGTAGAAAAATATATTCAAATTAAATCTAATAGATCATACTAAAGAATATAGTACAGTTAATATAGTACAGTTTGAGGAACATTTCTTTTACTGTATTTTAATATTTTTTTGGATAATGTACAATCGTCTGCCGTATTAGAAAGGAAAAAAAAATTTTTTTTGTCCATTTGTTTCGTTGTTATGCACGTGAAGCAAAGTTAGTTTAAAGTATCACAAAAAGAAAAGAAACCACGTGATCAGCATTTAATAAATTAAATTCTAAAAATTAACCTTTAAAAATTCACCAAAAATCAGAAAATAGAGGTAAAGATTAAAAAAAGATTTCATTTTAAAGAAATATTTATGATCTTTCCCGTGATATAAATTTTATAACCCTCAGATTATTATTTTAAATGCAAACTTAAAAAAAGTTACAAAAACAGCTTAAAAATTTAATTTTAAAAAATCTAAGAAGAATTTTTCAAAAATCTTTCTTAGTGCACCCCTAGACTATAAGAAGAATTGCCATGCAAAATTTCAGCCCTTTAGGTCCAGCGGTTTGGTCTGTGCATTATCTGTCAGTCAGTCAGTCAGTTACGGAACTGTTTTATATACTATATAGATAAAGAGTTTAACGCTTTAACCTCGTCTCGCTTCAGGTTTATTCTAAAGAGATAGATATACTTGGTTTTAGCCTTAGTTGGCTTCGCTATTAGATGAAGTCGGCAGTGAAGTGGAATAGCCCAGTTTACCATAATGAGTGTTTTCATAATTAATATTTCCATGACTGATCCTATTAATGTGTGAAATTTCTGTAATGATTATAAACAAATGCGACAGTTTATAATGAAAGAATTTTTTCAAGATAAATAAACATTGATTATTATTTATTTATAATTCACCAAAAAAAAATGATATCTGAAACTATTAGACAAACTCTTTTCTATGCGAAACGCCATCGACAAGCTTTCAGAGTGTCGAAACCACTGCTTTAATGCGATAATTCTTTTTATTTATTTATTTATTTGACAGAAATTTGACAGTTATATCAACATTAAGACCTTGGATTAATAAATCTCGCCTTTACTATTTTAACCATATATGTCCACCTGTTTCATTTGTCACGCTTAAATATGGAGTGGTATCATTTCATCTCATCTCTAGTGTCATTGTTTTGGCACTAAACGGTTTCAACACTGATGTTTGCGCTTGAAACGTGTGCCGTCTAACGTTGCAGAATTCGTAGATAAATGCATGTTGTGAAAATCGTTCGTGACCATTCAAATAACTTGCGTAACCTACCTTTTAATTTTCCGCTTTCACTACATGCTGGAACTTCCGCTATGCGTGGGCGTGTTCTTCAAACGACTGGTAACGAACTCGAAATGAATTATTTAAAGAGCGATCGCTCGTTAAGAAAAGAAGGTAGTTATATGATAAATATCTAAGAAATTTATATGATAATTATCTCAAAAAAAAAGGCAAAATATTTTTATTGAATATTACATTGTTACCGCGAAAGGCAACTTGGAAAAAATCGAAATAGGGACAAAGAAGACATAAAAGTGGTTTTACTTATAAATACACTTTTACAACGTCGAGAAAATAAGTTACTGTATTTAGACTGTGAGAAGACATATGTATTTATATCTAATATATATCTCTCACACACAGACACACACATATATATATATATATATATATATATATATATATATATATATATATATATATATATATATATATATATATATATATACCGGGTGAGTCATAAAATTCGTGCAAATTTCAAAAATTCATAATAAAAGAAGTAATGCTCGGAAAATTTTTCTGTTTGCGCCAATAAGATCAGAGGGACATTGGATTTTTTCCCATGTAAAAAAAAAAAAAATTCCAAAAGTAACCGAAAGAGGGAACTTTCACGTCATACTGAGACGTTTTATGCAAATCAGGCAAACTCAAACAGAAAATCAAACAGATGACAATAACATGAGACTGCATTTATTTTAAAGTAACAGATGTTCAACATTACTACCAGCACAAGGTAATAGGCAAGTGAGAAGCGTCACTAAGCCCATTACAACGGATTGTAGTATCGATGGCAGCGACTGTCTGTCGAATGACATATTTCAGTTACACCAAAGTGGTTGGGGAGCCCCGGTACTCAAGTATCCCCCCCCCAACTAAAAACTTGCCGGGGTCAAGTCTAGTGATCGTGAGGGCCACTGAACCTTACAACCGCGACTTATAGAACTCGGTCTTCAGTGAAAGATTCCAACAGGAACGTCTTGATATCACGTGAAATGTGGGGAGTGGCACCATCCTGCATGAAGGTGACAACAGGTAACGCATGTCTTTCCTGCAATGCAAACTTAGCGTGGTCACGCAAAAGTGGAAAGCCCTCTTTCGGTTACTTTAGGAAACTTTTTTTTTTACATGGAAAAAAATCCACTGTTCCTCTGATCCTATTCGCCAGAACAGAAAATTTTTTCGAGCATTATTTCTTTTATTACGAATTTTTGATTTTTGCACGAATTTATGACGCACCCGGTATATATATATATATATATATATATATATAGTATGTGTGTGTGCGTATGTATGTATACGATGCCTCTATACATTCATAATACTTTTGTGTTTTGTGAGGGAAATATGAGAAACGCCTACACACGCCATATTAAATATCAATATTACGGGTAAAAGTTCTAAATTACCTAGAACTGAGTAACGTGATTCATGTAGGATTTTCTGTGAGGAGGATTTCTCAGTACTTTCATAGTCAAAGGTATTATATATCACGAGAAAAATGAATTATTTCGCTAGAACAGAGGTTCCCAAACATATTTGGTGTAACGCCCTCCTTTCAGAAAATATAATTACTCAGCGCCCATCTGGAAACTTCCTTTCTTAAGCGAAGAAACCGAGATGCAGTGGCAAATTTGTGTCCTTTTGTATATCTATATTTCTATCTATGTCCTTCAACATAGTAAAGAAAGAAGTTGTAAATAAGACACTTTGAAGCTTAAAATTATAAAATTACTTACCAACCATAGTGACATTTGCATTACATACAGAAAATGAACATAATAAAGGATAACCATTAAAGTAAAAATTACGAATAACAAAATCTAATCCTAATGAAAGGATAAACTGCTATCAATTTATCAGTGTTCGGCTCTATATCTGTCAGCAGAATTTATTTGCAATCGTCGAGATTAGCCATTTGTAGTCGGTTTCTGTTTTTAGTAGGCAGATTTGTGACTGCACTGAACTCATGTTTCACCAAATAAAATGAAGGAAATGCAATTAAACACTTTTGTGCTATATCCAGGATAAAATATCGGCATCTATTTTTGCAGCCAGACCTACTGGCAGCGGAGTTTGAATTTAAATTTACCGAACCCCTGGATCGTTCCAGCGCCCCCTCGAAAGGGGAGGGGCAGTATAGCCCACCTTGAGAAATCCTGCTGTAGTGTGTGGAATATTTTAGTGTATTTTAGCAGCTATTTACTATCTTTACTATCTTTCCATTTCCTACCATTGTAAACCACGAAGGCTAAATATTTTTTAAGATAATTATTTTGATATTGTCTTATAAGTTGTCATCGATCTGAATTGCTGCTAAGTCTGTTGTGGGGTTGAAAAGCTTAGTACTATTAAGAACTGAAATAAGCGACTTTGACACTTCTGCCATTATGGTTACCCAAACTTTTTACGTTATTTTTATGTTTATCTAAATTTCTGAAATAATCTTTGCCAGAATATATTATCACGATTTTGACAACAAAAGTAGCCGTACGCAAAATTTTACAGTTCATCTGGAACAATAGTTTTCTACAACTTATAAATTTGCTATAAGCTACAATACTATTTCAAGTTTTCTATCTCATGCTACAGACAAAAAAGAATTTTAAAAATTTTATTCTGTTGTTTCCCTCTTATATTTTTTCCATACATTTACTTTTATAATAACATTATATTTTTTAAATAGATTTCTTAATGTAATAAGAAATCTATTACGTATTATAATCTATTTCGTATCACCCATATTTAAAGTAGCTTGATGACTGCTTTGAATATTTGATTGTTAGGCGGTTTCTCCCTATCTTGAAGTCATGGTTTCTAGAAAAGTAATCAAGGTGTACATATTTTTGGCCACATTATTTATTTGTAATAGAAATTGGTGAATGTGAATCACATAGAATCCATGCACTATATTAAATGGAAATAAATTTAGAAAATTTTAGCATTAGACACACATTAAATGTTTTACCATCCATAACACAGTAAAAAATGTCTATTACATTTGTGTATTACTGCAGAAATTACTGATCGGTGAAGAAAGGTTATTTTCCTCAATATGTGCACTGTGTTATTTAATATTCATGCATGCTCTCAACAAGTTTCCTGGGCAGCTGCTAATTTTGGGTTGGCAATTAAAGAATCCTATTGATATGTAATTCTTTAACAAGCCTGTTTATGGGCTTTGTTGCTTTTAAAGCATATATCGATTATTTTGTATCGATTATTTTGTATCGATAGCAATTCAATCTGGCGATTGACGAAGAACCGTTGGACAATGCGTGCCACGTGTGGTCGCGCATTATCCTGTTGAAATATGGCTGTGGGCAAGCCCTGAAGGTAAGGAAGGACAACTGGCTCCAACACCTCGGAGATGTAGCGCTGGCTGTTTAAAGTACCGGCAATGCGTACTAGAGGTGTGCGAGAGTGATATCCAATACCGCCCCATACCATAATACCCGGTGCAGGACCAGTGTGGCGGTGCATAACGCAGCTGTTCAGCATCCTCTCTTCACGGTGTCTCCAGACTCGAATGCGACCATCGTGGTGTTGCAGACAGAAGCGTGACTCGTCAGTAAAGACAATTTCATTCCATTCTGCCGTCCACATCCTTCTGTAATCGCACCATTGGCGGCGGAGACGTCTGTGGTTCTGCGTCAAGGGTAGACAAATCAATGGACGACTTGCGGACAGACCACTCTGCTGTAAACGGCGTCAAATGGTACGCGCAGACACTGGATGATGCGTTACAGATTGCATGTGCTGTGCTATGGTTCGTGATGTGACTGAGTGATCCGTCACTGCCATGAGCACAATTTGCCTGTCATCACGTGAAGTGGTGTGCTGAGGTGGATGCGATCGAACACGCCGGTCCGTCGTAACCTCCTGCATCCAACGATCACATATCCGCATTACAGTAGTTTGGTTTCGTCCAACACGACTACCGATTTCCCTGAAAGATAATCCACAATCTCGGTAGGCCACTATCCTTCCTCTGTCGAACTCGGATACTTGATCAAAAGATGATCGCTGTTTTCGACGAGGCATAATTGATCGTTTTTTTGAAAAAACCACAAGAAAAACACAATTGCCGAACTTGAAATCGTCGAAATTTCGAAGCCTTAAATAGCGCTTTGAAGTGGCGCCACAGGCGCGCGTGATGTGCGTCTGCGCTGAAATTCTAATCATTTGCATATCTCACCTCCGCTAATGCATGTTGTAAATTTCATGTTATTTGCATATTTCCTTCATGGTGTTGCATTTACAGTGGCCAGCAGTGTATTACAAATATAACATAAATTATCTGTCCTCTGAATTAGGCTCAAGACTTGATAATCAACCCAAGATTTATTAAGGGGGTCCGGGACACATTTAAAAAAATTTATTTATTCAGTTAAAATTTTGAATTTTTTTGTGATGGTCAACCATATAATTTGTAAACAAAATTACATCATAAAATGTCTCAAAAAGTTTTTAAAAATTTTTGAAATTTAAAATTTTTAATAAAAGTGGGGTAATTTAAAATCTTTGTAACTCGAAATATTATTTGTCGAATTTCAAAATTTTTTCCTTTAATTAAACAGAAATATATAGGTTTTAATTTTGATTCAGCATTTTTTGAAATATTAATTTTTAAAGAAATTAAGAATATTTAAGATTGAAAATTTCAAAAAAAATTATGTAACTTATTTAAAAAAATCATATTTTCAAAAGTAAACATTTTTTCCAAATTTTCTGAATCAAAATTAAAGTAAAATAGTTGAAAAAGACATGTTCCAAGTTTCAACCATTTATCTTTAACGGTTCTTGACTTATAACAATTTAAAGACGAGAAATGGGAAAAAAAAACCCATCATGCAGAAAAACGCACTTACAGGTTTAAACAACGATTGGCTACCATTAGAATGTTGCAAAAAAAAATAATAATTTATCCTGTTCTAAATAAGATAGAAACATGATTTAAACGTCATTTTAAGCGTAAAAGAACAAAAAAGATTTTAATGCAATAAAAATTTTTTGGAAAATTCGAACAATTTTGTGTCCTGGACCCCCTTAAGCTGCAATATAAATAATAAATAAAATGAAACTCAATAGCTTTACAAAAAAAAATTAAAAAAATTAAGGAGATCAAAAGTTTCCTGCTAGTGTTGGTGTCTTAAAACTGACAGGTAAAAATTGGGGTTGACACGATTGTTACATTTTTAAAATGGTTCTCTAGTTTCAAAAGATTTGGATTCACTTGTCCAAAACTTCAACGTGCCCATTTTTCGCTATGGTCCCGACTATATTTCAAGTATGGGAATGAGAAATCTGTTAAGTTTACAGCAGTATCCCTGATGAGTAAAGAATTGAATGTGTCAAGAGCACGCGCTTGCCCATCTATGAGCTACCTCATTAAATGTGTCTGACGAAATAAGCTTTGCTGATTTGAAACCATTAAAGACGTCATGGGAGACAATGCCGCTTGCTAGTTTTCTTCTAGCGACCTCCAAAAACAACAGCCTTATTGGAATAAGTTATTGCTCTTTACATTCTGCCTGGTTTGATTATGAATATGAATTGTCAATAAGAATAGAGGCCACATACCATAAAAACTTTTCTTTTAAATACGTGTTCTCTCCCTGAATGTCATTATCATATGTAGCTTCTTCATTTTCCCTGTCAACGTACATATTTTGAAGTCGTTAGTGAATAAATTTCAAAGATATGGAATTTCATTTCAAAACTAAATGTTAAAATCTACGGTTATTTCTATTTGTTTAAAGGGAACATCGAGACAAAAAACAGAAAAAAATTAAAATTAGGTTTATTATGGAATATTTTTTATGGAATGGACCTTGGAGGTCTAAATTGACCTTTTTATACATTCAAATAAATGAAACTAGAAATGGAATGTAGTATTTGACCGGACAGAGACAGTTAAAATTGAGTGTACCAATAATTTAGAGAAACTGACAGTTTAAATCTCTCTGAAAACTGAATCGTAAACTCTCGAAATTTATATTGCAGAATTTTTGTTCATTGCGCTAAAATTCTTTTCAGTTTTTGTAATTTTCTGCCTTGATTTTCAGCATTTTCTGTACATCCAAAATTTTATGTTTTTAACAATATGTACCAATCAGAGATTATATCTACCAAGATTTTTAACAATATGTACCAATCAGATCAATAAATTCTATTTACCAGACCCAGTCTTATTACTTTACGGACAAACCCTGAAAATAGACAAATTTGAGTTGACAACCATCGAAAAAGAAAAATTGATAGAACTGTCAAGCGATAGCTCACTAAAAAAAAGTTTCAAAATGAAATCATAATTCAATTTTGGATGAATCTTAGTGGAGAGTATGAATCTTTGTACTACAAAGCAATGCAAGTGCTTCTACCGTTTGTAACGTCTTATTTATGAGACACGGGCTTTTCGGCACTGGCTGCAATGAAAACTAAATATCAAACCAGGTTAATAGTCGAAAAAGAGTTACGAGTGGCACTCTCCACACTGCCTCCAAGATTTGATAAACTTTGTGTCAATAAACAACAACCCTTGCATTCAATTTTGATGCGTTAGATGTAGTTTAATTAGTAATTTAATATAAAAATAAATATGCATGTTCGTATTGTTATAGCAAAATCTTGTTATTATTCTGTTAATTGCAGTTTTCATTTTTTTCTCATAAAGTTATTATTATTTAAAGCGTGTCTATATTATTATATCCATTAAAAGATAGGGAGGAGCCGAAAAAAAATTTTTTTTAGGGAGGCGTAGTAGCATAAAGGTTGGAAACCACTGCTATAGGGCAACTGTTGACAGAGCATTAAAAAAGATAAAAGTGATATGTACAAATAGTAATTCATATTGATATCGGTAGAATAGGTGAGGCACCCAAATAACAGAAACGCAGAGCTCTTTATTTAGCATTCAACAGTTGGTTGACAGAACGGGAACTGCCCAGCAGAGTTACTCACTCTTTTATACATTAACAGAATGCTCTGGAACACCGTTCCAGTAAACTAAAGAATATTCTAGAAACTTCAAGAATTAACAGAACAAAGGAAATTAAATTAAAGTTAAAACTGCCCGCAGCGGCTGTGCGGGGATTTGAACCGTGGACCTCTCGCTCCGCAGTCCGATGCGATAACCACTTAGCCACGGCGTCCTTGATGGGGAAAGCATTATAAGCGGCATTGCTCCCTCCTTAGAGGAACAGCGTCTCGCTGGCCTAGGCTGCCTAACTTGTAAATTTTGATCTTGAACGTGTCTGTGGTTCAGTGTACTCCTTCTTTCCAGTGGTAGCATGCGTATCCTCTTCACATCGCCCGTCTTCAGATGGTGAAGAGTCATCATCCGGATGTTCTGCTTGTAGTTTAGGGTCGAAGTAGGGCTTTATTCTAAGCACATGGACTGTTTTTTTCGTTTTCCGACGTCTTGAAGTAGGTTCATAGTCTTGTACCTCGTAAGTTACTTCAGACAATCGTCGTAACACCTGGTATGGTCCGCAATATTTTTTAAGCAGTTTCTCGGACAGGCCTACTTTCCGAACAGGCGTAAAAATCCACACTAAATCTCCAGGTGAATGGGACACCACCCTGTGCTTGGAGTTGTAACATCGACGGTCCTTCTCTTGCGACTCTAACGTCCGCAGTTTGGCTAACAGCCTGGGATCTTCGGTTTTCACAACGAGATGTTTTAGTATAGTCGCTCTCCACGTCAGGGCAGAAGGAAAAAAGAGTGTGAAGCGTTGTTTCGGCTTCTCGGCCATGAAGTAAATAAAAATGTGTGAATCCCGTTACATCTTGTTTAGCGGTGTTGTAGGCGAAGGTCACAAATGACAGTATTTCGTCCCAGTTTCTCTATTCTACGTACATGGATAACATGTTGCCTAATGTCTTGTTGAAGCGTTCGGTAAGGCCATTGGTTTGAAGGATGGTAGGCTGTCGTCATTCGATGACTAATGTTACACATCCTGATGATCTCTGAAACAAGTCTTGACAGAAAAACTTGCCCTAAATCAGTGATGATAACCCGCGGCGCCCCATGTCTCAGGAGTATATTTTCGACGAGGAACTTCGCTATTTCTGTAGCTTCAGCAGTTTTCAAAGCTTTTGTAACCGCATAGCGACTTAAATAGTCTGTGCAGACTACGATCCATTTATTTCCAGCGGTCGAATTTGGAAAACGCCCAAGGAGATCTATTCCAATTCGATGAAAAGGTGCGACAGCAGGTGGTATAGGCATCAGCTGACCCGGTGGCTTCTGTGGAACGGATTTCCTACGCGGGCATTCACGGCAGTGCATAACATATCTTCGCACATTTCGGTAGAGCCCCGGCCAATGAAATCTCTTCCTTATTCGGTCGTAGGTTTTTACGAATCCTAGATGTCTAGCCGTGGGTGCGTCGTGGAAAAACTGTAGAATGTCCTGACGTAGATGTTTTGTAATGACAGGAAGCCCTTTCTTACCGGTTGGATCAAAATTCCCTTTTCAGAGTATGTCTCCAATCAGTTCGAAGCCTCCTTTTACTGTTTCGCCATTTTCCAGAGCTCTTGTTAACTCCGCAATCCTAGGATCTTTTCTTTGTTCGTCAGCAATGTTAGCAACAGATATAGCGGTGATAACTTCAGATGGCAAATTGCCCTCTTCTACTGAGTTTCTGGACAAACTATCAGCGTCCTTATGCTTTCTTCCGCTCTTATAAGCGATCGAGATGTCATATTCTTGCAGTCGCAAGGCCCACCATGCAAGTCTACCTGAGGGATCCTTTAGACTAGTTAGCCAACACAGGGAATGGTGATCTGTTTTGATGGAAACGTGTTTGTTGAAGAGGTATGGCCTAAACTTATGAACGGCCCACACAGCGGCAAGACACTCTCTTTCAGTCGTAGATTAATTCGTTAGTGTCCGCGAAGCGTAGGCTATAACTGTTTCTTCGCCGTACTGCTCTTAGACCAGAACTGCTCCAATGCCATAGCCGCTAGCGTCTGTGTGCAATTCAGTTTCGGCATTTTCGTCGTAAAGTCCCAATATAAGGTCAGATATAAGTGTTTCCTTTAGTCGGTCGAAAGCATCTGCCTGTTCGTGTCCCCAATGAAATTTAGAGTCACCTTTCAGCAACATTTGTAAGGGTTGAGCTTTATGACAGAAATCTCTGATGAAACGGCTGTAATAAGAACAGAGTTCTAGGAAACATCTAACATCGTGCACATTTTTGGACGTTGGGAAACACTTAACGGCTTTCACTTTACCTGGATCTGGTCGGACACTTCCTTCCGATACTAGATGACCTAAAATCTTAATTTGTTGAGCCCTAAAAAGACATTTTTTTGGATTTAGGACGATCCCGGCTTCTTGGATACAGTACGACATTCAGGCGTTGGAGATGGCCATCGAAGGTCTCAGAGAAGACGACAATGTCGTCCAGGTAACAGAGACACATGGTCCCCTTCAGGTGTTGCAGCAAGTTGTCCATCATTCTTTCGAAAGTTGCCGGGGCATTGCACAAACGAAGTGCATGACCTTGAACTCATAAAGTTCTTCTGGCGTGATGAAAGCTGTCTTTTCACGGTCTGCTTCGTCAACTTCAATCTGCCAGTAGCCATAGTAGAGGTCTATCGACGAAAAGAACTTAGCTCCCTTTAGGCAGTCTAAGTGCTATTTGCATTGGATTTTTATATAATTTATTATATTTTACTTAATGTTGGTTAAATTGACCTTTTATACTTTATTCTTATCTTTTCATGAGTTTTAGTAAACATTTATTAGCGACTGGCAGTTTGGCATGTCATACTAATGATGTCAATGCTCGGTACATTGATACTTATTGGGGTATCAATGGATCGTTAAACCGTTACCAATCTTCCTCTTCCTCTTTCTCTGTGCCCTTTTCATGTTATCAAGTCAGGCAAAAGACATTGGTTTTTGATAAATGCTCTAATAAGCTATGTAAAACTTGTCCCCTTGCAAACAGTTCACAAATTCAAGTTAATTCACAAAAACAAAAATTCTGTAAAACTTATAATTGCATTTATAAAATCACCTGCAGTAGTTGTCATATGGAATACATAGGATAAACCTCTAATCCGTTACATATTAGAATAAATTTACATCGTTCTAATATTAAAAAATATAACACACAAAATTGTCAACCTCAAAATATTGAATTTGATCATTTCAGTAAACATAATTTTGATAATATTATTTCTATTGTTGATATCATTAAATCACCCTCTGACAGGTTATTTTATGAAAATATATACATGCAAAATAATAAAGCTATTTTTCCATATGGTCTTAATTAATTATATAAACAGAAAAATATTGTCAAGTTCACCTTTACTGATGTGTCAGCAAAACCTATATACCCCCAACTAATCGAGGAACTTAAGACAGCTAAAAGAACAAAAAGAGGTAAAAATAATAATAAAAGTAAGACATGAATGTAATTCTTATAAAAATGCTTTATTAATTTTTCAAGAAAGGTTTATCAATAATTATCAATATAAAAAAAATAAAAGCTTGGGTATTTTCTGTCAATAAAAAACATATCATTAAGCTCTATCAACTATTTTTAAGTACTAAACTAAAGAATTATCACTTTCAGCATCTGGTATATGATTTAATATTAACACTAGCTAATCATTTAAAAATAAACTTATTTAAAAATATAACATAGCAACTAATACTTATTGTGTAACAAATTTTACTAACCCTAAATTAAATAATATAAATTTCAATAGTATTTTTGATAAACTACATGATATGTTTCCTGTAAAAGAAATAAAAATTAAACGTGCCTTTAAATATACACTGCCTATGGGTAGACGTATATTTAATTATAATGAGGTATCAAAAAAATTTTCTCAATCTATCAATTTAAATTGTTTATGCGATCTGCCCAAATACAATAGTTATGTCGACACAGCACATGGCCATGTTATAACAGGCAATTTGGAACTAGTTGATAATTTAGCACTGTGAGTTGATGAATTTTGGAGCTAAATATAGATTACCTAGTACATTTCATAATAAAAACATTATAAATTTCTTAAATACTGATTTGGATAAATTTATATATAAAATAGCTATTAATTATTCTATCCCAACAGAAGCCTTTAATCATTGGAAAATTAATTTACTTAAACTTGTACAGTCTAAACCAGGGGTGGCCAACAAGTCGATCGCGAACGACCGGTCGATCGCGAAGTCAATTTTGGTCGATCGCTCTCGATGTCTTAACTTAGAAATCGATTAAACTACGTGATAAATAGAGCACTAATTAAGGACCTTAGTTAGGGCTGCAGTAAGGGTTCTGTATACAGTGCACTAGACTTGGACTGTAATTCAGTCTGAGACCGAACGTATACCATCGCACCCGTGCTTTCCAAGCATAAGAAAATTGCCATTGATATACGCCTAATTACGAGGGTCATTCTAAAAGTAAAGAACGCTTGTTTCTCTAGTCATTTTTATTCAAGATAATGAAAGAAAACTTATTGTACAACACATTTTGATATCTTACCTATTTTTCTACGTTGTTGCCATTCAAATTGAACCATTTGTCAAAGCGCTGTACCAGCTTTCCTGTGCCTTCTGCATACTCACTTGCCGCCAAGTTTTTGAACCAGTCACTAACTTCCTCTTTCAGTTCGTCATCATTTCCATAGTGGTTTCCGCCCAAAAAATCCTTCAATTTGGTAAAAAAGAAAGTAATCACTGGGGGCCAAGTCAGGGCTTAAGGTGGGATGTTCAAAAACTTCCCAGTTAAATTGCTGAAGCAAATTCCTTCGTCAACACAGCAGCATGCGGACGAGAGAAGAAACACAAGGCCGCTGGACAACAATCCACCCCGTTTGTTTTGAATGGCACGGCGTAGTCGGTGAAAGCAGTAGGCTGCGGCATTTAAAAAGAATGCACCATTTTCGAACTGAAGCTTCATTCATAACATTTTCCATAAGCTTCAGTTATCTGTCTGTAAATTTCAATAGGGCGAACGTGTTTTTGCATTCAGGAAGCATATTACGCTACGAACCTCAGACTTGGCGTGATCCTTAATTTTGTCACACATTTTAAAATCACATAAATAAACAATAAATGACCGCAGCTGCTCGCTGTTAGCGTCAAACTGGAGGGAAAGATTTGGTAAGTAAATTTCACGGCAGCGGGTGGTGGTGGGAGAATTACGCGGCTCGTAAGATCAAAACGTTCTTTACTTTTAGAATGACCCTCGTATGATTCCTTGGTTAGGTACATGCAAACTCAGTCTTCCCGTTCATGTTAACGTAATAAATTCTAAATCTGTCTTTATCTGTAGCTAATTTTAACTAATATTGTCAATAATTGCTCATGTTGTTTTAATTCCCATGGGCGTGACTTTTTTGGCCCGTTATGTATGTTGTTTTTCACGTAGATAGATACGTATGTTTGAACACATATTTTGCTTATATACCCATAGCTCGCGAGAGTGCACCTCATAATGAAATACGGTGTATAAACATAGTATGTATTTCACTCCTCCCCCTCCCCACTTAAACTACGCCTATGACAAGTCGATCGCGTCACATTTTTAAGATAAAAAGTAGATCTTATGTACACAAAAGTTGGCCACCTCTGGTCTAAACTACCTAATAATAGTAATTTCTTTAATAATTCCCATAAACACATAAAAGAAACTATAAAAAACTTACAAGAATTTTTTATTATAACTTATGTAGATAAAGCAGACAATAATCATGCAATTATTTGTAAAAAATATTTTGTTATTTGTTTAAAAAAACAGCTAGACAATAGTGATCTATTTCAGCCATTAAAAGATACTTCCTGTATTATTATTAAGAAAATAATTGCTAAATATAAACTTCTAGGTATAACAGCAGATAACTATCTCTTTCCTTATATCACTTTAGTTCCTAAGTTTCATAAAACACCTATCGCTTTTAGAGCAATAACCTGTGGTCACAACACTTATGCTACTAAAGCAAGTGTTATATTATTAAATTACCTTAAATTAATTTATAAAATAATAACTTCTGGTGTTTGTGGTATAATTGATAATAGCTTTAGTCTTATTAGAAAACTACAAACAATAAATACTTGTAAATCAATAGTTGCTTTTGATTTTAAAGATTTATTCAGTAATATCAATATAAATGATTTGTAATTAAAACGTTAGTACATAATAATATTCAATACTTAAGCAAAGATTTTAATCTTACTCATCTCAATAGGCTCTTAGATTTTGTTACTAAGCATAATTATATAATACACAATAATAGTATATACTTACAGACTAAAGGTGTACCACAAGGTGGAAATGCTTCTAGTATGCTAGTCAATTTATACTTACATTTTTTTGAAGTTGATAATATTGTTAATAGCAATTAGATATATTGATGATATAATAGTAATTAGTAAAAGTAGTAATAATATAGCCTTAACTTTTTACCCACATAATCTGGAACTAATACAAAGTAGCCAAAATAATATTAATGTAAACTTTTTAGATATTAACATCAAATTAAATTCTCATTGCAATTTTACTTTTGACTTATATGATAAAACATCAGATTATGAATTTAATATTGTTAAATTTCAAATTTACCTAACTTGTTTATATAAATCTGTTTTCAATAACATTATTGTAAATCAGCTAGTACGTATAAAAAGGCTTTGTACTAAAGACATTAGGAATAAGCAGATTTTAGACTTTTTAGTTGTGCTAAAACGTAATCATTTCCCCGATAGTCTTTCCAAGCACATAATTGGTTGTTTTAGATTTAATGAATAGCTTGTTCTGTTGCAATTAATTAGTAATACAAAATAATGAGTAAAATAATAAGTTTAATTAGTGAAAATAACTACTAAATATTAACATTAATTAATAATAATTAAATTCTTAAGTAAAAATAATAATAATAAATAATAAATAAGAATAATTTACTCTTAGTAATAATAATAACAGTAATTTAATTTGGTTTATAAGTCCTATAACACAGTCTCCATGGTAAGTCGGCATCTGTGTTTCCATTAACTCCATGGTTGCAAGGTTTTTGACTTCAGTCTTCTTGCGGTTTCCTACTCTTAACTTCCACTTTGTCTAGCTCCAGGCTTGGTGTTCTTTGATTGAGCAACTTTTTATTCAATTCTTCTGTTTCTTATGGATTGTACGGAGTCTAAGTATGTTTATTGATTAGATCATACTTATCAGAAACAATCCTTAGGTTTTTAGACAGTATCGGCACCGCTGATGAAGAGATGCTGTCTAAAACCTATTTAATGCTTATTTTTTCATGTTTTTAGTTCCTGGCTGCAAGTAGTTTTAGAGCTTATACTGGTTTTTCCCTTTCAACTTTGTCTTATATATATATACATATATAAGACATATATATATATATATATATATATATATATATATATATATATATATATATATATATATATATATATATATAAGACATATATATACACACACACATATATATATATATATATGTCTTATATATATATATATATATATATATATATATATATATATATATATATAAGTATGTACACTACTGGCCAAAAGTATTGCAAGTTTGAGAAATCTAACATTTTTTCAAGAATAAGTCCAAAAAATAATATTTTTTCAATACAACTGATATTTTTTAATGTCAATATGTTAAATTTGTTTGAAGACAAGATATGATTAAGTCATGGAACAAAAATAATTATTTAATTTTATAAAAAAATAGCATAAAAAATGTACGGGTTATCAGAAATCGAAATCCATTTTGGTTCCCCGGAATATAATCAAATAAATAAACAATTTCAAGTTCTTCTGAGCAGAAAAGATAATAAATGAGTGCAATTGAACCGAAAAGCATTTAATATGTTGTTGGGCCGCATCTGGCTTTGATCACAGCAGACATTCTTTTAGGCATGGAATCCACAAGGTTATGAAACACTTCTTTTGGTATTTCATGGTGCCAAATTTTAATTATTCTTTCCTGAAGCTCTCGTTTTGTTCTGGGACGATTTTGAGATATTTTCCTTCTAATTATACTTCATAAATTCTCAATAGGATTTAAATCTGGCGAGTTTCCTGGCCATGGGAGAACATTAATACCATGTTTTGCAAATTCAGCCTTAACCTAAAATAAGGAATGTTTCGATTTAGAGTTCAGAATTGAACTCTAATGAAATTTAATTTAATTTTAAAGTTTTTCTTGTCTTTTTCGGTGTATTGCAGGGTGCTAAGGCTTGCTGAAATACCCATTTCTGCCTTGGGAATATGTCATGAGCACTAGGAAGCAATCGATCCTTCAGCACACTAATATACTGGCCACTCTTCATAGTTCCCTGTACAAAATAGAGTCGTCCAGTCGACTTACATGACATGCAGTCCCGCACCATTTGGCTTTCTGGGTGTTTTGCTGTACGAACCAGGCAGTCTAGACTCATGCTCTCCTTTGCTTTAAGCCAAATGTGGGAGGGTTTGTCAGACATTAAGGAAAATCGACTTTCGTTGCTGAACAAAACTTGTCTCCATTTCGAAATGCTCCAATTTTTGCGAACCTTGGCCCAATCCAATCGTTTTTTTTTTCCGCATTTCTTTGCTCAGAACTGGGTTTTTTTCCTAGGCACATGTGCCTTCAAACCAGATTCACGGAGCCTCCTGCGAATAGTTCTGGAATTGGCAATGACAGAAGTCGACTCACTCCGTTCTCTTGCAAGTGTAGCAGAACTTGCAAACCTATTTTTTCGGCATAATCGTGTCAATGAAGCATCAACACGTTTCGAAGCTAACCTCGGACCACCACTTCTAGTTTCTTATCCACGGTTCCTTCTGCTTTAAATCTCTTTATGAGGCGTGAAACAGTCGACTCACTGCAGCCGCACCGATGAGCGATCCTGACATTTGAAATACTTTCTTGATGCATTAAAATGATAGCCTTGCGCTTCCGAGGAGGCACTTCACACATTTTAAAAGAAACGCACAGTTTAATTTTAAAAGCAATGCGCAGCGGTACGCACTTCAGAAGCACAACGAACCAATTGAAATTCTACTCAGTCGGCTCGTTTTTATAATAAATTTCCGGGATGACCCAATCATTGGTAAAGATTGCATCACAAAGCATGACACAATAGGTTGAAACTTCTCCACCACATTTGTACTTAAAAAAATCAGTTTAATTGAAAAAATACGATTTTGGGGGGGGGGGGGCTTATTCTGGAAAAAATGTTAGATTTCTCAAACTTGCAATACTTTTGGCCAGTATTGTACATATGCATATAAAGTAGCATTAGCAGTTCAAGACGGTTCTTTTAATCTTGCCCTTTTTATCCTCTAAATTTATCTACCGTAAAAGTTAAATGGATTTTTAAAAAATCCCATCTTACTGATCAGATGAAAATGAAGATGGAAGGATTTCAGGAAATGAGTCCACGTTATAGATTGCCAATTTTGCATACAACTACTGAAATGCAATGAACGACAAAGCACCGTCAGAACTGATATATAGCAATGATATAACTGGCAGATAATATTCTTCTCTGCTAAGTAAAAGGTTTTGAATTTTTTTTTCAACTGAAGAAATGTGCACTTTAAGAACCGTGATATTTTCGTATCTTTTAAAAAATACAAGAAGTTTATTTCGATATTCCTTTTTTTTTTAAAGTTTGCTGAGTAATGCACTGAGTGGATTAACCAGAATGTCACAAGTTTAGCAACAGTCACACAGAAAATGATATGAATTTTTTAACTTTCTTTTTAAAAGAAAAAAAATAGCATGAGTAGAAAATGGTGATGTAATTTTAAAATTTAAATTACAGCTTTGTAAACGTTGAAACTATATTTTAAAGCGTTGTTTCATCCATAAAAGGGTATTCTAGTTTAATAAAATAAATTAGCATTGTTATTTTAAAATTTTAATGTAACAAAAATGTACAAAATTTATTAGAAAAGTTTTAAATGGTTATTTTTCAATGACGTCAAGCAGATCCTTACTTAACAACTTTTAACAAATTTCCTGAAGTAGAGAGAAAGTAATAATGATGTCTAGTAAACAAAACTTGTCGTATAAACATAAAATACACCCAACTTTTTATTTAATTTATGAAAGTTGTAGTATAATAGCTTTAAGAACCTTCCTTTTCATTCTGAGCCGAAAATTATACGTTTGTCTAATGTAGGAAATCTTTCATTGTTTGATCGTCAATTAGTAAACTACCATTAGAGGGTATAGAAAATGGCTTTCCTATACAAATATTGATTAGTGGTATATTGCATAGTAACGAGGGCGTTTATTCAACGAAACCAGTAATAAAATATCAGCAACAAAGCAGTTTTATCACAAATTGACTCTACAAGGAAACAAATGAATATGTGTGCCCACCCACTGCTAAACAGTTTACCGTTTTTCCTCATAGCGACGTTTCCTTGGACTTATTTATCGTAAACGTGTGAAAGAAAAGTTCGCCGTCGCTATATATATCTAAATACCCATAAAAGTGTGCAAATTGGTGTAAACACAGCTTTAATTACTTGATTTTTATGATTTTTTGATACAATAGCACCGATATACAAACTACTACTAGATGCTATCCTTTGGCTTGGATAGGTTTTCTCAACGATTAGGCTGATTTAAACCATTTCCTGAATTTTCCTTAAATTTCATTTGCTCTTTAACCTATTGTTATTGATTGATCCTCTACTTTACTTTTGGTAAGTTATGTTTTATGGCTTTGTCCTTTAAAAGAAATTGCAAGATTCCAATTAGATTCTTATTAGATCTGAGAAGTTCCTGGTATGATTATTGCGAGAGAATTAATACTTACCAGACATATTGGTAAAATGCTTCACTCGTACACTAAGACATTTCCGTTACTGAACGAGTTATTCACTTGTAAAAGAATTTGGGTTCCGAGGATTTTACTGTTATGATTTTGTCACACAGTGCCTGTTAAAATTGAATCTTCCAGGCATGCAGCTCCACACTTTTACTAAGTTTAGGTGCCTCATTGTTTGTGTATGCATTGTAGTTGAATCTCTTCATCTTTTGTGAGGCCCACTGACTCTCTTCGCCTGTCGACAGAAATAATTCATCAGGAAAAAAACCACGAAAAATAGAAAAATGAAACCTGAAATATTTTTCAGGTTGAGTAGTCTATATAGGAAAAAAAACCTCCCAGCCACTGGAAAAAAAAGTCTATATAAAAAGCAGTATATGGATTTTGCTGTCGTTCAAAAAACTCTAGCTGTGCAGAAGTTATTTGTGTAATTGTGGGAAAATTACTTTGGCATGAGAACTTGAAGAAACATCGAACACTTTCAATTATGTCAAGTGACAGATTTTTAAAAATTTTTATTATTTATTTATTTATTTTTTTATTAATTTTTTTTTTTTTTTTTTTTTTGGGGGGGGGGTCACTGTTTAGGTAAGGCTTCTGATGTTTTCTCTGAGTAGGACAATATTTACCCGAACAAAACAATAGATTAACCTACACAGCAATCGCTGTGATAATTTTCTTTAAGAAATGTCTTCTTTGTTCGCCGATACCACTTAAAAGCAGGGCCCGACTTTGACGCAATGGGGCCCTGGGCAAAGCAGACTTTGGGGACCCCCTTCAAGGACAGATCAAGAGGGGGGCACGTCCTCCCCCCCCCCTCCAGGACCAGATTTTCCACATGAACATGTGGGACACTCACCCAGGCCTCCCGTAAATCGGGACCGGAATTTCAAAAAAAATTCGACCAACAAGTCGAAAATTTGAAAGGGGAAAATAATAATAATAATAAGTGTTAATTAATTAATTAATTTACTTTTTAATGTTAATAAATAAATTCCTGAAATTGCGCGCGGGAAAACTTGTAGTACGCTCCAAAGCAGCTTTCCCTTCCTCTCCGACACCTTCACACGTGCACTCAATCGCGCGGGATCGTGGTTTCGCGCGGGAAAGGGCGCTAATCTTGTTTTCACTATAGTGGGTGCCCTGTGCCCCATCCAGGATTTTTTTCTGTATCCGCCACTGCCCTCCTATACTGTACTGGAGAAAAGCGAAATCGGACACGGGCGGGTTAGATGCCCCTGGGTAAAGCTAATAAGACAGTGTTTAGCAAAAACGTATACGGAGAAACTCTTATGTTATGTCTAAAGGAATGAATTTTACGACTGTTTTAACCAAAATCCAAATTCTCAAAACTATGTACAACTTAATACTAAATTAGGGGGCCCCATAATTTTGGGGGCCCTGGGCAAGCGCCCCACTTGCCCATGCGGAAATCTGGGCCTGCTGAAAAGTACTTATTACAGTCCAATCTAATACGATCCAAAATCCTCTCCTTTTCTTGCGACGTCCGTCCTGTTTCTCGACCCGCAAAGTCGAACTAAATATTTTCCGTTGGGTACAAGAAGGAACATTGCTTATATGCATGGCTTAAGCTGTTAAATTTAATAACATTTCTTTAATTTAACCTACCCCCGAGAAGAAGGTTTCAAGTCTTTGATGTGGTTGCCACCTAACAGATGGGACAAACAAAATAGCTGGTTTCGTGGATGGATATAATTATCATCATGATCATCATTATTATTTTTTAATTTCCGAGTTTTAAAAAAGGGATAGTTTCCAGATAGTAGGCCCACGAATGATAGATTACTGTCTCCACGAAATAAACTTCAGAGACATGTAGAAGAATTTTTTTCCAAGGAGAGAGCAAATGAGATTTGTATGTCCTCGGAACCCAATCACTTCAATCGCGGATAGAGAGCATATTTATAGAAAGACTTGTCTTATGGAGAAAGATCTGGTTCCCTTCTCTCCTCGTAAAACTTAGACTATAAAGAATTTCGTAAAGACAATGGATAAAAATGGCGTAGGATTTTTGTAACCTCGTAATTATTTTCACCGATTTAGCAAAAAAAAAAAAAAATAAATAAATAAAAGAAGCCGCATTTCCGATGATCCACTTATCTGTCATATCCTCAAAGTTCATCATTTTGATGATATTCAATGGATGAGCATTCAAGGGAAGAAAATGATTGCAAAGAACCGATTTCTCTCTGAAAACCTAAACAGTTTTACGAAAGACTAGGGTGTAACATGTCCATACAAGTACATTTTATTTTACACTCTTAGTTACATTTTTCTTCTGATAACTGTTGCTGTCTGACAGTGAAAGGTACTCATTGCACAAGAATCGTAGGGGTAATTTTGTTAAATCTTAGATACACAAATAATTTTTTGTTTTGTTTGTTTGACCAGTATATGAAGTTTATATGATAAGTAGGAAGCTGAATATTAATAAGCTTGTGTACAGATCACTTTGTTTAATATACAGTTCATATACGTTCACTTACTGATTGTCGTAAATTCGAGGAAAATATTGTTAGTCGATGGAACCCAAACGTATGTCCTCAGAAAATTGTAATGTATTGTACATATTCTGTTTTTTTCTTAACTGCTAATTATCTGATTTCACTTGATATTCTGAGATGCTAACATACTACAGTAGATATAGTACCAATATTATACAGTGATATATTATACAGGGTAGTTATAATTAAACTTTCCTTATAAACAGCAACATAACACAAACGGGTGAACGTAGTGTAATCACATTGGATATATAGACTAACACGAGATGCTCTCACGGAATTTAAAAAAAAAAAGTTCACCAGGTGGCGCTTTTCATGGAAAAACATTAAATTTAACAAAATAAACGACCAAAACGGAATACATAAATAATTTGAACATTTAGTGACTAGTTTTTTATCATCTTGTCATCGAACAAGGTAAGGAAATAAATAACACTACGCCTTTGCTGTTTGAGAAAAAAACAGTTGAGTTTGCAGAAATAGGTACAGATTATGACGAAATGTCACTAGGGATGCGACATCGATGTCGATATTTTCAAAACATCGATGTTTTGATAAAAACATTGATGTTTTAAACATCGATTTATTGAAGCCGATGTTTTTTAACATCGATGTTTTGTGCTCGATGTTTTACGTTGTCTCGATGTTTTTTTTTAATGAAAAAGTACCGTAATAAAAAAAAATTACCACGTAGCATAATTTTCACACTCAGTAAATGTAAGTCTGAATTCTGAAAAGGACGGATACAAAAGGGGAATGATTCCTTAGCAAACAGACAAATGGCAATTAACAACCAATGAACCAATCAGAGCGCCTGGAATGTTCCTGACACTCCAGAACCTTCCAGGTTTTGTTCTGGTTTTATATAAGTTGAGGTTAATATTATTAGTAAGATGCCTCCCAAAAGTACCGTTTGGAAATATTTTTACAAAACCTCTGACAAATTGGCGAAATGCAATATTTGCCTTAAGTCCCTCTAAACTTCTGGCAATACCACGAATTTATCTGGACATTTGAAGGCAAAACATGGCGGTATTTACAACGAGAATTTTGAGTCATCAAAGTAGCCGAAAGCAACCAAGTTTTTGTCATTTGTGTCTGCCCAATCAGAGAGTAAAATTAAATCACCCCCTCCCCTCACGACTAACGGAAGTAACATTAATGTTAGAGGTTACTAAACCAGTTTTAAAAAATGGATGTTCTAAAACATCGATGTTTAAAAACATCGATGGTTTTTGGGTGATGTTTTATTAGCATCGATGTTTTAATATTGAATATCGATGTTTCAAAACATCGATGTTTTGTTATCGATGTCGCATCACTAAATGTCACAAGAGTAGCAGGTGTTAATCGTGTCCAGGTCGATGTAAGGAAAGGTCCTCACTGTTACCACCGTCAGTCACCTGCAAAGTTTCAAGGCGACGGACAGTGTGTTCAACAGAAGATAGTAACTGATCAGTTGTAATGCTTCGAACATGAAGCGTAATGGAGTTCTTTTAAGTCATCCAACGTCGCAACATCCCCACGATAAACCAGACTATATATATGGCCCCCATAGTCAGAAATCGTACGGAGATAACGCTTCCTCTTTGCACGCATGTAAATCTCGAGATTTCTTTCCCCTAGAAACGACGGCTTTTGCCGGTTTTACATTTTAATACTTATAAATCTTGCTCTCAATTATTAATATTGTTTATGTATTCCGTTTTGGTCGCTTATTTTATTAAATTTAATGCTTTTTAGTGAAACGCGCCATCTGGCGGAAATTTTTGAACTTTTTTTTTTTTCGAAATTCCGTAAGCGCATCTCGTCTATAGTCTATATACCTAATGTGGTTACATTCCGTTCACCCGTTTGCGTTGTAGGATACTGTTTAAAGGGGAAGTTTAATTGAAACCACCCTGTATAGTTGTTGTATTGAATATATTGTTATGACGTGGCCGACAACAAGCCAAAATCTCAGATGAGATATCCATTCCTAAGCACGAAGACAGAGACTTTTTAAAAATATGTACAAAAGCCTTTATTAAGACCTCCTACTTACATTACAAATATGTACAAATTTTAAAGGTAAGTTACATCGTTAGGCAGTGGCTAGCAAAAGCTATAGTTACGCCACAAGTCTCTGCCTCAAAGAGCAGCAACTCGTCCAACAGTCGGCTAAGGTCTCCCTCCGTCTCCTCCAAGAAACGGCCTTTTTAATACCTTTCTTCTTTTCCAGAAATCTCTCGAACATTTTCGATGATTCTTTTAAAATCCCCAACTTCCGGTTCCGCTGTTCCCACGAACGGTGTTTTCATCGTCGAGGAAGTTCGTAATTAAGGTCTACGGCCACATCTGGTCAGCCTCGGCTCCAATTGTCACCCGTCTTCCCCGGCCATGGGGATTCAATTAGCGAAGATTGGACTGCTGGTCTTTATTCTCTCCCTGCCGAGAGTGCTTCTGAAACAGTTCACAGGCAAGACCCCACACAAACACACTACAGTAGACGCTCGTTAATTCGAACTCGGTTAATTCGAACTTTCGGTTAATTCGAACTAATCCAAGGCCCCAAAAAACTTGTATTGGAGTTAATGTTAAAAATATCTCATTAATTCGAACTAAATTTTTATCAATTTGGTTAATTCGAACTAAAAATTTGACAAAAAAAATTTTCTTTTTCCTCAATTAACGGAGAAAATACACGCTGTATTTATTATTTTGTGTGTCAAAATCACCTGTATATTTTTTTTCTATGTAAAGAGGCACATGCCCGCATTCCTAGACTATTGCATTTCCGCTAAACGTTAGTGGCTGTTGTCCTTATCAGTGCTTAACGGACAAAGCGATTTTCCGTTATTTGTATCGATTTTCTTAGAATTTCAGAAAAACCAGTCTTTACTACAGATTCTAGGGAGCTGCGTCAGTTATGCCTGCAGTGCAGACAAGTTAATGGGATCTAGTTTTTCTTCCTCATTTTGTGATGTGAAAGTGTAAAAATTCAGGATGTCTACGCGTGGAAAGTACAAAACCCTAATTTTGGAGACAAAGGTATAAATTTTAAAGAGAGTAGAGAATGGCGAATGTAAAACAAAGTTAGCAGCTGACTATGGAATTAAAAAAAAATATCTTATCAACTTATTTGAAAAACAAGGAGTCAATTTTAGATTCATGGAAAAAATCAAAATTTGCTAGAGGAAGGAAACGCATGAGAAATGCATCCCAAGAATATCTAGAAAAAGCTCTACTGCTATGGTTCCAGGATGTTAGATCTCGAAATTTTCCGATAAATGGACCCCTATTGCTGACGAAGGCTGATGAATTGGCAAGTCGAATGGGTATTGAAGATTTTAAATGCAGTGATGGATGGCTTTCTCGATTTAAGTCAAGACACAATATTTCTTATCAAACTGTATGTGGCCAAAGCTCTGGTGTAAACGAAGACGTATGCACTAATTTCGGTAGGAAACTGCCAGGGCTTTTCTCTACTTATCGGCCGAAAGATATTTTTAATGCGGCCATAATGGACTCTATTAAAACTCTGAAAGCATTTATTCAGATGGAACCTTCCTCTGAAAATGAATTGAATTGTTTACTTTAAATTGAGAAGTTGGCTGAACAATGTAGGCATCATAAACAAAACCAAACATCCACTTTACAGTTTTTCCCCAAAGTGTAATTCGTATTTTTAATTAAAGTTTACTTTCTACTGCATATCTTCTGCTTCATTTTTTGATTAAGGCAAGTCTGTATTGCTTTTTAATATGTTAATTTTAGATAACATAGTATAATATATTTTCTGGGGTTATACATACTAGGAGATTTTTCTTCTTAAGTGATACACTTTTAAAGTTATATATTTTCTCTTAACATCGGATAATTCGAACTTTTTTCCGAGAACCTTTGAGTTCGAATTAACGAGCGTCCACTGTATATAAAAATATATACATTTCTTCAAGACATCATAATATAAACGAATGTCTTTGTGTTCGAAAATAAGTATGCTGTGTCAACAAAGATATACACTAACAAAAAAGTGTGCCACGGCCTTTGAGCTTAACACAAGAATATCCATTTATTGTGAAGAATAACTATATAATACACAAAGTTACAATAACAACTTGATTTCAAATTGAACAAAATTTTAATTTGAGAGCAGTTACAATATAATTCATGCATCAATGCGTGGTAAATCCTCCTATGGTAATGATACAACTCGATAAATGGTGCGTCATGTTATAATGTAACGTCCTTGAGCAGACTCTACCAGGACTCTATAATTGTACGGTATAACAAATATGATTTTCGTCCCCGCTGAGGCCTAATAGTACAGGAGATATAGGTTTTAGGGTGGAACTAATTCCCACAAAGACGGGGTGTGAATTTTTTAGTTCGCTGTTGGTATCTTTTTGACGTACTAAAAGTCTAGAAAAATCTGAGTGTGTAAAATGCGTTTTATTGGCCGCCATCTTGAAAAAATTAAATTTTTTTTTAAATAAAAAAAATCACAAAAAATTGTGTGTGATATCAAATTACAGAAAATTTCATGCTGAAAAAGATTATGATATTGGTTTTAAAAAACAAAAATAAATAACAAAATGGTGGCCGAAAAACTGAAAGCTTTTGCAGTGTTGAAAATCATATTTTTATTAATCAAAATGCGGGCCAAGATGATTTCGCGCCAATCCTTGTAGCGCGGCTCTGTATCGTATGATGCAGTAAAAGAATATTTGCAGTCTGCAATAATGGGCAGGACACCAAATTTTGAAGTTCCACCAGGTCATTTCTGTCAGTGGATAGCCGATAATGTGGACCACAACATTCCTACCACCGATGGTCACAGCACTTTCCATGGAATGGGAATTATAATGTGCAAATCCGGACCACTTGGTGAAAAGTCGAATTTGTTGTCAGAGAGGAAGATCCTACGTTGGAAAAACAGGCTTAATACTGCTGATATTTCTGCAGAAGGAAGAATAGAAATTAAATTCTTCCAGTCTCTTAAATCAAGCATGAACAAAATTATATTTGATGAACTGCTTTCAGATCCCATTGATAAGAATCTATTAGATCATTTGTGGAACACCAGTAAGTTATTGAAGACGCCACGTCCTGGTTGGAATGGATATATGCAGAATGTCGTAATCAGTGATGAGTACACAGGAGTAGTATCCACAACATTTCTACCTATGATTGACATAAATACAGCAACTCACAGCTGTGTTTATACCACATTGAAGTTTATATATTCGGAAGCAGGAAAACTCAACATACCTTTACCGGTTGTAACATTTGATCAGTGCCTGTGTATTAAAGCTATGGAAATTGTTTGCAGTAAACCCGAAGAATTCCCAAACATATTAATTCGTCTTGGTGACTTCCATACACTGAGTCATTTCTAGATACTATTGGTCAACTATTATGTGGATCTGGAATAGAAGAGATCTTAAAGACTATTTACGCAGAAAACACAGTCTCACATATGCTTACAGGTAAAGCTTATTCAAGAGCTGTTAGAGGACACATACTGCTTTCATCTGTACTTAAATCAATGTTGCTTCAGGATGTCCTGGACAGTAACTTACAACTTTCGGCAGAGCTCTCAAGTAAGGAACAGATGGAACCAATGGGTACAGAGGAAATACAGTCAAGTTTGCCAAATTTGCAGAGTATCATGGAGCTTTACGATAAGCTGTATAATGGAGATATTACAGTTTCTGGAATAAGTTCCTCTACCGAACTACTGAAGTTGTCTTCTGAATTGAAAGAGAAATTGAACTCTTTAAAAGTGCAAAGCAGGACAGCAAAACTGTGGATCGTGCATCTGGATATGGTTGACATTGCCAAGGTATTTACTTGGGCTGAACGAACAGGAAACTTGAAAATGCATTTGCAAGCTGTAGAGCACATCCTGCCTTTCTTTACAGCCGCGGGGCACAACAACTATGCAAAATGTGCCAGGGTGTATATACAACAAATGAGAGACCTGGAAAAAATCCATGGAAATGTTTATAGCTTGTTGAGTGCTGGTCACTTTACCCTTTGTAGACACACTAGATTGTGGGCTGGAATATGGACAGATATGTTCATCGAACAAACCTTAATGCGATCAACAAAAAGTCGAGGTGGGTCAACACGTGGAAGAAGCATGGGTGATAGTCAATGAGCTTCATGGATATTGAGCCACCCTGCATGCTGTGAAGTTATTTTAGTAATGAGAAATCTCACTGATGTCTTCCATGTTAGCAGTGAACAACACATTGAAATATAAGATGCTAGAAAATCTAGAGATATGAAGGATTTTCGTACATTACTTCAATTTTTGGAAGATCACAATCCATTTGATTCACAATGCGTTGAGCTACATAATATTTTCAGTGGGTTAGTAGACAGTCAACACAAGGTAACTGCAGATGAAGCTAAGTCAATTGGATTTCGAATCCAATCCAAACTGACTAGAATAGCTTTCGATTCTGTTACCATGGTTTAAAAGGATCAAGCTGTCACAATGAAAATATTAAGAAAAAGTGTGGTCATTGACGGAGCTATTCAACATATTGATACAGGACTCCTCACCTAGAGAATGCTGATATGTTTGTCTGCAAATCCTGATCTGCAAAAATTAAAGGAGAACTTCAATTATGAATAATCTATACTCCCTCCATCGCTATTTGATCAAGAAACTCAGTTATTGAGAAAAAGTGACACATCATCATTGGCGAGAACTTTGGATGACAAAGCAACTAGTTTAAATTACATGTTACCTGCGGAAACATCGTATGTTCCTGACGGGGGTGCACTAATACACAAATTACCATGACCCAAACATGGAAAATTTTCAGATGTGTTACAACAATATGGCAGTTATATAAAGTTGCCAAGTATTATAAAGTTGTGACAACTGTATTTGATGGCTATGCCATCTCCAGTAGAAAGGATGTAGAGCATCAGATACGCACAAAACAATCATCATTAACACTGAAATTTACTGAGAGCTCTCCACTTCTTATTGGCAAAGGACTCTTTCCATCTAATAAGGTAAACAATCAGTGCTTTATAACCATGCTTGGGAAACACTTAGAAGCGAATGGACACACTGTGATTCATGTTACAGATGATGCTGACACTGTTATTGCAAAAACAGCACTGATCTTGGCAGAAGAAAAGCATGTAAAAGTTGTTCCTGAAGACACCGATATTCTTGTACTTTTGATTTACCATAATACACGAAATATTTGTTTGCAGTCATCTACGTTCAGTGATAAAAAACGTGATATTAAATCGATGCAACATGTGCTTGGCTAAAAGGGATGCAAAATTATACTCTTTTCACATACTTTAACTGGATGCGATACCACAAGTTGCTTATTTGTTAACGAAAATAGGCAGTATATCGACATTTTTGGTAATGTGAGGAATTTAGCATTTGCGCTACTCTGTTTGGGTCAGAAAATGCAAACAGAAAGGAGCTCACAGATATTGGCACCAAAGCATTGGTATCATTGTACGGTGGAAATCCAAAGACAGAGACCCTGAACCTACTACGATATAATCTCTACTTGAAAAAAATCACAACTGCCAAAAGTGAATTTAATATTGCAAGATTGCCACCTACAAAAGATGCTTCTGTTCATCATCTTCTCCGGGTACATTTACAATGTCTTTGTTGGAAAACTATGAACACCAATATTGCCATTCCCGAAGAGTGGGGTCGGAAAAAAGTAGGAGACCAACTACAGCTCATAATATGTGAAATGAGCCCTGCACCAGAGTTATTACTAAACATGATCCGCTGCACCTGCAAAACTGATGCAAATGAGCCGTGTGGTAGTGGTAGATGTACGTATCGACGTTATGCTGTGGAATGCACCGAGATACATGTCGCAACTGTTCTGGTAGAGATTGCACAAATATTGCACTGAAAGAAAACGATTTAGAAGAAACTGAAGAAGACTATTAGGTTCAGCTTTTCTCTGAAGTAAGATGTAAGAATGATGAAATAAACATGCATTTGTATTATAAAACGCATTTTGATTAATAGAAATATGATTTTCATCGCTGCATATGCTTTCAGTTTTTCGCAACCATTTTGTTATTTATTTTTGTTTTGCAAAACCAATGTAATAATCTTTTTCATCATGAAATTTTCTGTAATTTGATACCATACACGATTTTTTATGATATTTTTAATTTTTTTAGATTTTTCAAAATTTTTTCAAGATGGCGGCCAAAAAACGCATTTTGCACACTCAGATTTTTCTAGACTTTTATTATGTCAAATAGATACCAATAACGAACTAAAAAATTCAAACCGCGTTTTTGTGGGAATTAGTTCCAGGTATCACCTATTTTTGTCACATATCTCCTGTACTATAACCTTTCTTCCCCAGAGTACTGAGTGTAGACTCATCGGTATGTGGGGAGAAAGGACGGTCCCCGCCCAGAAAGAAAAAGAGGGGAACAAGACAGTCAGTGTCTGTGTGATAGTGATAGTATACGTGCAAGGGTAGGAGTAGTTTGTGTTAACAAGGTAATCGAGTGTGTCCAGTGTGTGTTCCTGTAACTATGTGATAACTGTGTGTATTCTTAAAATATGTGTTTTTCCGTTGTGTATTTGTGTTTCTTCCAAGATATCCTGTGTAATAAAGTCCATGTCCAGCTAGCAGGCTGTCGTTATTCATCACTATTAGGACATTTGCCAAACCGGATGATTTGGCAATAAATACTCTCCGGCGAAAATGGTGGATATAGCGACGTCGCTGATCAACGGCAGGGTATAGTTCCTTCATTAACTTATAATAAGACCTTAAATATAAATCATTATTCTAGTAAAATTTTCCTTTTTTAAATTCCCAAATATTATGAAGAAATGGGAAGCTATTTTGTTTACTGATAGACTGAAAATTTCAATAAGGTACCCCTTATGAAAAAAATTAATTCATTAAAAGAATGTAAAAAGAAAATCCCTGAAGCTGCCGCTGAAGATCGAACACTCTCGATAGCCTGGAATATTTCACTGAAATTTTTATAAAATGTTATTAATGAGAAAAAAATGATTTTACAAATAAGATATTATGCGAACTGGTGATTAGCTTGTGCATACGGGTATTCCTAGTGAATTAGGGCCTTAGTACGATTCATAGTTATACTATGTGGTTGCTTCAGTACTGAAGCATATAAAAATATTATACGGCATGATCTAGTTGTATTTATGGACACTTCAATATAATGTTTTGGAATATGTGAATATACAGAAATCGTGAACTATAAATATAGTTTTTTCTTAGCATTTTGTACATTGTATTATTTTCTCAATGCATTTGTATATAATATGGTTTTAATTCGTTGTAATGTATTAATTACTTAACTTCTTGTTGTTTCTTGATAGAATATCTGTATAAACTTATATATTTTGTTGTGGTATCAAGTTGGCCACTATTTATTACCATGTTTGTTATGTAACTTGTTTGAGTCAATAAAGTGGAGTTACAAGGCTGGGTGTCAATATATCAAGGCATGGTGGCTGCCCGTAAGGGTTATAGAAAAAGTGGTATCTTTCAGTGCGCGGGCTCTATGTTTCGAGTGGGGTTGCTGCATTGGCCACTATTTATTACCATGTTTGTTATGTAACTTGTTTGAGTCAATAAAGTGGAGTTACAAGGCTGGGTGTCAATATATCAAGGCATGGTGGCTGCCCGTAAGGGTTATAGAAAAAGTGGTATCTTTCAGTGCGCGGGTTCTTTATGTCGAGTGGGGTTGCTGCATTGGGCACTATTTATTACCATGTTTGTTATGTAACTTGTTTGAGTCAATAAAGTGGAGTTACAAGGCTGGGTGTCAATATATCAAGGCATGGTGGCTGCCCGTAAGGGTTATAGAAAAAGTGGTATCTTTCAGTGCGCGGGCTCTATGTGTCCAGTGGGGTTGCTGCATTGGCCACTATTTATTACCATGTTTGTTATGTAACTTGTTTGAGTCAATAAAGTGGAGTTACAAGGCTGGGTGTCAATATATCAAGACATGGTGGCTGCCCGTAAGGGTTATAGAAAAAGGTGGTATCTTTCAGTGCGCGGGCTCTATGTGTCGAGTGGGGTTGCTGCATTGGTCACTATTTATTACCATGTTTGTTATGTAACTTGTTTGAGTCAATAAAGTGGAGTTACAAGGCTGGGTGTCAATATATCAAGGCACGGTGGCTGCCCGTAAGTGTTATAGAAAAAGTGGTATCTTTCAGTGCGCGGGCTCTGTGTGTCGAGTGGGGTTGCTGCATTGGTCACTCAATTTATACCTAACACAACGTACAACGTACAACGTACAACGTACAACGTACGCGGGCCTTCACAACGTACGGCCCGCTAGTACTCACTGTGTTGTTGTTGTAGTTTCTGATGCCCCTTGACCGATAGTAGCTATCAGTTCAAGTCCAATTAAGGCTATTGGGCAGAGTGGTACGGCTCCGGTATTTAATAACGCCGCGAGGGTCGGAATCCGACTTGGCTAAAGGGCTGGTCCCGTAATTTTGAACCGAGGCAAGTGACGAGACCGATGCACTTGACCCAGCACATCTAGAGGTAATATGAGAACTTGGGCATTGCAGCCACGACAGATTTTTGCGTGCACCGGCTACCATTAGTGTACACGGTGGGGGATTTTGCAGCGACGAGCATCGAACCAGAGACGTTCAGATCACTGGCCCTCTGCTCTTACCGCGCCCAGTGCACTAGGGATGCGACATCGACAACAAAACATCGATGTTTTGAAACATCGATATTCAATATTAAAACATCGTTGCTAATAAAACATCGCCCAAAAACCATCGATGTTTTAGAACATCGATGTTTTTGAACATCCATTTTTTTAAAACTGGTTTAGTAACCTCTAACATTAATGTTACTTCGGTTGGTCGTGGGGGAGGTGAGGGTGATTTAATTTTACTCTCTGATTGGGCTGACACAAATGAAAAACACTTGGTTTCTAGAGTCAGCGCATACCACAGAATTTCCATTATACAATTTATTATTTTTAACAGAAAATTGAGGAAGAAATTATTGCTACAAAAACAATTGACAGGACCAAAGCCTTAAAGAAAAATCCGTAATGTTTTCTAATTTAAATTGGTTGAATGTGAAAAATTATTGTAAATATCAAGTCATATTTATTTACAAGTTGGAGAATAATTTACTTTCAGGAGGCTTAAATAATTTTGTAAAAAAAAAAAAAAAAAAATTAATTCTGAAGTTCATGACTGTAACACAAGACAAAAGGATTGGTTTCATATCAATAGAGTATACGGCAAAATCATTTAAAAGAATTTTTGAGTTTACATTTACTGAGTGTGAAAATTATGATAGGTGGTTAATTTTTTTTTATTGTGATGCTTTTTCATTAAAAACAAAACCATTGAACAACGTAAAACATCGATCACAAAACATCGATGATAAAAAAATCGGTTTCAATAAATCGATGTTTAGAACATCGATGTTTTTATCGAAACATCGATGTTTTGAAAACATCGACATCGATGTCGCATTCCTACGATGCAGTCACTCTGTAGCTCGTGAAACCTTTTGTAAAGACGAATAACATTATAAATCTTAAAAATAAAGAAAATTATTTTGAAATTTATAAAGATTATTTCTAGGTTTATAGTGTTACGAAAGGAATATGTGACAATGAATATTAATATTTATTCAATTTTTAAAATAATCAGTAATTTATTTTTTAGTAGATAAAATATTTTTCGCTTTCCCCTCTATCCGATTTTCTTGCGGCCCGAAGTCCGAAGCAGTTTTATGTAATACTAGCTGAAAACCCGTACTTCGCTACGGAGTACATTCAAAGTAAATACAACGGTCAATGTATGCAATTAATGCCATATTTATAATAAATACGACGATCAATGTATGCAATTGATGTAAAAAAAACATATTTATAAAAAAATCGTAAGGGATATTTATTTTTTTTTGGATAATATCCAATCGTCTGCTGCATTAGAAAGAAAAAATTTTTTTTTGTCTATTTGGTTGTTATGCACGTAACGATAAATTTATTTAAAGTAGCAGAAAAAGAAATCACGTGATCGGCATTTAATAAATTAAATTCTAAAAATTAATCTTTAAAAATTCACCAAAAATCAGGAAATGGAGGTAAAGATTCGAAAAAGATTTCATTTTAAAGGAATTTTTATGATCTTTCTCGCGATATAAATTTTATAACCCTCAAATTATTATTTTAAATGCAAACTTAAAAAAAGTTACTAAAACAACTTTAAAAATTTAATTTAAATAATATAAGAAGAATTTTTCAAAAATCTTTCTTAGTGCACCCCTACACCATAAGAAGAATCGCCATGCAAAATTTCAGCCCTTTAGGTCCAGCGGTTTGGTCTGTGCGTTGTATGTCAGTCAGTGAGTCAGTTACGGAACTGTTTTATATATATAGATGACCCTTATCCCCTTTCGATTTGTGGAGGCCTGGTCTAAAGGATTGGCATTTCAAATAGATATCAAGTAAATTTAGGCTTTACAGAAAAAAAATGGAAGTGTCAATACTGGATTATCTGAGGATAAAATAATTAAAAACAAAGAGTTTAAAAAATAATCTGGTAATGTTTGCTTCACGTGAAATTCCTCTAGTTTACATTACTAATACCAGTTTTGTAAAATGTGGCATATGCCTGGCATTCGAATTTATATACGTTTGTAAGCAGCAAATAAATACACGCGTGAATGTTAAAGATTCCCAGAAAGAAAAGTTCGCTAACCGACATTTCTGTGCTCCTTGATATTTATAAAAATTCGACAAATGACTTATATAAAATAGAATTTTCCCATTAATTTCAGAATATTTAAAATAATTACAGTTAAAAATTTTGTGCAACTCTTTATTAGCCTTTCGTTTTTCGAGCAATTCACTCTTCAGAGATTAATTATGCTGCTTTAAATTGTAAGAAAAAGAAAATATATTAGAAAATCGCTTTTTTAATTATAAGAAAAAAACTGGAAAATCTGTAGTGCATACCGTATCCATAATATATATATATATATATATATATATATATATATATATACAGTGGAATCTCGATCGATCGTTTTCCGAATCATCGTTTTCCCGTATGTGTCGTTTATTTCACCCAGTCCCGACGATCATATTGCTTTGTT
This sequence comes from Dolomedes plantarius, assembly GCA_907164885.2. Lineage (NCBI taxonomy): Eukaryota > Metazoa > Arthropoda > Arachnida > Araneae > Dolomedidae > Dolomedes > Dolomedes plantarius. The sequence goes on from OU015494.1 coordinate 200,492,142, forward strand.
ATGTTCCCGGATCTATCGTTTTCCCGCATTTATCGTTCAGTTCAGCTGGTCCCTTGAAAAACGATAGATCGAGATTCCACTGTATATATATATATATATATATATATATATATATATATATATATATATATACAGGGTGATTTTTTTTTATACTGACACTACTCTGAGCCATCTGCAGCGCGATCTATCAGGCGGAATTCCACCAAAATTGATAGAGGGGCTAAGGACGACACGGGAAAGAGTTTCCGATAAAAAAAAGAAAGACAAAAAAAAGATCCAAAATTCGCCGATAGGGGAAGATATGGCGCTGTTATTGTCGGCGCACCCGAGAATTTGCATAAAGGCAAGTAAAACATCAAAATACACATTCACGACTATGTAGTCGACAGAAGCGCCAGTATTTCGGGCTATAAAGATAAGGAATGAATACCGAAAAAGTTGTAAGCAGACAAATGAATAAGAAAGAAATTTCCCAGCAACACCACTTTATGCAGTATATTCACTTCTCCCTCCTTCAATGTGACCACAGTTCTGGTGGACGACACATTGTATCCTGAACACTACGTTCTCAACGGCCAAGCGTAACATGTCACGAGGAATGTTCATCAGAGTCCGGGATATGTTGTCTTTTAGGGCCGCCAAGTTCGAGACTCCACTAAGATACACCTTTAACCCCACAGAAAGGTGTCACATGGGTTGCGTCGGGGAAGCGAGGTGGCCATGCCAGTGGAAAAAAGCGACTGATGACCCTTTTTTCCTGTAAAGCGAAGGCGCAACAGACTCCACCGATCTTCATAGCCCAAAATACTGGCGCTGCTGTCGACTACGTAGTCAGGAATTTGCATTTTGATATTTTACTTGCCTTGTATGCAAATTCTCGAGTGCCCCAACAACAACAGCGCCATATCGCCTCCTATCGGCGAATTTTGACACTATTTTTTTTTTCTCTCACGGAAAATCTTTCCCGAGTCGTCCTTATTCCCTCTATCAATTTTGGGGGAATTCCGGCTGATAGATCGCGCTACAGATGGCTCTGAGTAGTGTCAGTTTAAAAAAAAATCACCCTGTATATATGTGTGTGTGTCTGTGTTATTGGGAAGAGTTTTTGAAAAGATTTCATTCAAAAACCATTTTTTTGGAAGCTGTTAAAAAGAAAGGGAACGAACATAGCAAGAAATTATCTAGAAAGGAATTGGTTAGTAGGTTTGGTCCGTTATGGTCATCTTTTCGAATGGAATTGTACTAAAACTTTATGCTCATGATGTAGTTGAAAATAGGTTCAGTTAGCAGTTTACTAAGCCCAGTGAAAAATAAATCCATATAGTACCCGACTTGACCCAAACTTTTTATAAATAAAAATAATAGCGCTTTAGAAAAAAAGAAATCATGCATTGAAAATTATTTCGACTAATAAAAGGGGGGAAATTAATGGGCTTTTTCCAGACACGAGCACATTTTTTTCGAGACTGGTTTTTAATTACGACTTTTTCGAGATTTTCGTAACCGGTAAACACATTGCTGAAACCATTACAGAACATACGGCAGATGTTACTAACATCCTTTGAAAATACTTTGCAGAAAAACTAGGAAAGTTCGGCTGTTAAAGGAGAGTGCCCACTTGACTGAAACCCCAGGTGTAATGTTAATATGCAAGTCGCCCTCTTACGCGGCCTCAGTTGCAAGTACCAAGATCTCCACTACAAAACCAGTCAGATTAGTTGCACGGTGATCTCTGCCTTAAATAGGCCCCGTGATGCACTTTTCTCGGGCATTTTGGAACCCCTAATATATTCATTGGCGATAAAATATCAAACATTGCATTAACGAGCAGGAAGGCTTTTGCGCGCCAAGCTTCATTATTTCCATAGGCGTTTCGTCACAGAGATGAGTAATTTTGTTTTTATTGACGATGATTTCTTATTAATAATTTTAATTACTTCATGTATTAAAACACATTTATTATCACATAAAATGACGATTTTGAGTATCAAAACTTGTCGGTTCTTTGAAGCAATTTTAATACTGAAATTATTCACGATACATGATGAAATAAACCTATAATCCCGAATGCATTTTATGGAATTAAGTAATAAAATTATAAAATTTCTAATATATATATATTAGTATGTGTGTGTGTGTGTGTGTTTGTTTGTTTTTCATTATAACCAAATTAATTCAAACGACTTTCTCGGCTTATTTTTAAAAAGCGACGCGTAACTTTCCGAATTACTAGTATTACTAGTAGTCAAAATATTTCTTTTAGAAGTCCCCTTAATTATCATTACAGAAAAATTATCTAATTTAAATTAGAGTGTACAGTCATGTAACTTAAATCAATGTGTACAATCATGGACTAAGCAGAAACTGGGCGTCCCTTCCATAATTTGAGTCAGTGCCCCTGACAAATGTGAGCAAACTATTCCTCTGCATTTTCTTTTTCCCTCTTACCTTAACTAAGTAGAGTACTAAGCTCCTAGCAACTCTATCACGATAGATTAATTTTTTTTATATTCATCTGAAACAAAAAAATCATCTATTATCTCTAGAAAACGAAGTGAACGTCATTCTACAAAATGCATAAGCCCCGAGGACCCATTTAACATCTAAATTAAGTAAAAATAGTTACATATATATTCTGCAACATAAAATGATACAGAGTTCATATACATAAAATTATGAGTTATAAAAGTAAAATCCTCAACTTGAAGCAATAGGCTTTGCAGAGTAGGTAATGCAATGACCTAAAGATTTGATCAGACCAGATTGTAGCGGGTGCTCTGACAGTAAACATTATATGGTTCTGTTTCTTATGTACCCTGTGAATCCTCTAACGGTCCAGGCACACTATAAAGTAATAGGCATAAATATGAATAATTCCTTTATTTTCTACGTAGAGGTAGACTAACATAGACCGACTTGGGGCTTCAAATAATAACACAACAGTATCGCAACTTGCGGTACTAAGAAACTGAACTTTAAAGTCGTAATGAACCCTTTCAGGCAGAATATACGTTCACTAACAATACCCGTAACCATCGGGCTCTGAAATAACTATCGAAATCGTGCAGCCACCTAGGCTAAATACTAATACGTTCTCTATCAGTTAAATACCGCTATCACCTCCAATCTAACTTTTCTCGACTCTTTCGTATCTCTACTAATAGCGTAACGCACTACCGTACAAATCTCCACTCCCTTCTTGGGCTCTTGCCAACTCAGCGTGTGTCACTTAAATAGACCAGACACCTGCTCTGAACTCACTTCGACTGGCCTGCACTGCGCAGCTACCAGAAATTTGCATCTGAGCAACACGCGAACCCTACAACATCATCAAAAAATCCCTGGCTCCTTGATGATACCTTAAATGGTTGTTGTGCACTTTCCTAACATAAGGTTTGGAATCTAATTAAATGAATTTAGTATGTTTGTGTGTGTAAATTCAGTATTTTAGCATGTAAGGAATTCGATCGGTTTGGTCACTGGAGTTGTTTTTACCATCTATCTACACTGCTGGCCATTAAAATGGCAACACCATGAAGGAGGGATGATACAAACGTCGAATTCGCAGGAAAGGAAGAAGATAATGGGATATGCAAATAATTAAAAAATAAGGTAGAGGATAAGTGCTAAAAATAGATATCAAAAGTTAGAAAAAAATAATGGATTCTATCCGGAGAGAATATTTTTTTAAATGCCATAGACATTTTGTTTTCAGAGCCCATCCCGCTGATAAAAAACAAAAAGAAAAACTTTCTGTTTGCACTGGAGAAAAAGCCCGAGTCTTAAAAGTTTTTCCCTTTTATTCTGTCGTCAAATTTAAAATTTTTATTTAGACACTGCAGGCCATTAAAATTGCAACAACATGGAGGAGAAATGATACAAACGTCAAATTCGCATGAAAAGAAGAAGATGCTGAGATATGCAAATGATTAGTATTTAAGCGCAATCGAACGACGCAGGAGGGAGAAACGGCCTCTCAAACTCTGTATAAAAGAAAAGTTACGCAGCGGGTTTCTCATTTGAATCGCATTTCAATGTCCGTTGTTTGTGAGAAGATCGTGGTATGCCTCGTATAAGAAAGAGAAACGGCTACCAGCAAGTGTCGGAATTCGATAGCTGCAGGATCGTGGCCTATCGAGAGTGCGGTTTATCGTTCCGCGATACTGCTACTCGTATTGGTCGGAATCCAACGACTGTCATGCGAATATGGAATCGATGGGTTCAGGAGGGTCATACTGAATGCCATGCAGGATCTCAATGGCTTTCCGTCACTAACGCCCGAGAGGACAGACATGTTGTCAGGTTGGCCTCCCAGGATCGCACACGAACCTTGAGTCAGGAAATGGGCATGTTTGCAGTATGATAAATATCCACACGGACAGTGCGACGACGTCTGGAGCAACACGGACTGTGTGCACGGCGACCACTATTGCGGATTCCCTTGACACTGCGGCATAGAGACACGTGGCGACAGTGGTGCACCCAACAACAAAACTGGAAACAGGAATGGCCCCACGTCTTCTTTTCAGACGATTCTGCGTACAGCATCATGATGGACGTATCCGTGTCTGGAGGCACTGAGGAGAGCGCACTTGGCCTGTTTGCATTCGATATCGTCATACAGGCCCCGCACCTGATGTGATGGTATGGGCAGCCATTAAGTACACGACTCGAATACCTCTTGTTCGCGGCGTCGGTAATCTGAACAGCCAGCGTTACATTTCTCAGATCTTAAGGCCGGTGACTATGCCCTATCTTAAAAGAAGGCCACGGAGACGTCATCTTTCAACAAGAAAACGCAAGTCCGCATGTTGCTTGTCGTGTCCTGGCCTACCACTACACAGAGGGTGTTCGACTGTTGCCCTGGCCAGCACGTTCACCAGCTCTCTCACCCACTGAAAATATCTGGTCATGGGTTGCTGAGAGACTGCTCCGCCACCGCTCTCCAGCCACTTCGATTGGTGAATTGTGGCACAGACTTGAAGCAGCATGGAATGACTTGCCCGTATCTGTCATTGAAGTCCAGTTCGACTCGATGCCTAACCGGGTTAGAGTTGATTTAGCTGCCAGAGGTGGCAGCTGTGTGTACTAATTTCGAACCCTGTATACCCCCAAATTGCCTACAAATTTAATTATGTTTTCTTCCTACTATGCTGTAAACGTACAATAAGTAAAGTTTTGTTATTTGCTTTCCTTCTTGGTGTGGCAATTTTAATGGCTAGCAGTGTAGCAACACTCAGCAACTGTAAGCAATGAACGTCAATTTTTTATAAATTCATTAATTTTTTTTATGACATTAGGCTCAAATTCAAACAAAGAGCTTCTACAGCAGGGGTGTCCAACCTTTTAGCTTCCTTGGGTCGCATTGAAAGAAGACAAATTGTTTTGGGCCACACAAAAATATAATAGATGACTAAAAAAAAGTATAATATATAGTTATCATATTTATTTCATTATAATTTTTTTAAAGAAAATATAAAATTAATGTGATATTTGGCATTGCAGATGAGAAACTAATGCATCAATATCTGGGTCAATTGAAGTGGTCGCAATTTTCAAGGAGTTCTCAGGTTGTTCATCCGATATTTTGGTTCTAATTTCACTCTAAGCGTCCTTCACTCTTGTGCATACTAATTTTAATATCATTACAAATACAAAATATTAAAACTGTAAAAACTTCATTTAATTTTTTTAATGAAATTAATATACAGAAATTGCATGCGGAATTTTGTATAGAATTAAAGATATTTCAAATGATGTATTGTCGATTTGTTGAATGAATAAAGCGGGATCTGTAATGGCCGCCTGCCATCATCGCCGAGGAGGGTTATTGATATATTATTTTTCTTTTTCAGCTCTCTTTCTGGGCCGCACTAATACTTACTTTGGGCTGCGGGTTGGACACCCCTGTTCTACAGGATTCTAAGTAATAATTACAGGCTTTAAAATAAGAAAAACGTCCTTTAGAGGTATGGCTTAGTATGGATAAATGAAAGAGTATTCTTCAAAAGTCTAAAATCATTTTGGATTTCTCTCTAATGATTCCTTCAGGCGTTTTAGTTCTTTATTATAAACTAGCTGAAAACCCGCGCTTCGCTACGGATTACATTCAAAATAAATACAACGGTCAACGTATGCAATTTATGCCAAAAAATAAATATATATATTTATAATAAATGCGATGATCAATGTATACAATTGATGTAAAATATCTATCTATCTATCTATCTATCTATATATATATATATATTTATAAAAAAATCGTAAGGGATATGCATTTTTTTTGGATAATATCCAATCGTCTGCTGCATTAGAAAGAGAAAAAAATATTTTTTTTGTCTATTTAGTTGTTACGCACGTGACGATAAATTTATTGAAAGTACCAGAAAAAGAAATCACGTGATCAGCATTTAATAAATTAAATTCTAAAAATTAATATTTAAAAATTCACCAAAAATCAGGAAATGGAGGTAAAAATTCGGAAAAAATTTCATTTTGAAGGAATTTTTATGATCTTTCTCGTGATATAAATTTTATAACCCTCAATGTATTATTTTAAATGCAAACGTAAAAAAAGTTTAAAAAACAGCTTAAAAATTTAATTTAAAAAATCTAAGAAGAATTTTTGAAAAATCTTTCTTAGTGCACCCCTACACTATTAGAAGAATCGCCATGCAAAATTTCAGCCCTTTAGGTCCAGCGGTTTGGTCTGTGCGTTGTATGTCAGTCAGTCAGTCAGTCAGTCAGTGAATGACTGAGTCAGTTACGGAACTGTTTTATATATATAGACTAGCTGAAAACCCGTACTTCTCTACGGAGTACATTCAAATTAAATACAACGATCAATGTATGCAGTTAATGCCAAAAAAATAAATATATATATTTATAATAAATACGACGATCAATGTATACAATGGATGTAATATATATATATATATATATATAAGAATAAGATGAAAGAGAAAACCAGTAATAGCTCTAAAGCTACTTATATATATATTTAAATTTATAAAAAAATCGTAAGGGATATTTATTTTTTTTGGATAATATCCAATCGTCTGCTGCATTAGAAAGAAAAATTTTTTTTTTGTCTATTTGGTTGTTATTCGCGTGACGATAAATTTATTTAAAGTACCAGAAAAAAATCACGTGATCAGCATTTAATAAATTAAATTCTAAAAATTAATCTTTAAAAAATCACCAAAAATCAGAAAATTGAGATAAAGATTCGAAAAAGATTTCATTTTAAAGGAATTTTTATGATCTTTCTCGTGATATAAATTTTATAACCCTCAAATTATTATTGTAAATGCAAACTTAAAAAAAGTTACAAAAACAGCTTAAAAATTTAATTTAAAAATTCTAAGAAGAATTTTTCAAAAATCTTTCTTAGTGCACCCCTACACTATAAGAAGAATCACCATGCAAAATTTCAGCCCTTTAGGTCCAGCGGTTTGGTCTGTGCGTTGTATGTCAGTCAGTCAGTCAGTCAGTGAATGACTGAGTCAGTTACGGAACTGTTTTATATATATAGACTAGCTGAAAACCCGTACTTCTCTACGGAGTACATTCAAATTAAATACAACGATCAATGTATGCAGTTAATGCCAAAAAAATAAATATATATATTTATAATAAATACGACGATCAATGTATACAATGGATGTAATATATATATATATATATATATATATATATATATATATATATATATATAAGAATAAGATGAAAGAGAAAACCAGTAATAGCTCTAAAGCTACTTATATATATATTTAAATTTATAAAAAAATCGTAAGGGATATTTATTTTTTTTGGATAATATCCAATCGTCTGCTGCATTAGAAAGAAAAAATTTTTTTTTGTCTATTTGGTTGTTATTCGCGTGACGATAAATTTATTTAAAGTACCAGAAAAAAATCACGTGATCAGCATTTAATAAATTAAATTCTGAAAATTAATCTTTAAAAAATCACCAAAAATCAGAAAATTGAGATAAAGATTCGAAAAAGATTTCATTTTAAAGGAATTTTTATTATCTTTCTCGTGATATAAATTTTATAACCCTCAAATTATTATTGTAAATGCAAACTTAAAAAAAGTTACAAAAACAGCTTAAAAATTTAATTTAAAAATTCTAAGAAGAATTTTTCAAAAATCTTTCTTAGTGCACCCCTACACTATAAGAAGAATCACCATGCAAAATTTCAGCCCTTTAGGTCCAGTGGTTTGGTCTGTGCGTTGTATGTCAGTGAGTCAGTCAGTCAATCAGTGAGTCAGTCAGTTACGGAACTGCTTTATATATATAGATAATGCTGTGGGTCCTTTTTAGCATGGTTTTTATCAAGTACTCCTTTTCTCTATTCCCGTTATCCGCCCAAATGATAACACCATTTAGATGTAGTAATTTTATAAAACACAAAATCTTTATCTCGAATCTACGAATAAACTGAAGCAGATATTATAAACTACCAGTCTTCTAATCATTCAGCGTAATTTACCGCATATGGGGTAAGAGAGTGCAATTTTGGTTTTGACTGAATTTTTCTATACACAGAGAAAAAATTATCGTTCTACCTGCGTTTGGTGAAATCAGTGTCAGATTTGCAAAACCAAAGAGAAACATTGTCTTTGGAGGCTGACCTTTATTTTAACGGTTAATGTGTGTATCTATATATGTTTGTTTGTTGAATTTGGCAGAGATTAATTGCAGTACTGGAGTACAGTTGAATGTAGTAAGGTATTATTACATTGTTAGTTGTATTGCTTTAACAGCGCTGTATTTTAAGGAATTCATACTAAGTAAACATTTTGAGTTTGCCTAATTCTAGTGATGAAACAGTGAAATTGTTCCTCAGTGAAAGACTACGAATTTCTAAAGTTAGTGACTCCCTACTCCCACCTCTACCTGAAAAAAAAAAAAAATGAAAATGAAATGAAAATGAAAATAAAGACTACTATGAAGATTAGTCGGACTGGAAGTTGGGCGTTTTGTTCTGGGGATCATAAAAACTGTTATTCCTCAAAATGACGTCATTACGATATTTTTTTCGTTCTATGTATCTGTGCATGGAGGTATTGATTAGAAACAATCGTCAGAGTGACGACATTTCGGGGGAAAATATTCTGATTCTCCTAGTCTACGACTCCTGATCGAAGTTTCAATGGCTACAAATGAATTTAATAAGAATTTGGTTACTTATGATCCTACTCTGATTACTTGCGAGTTGATTAGTTCGCAAAATACTTTGGTTAAGATCAGTAAAATTCGGGACTCATTCCGTGTTCGAGGAGTTTAGCAACTTTTTCTATGTTTTGGTGCGTGTTTGCCCCAGCGTTCCCCCTCCCCCTTTTAACGTTTACTTCAATGTATAAGAAAAATATATTTGTATATTTCGAGGGATCAAAATTATTGAGCGAATACAGCAAGTACGAAATACTGATGAATGAGGTCAAAGGAAAAATCATGTTTTTGATGTGCGCTTTGTTTCGTTGTAGTTTGAAATGAAGTCTTTGCCATCTCTGATTTCATCAGAAAACATCCTTTTACAGGTAAGTATTGGAATGTTACAATTTTCAATATTATGTTAGGGTTATCACGGCTTTATCAGTGGTTTCTCATTCTTTTGACTCGATCTGGAAAGACCTGTTCAAAAGTGTGCCGAAGAACGTATTCGATATTTTTGGAACGAAGTTCTTTTACGCGGTTTACAGTAGAGTGAACTGGCAGGAATCGTCACGTAACGAAAAATCGTTATGCCCCCTTCATAAGAGCTTTTTCTCAAGGACTCTGTGGCTGAATGGTTATCGCATCGGACTACGGAGTATCGGACTATCGCACTACGGAGCGAGAGGTCCCTGGTTCAAATCCCTGCACAAGCGCCGTTCGTTTCTATTCCCACTCGTTCTTGGAATAGCGCAGTATATATATATATATATATATATATATATTATATAATATATATAAAAATACATATATATATATATATATATTTCTATTGATTATGTATGTATATATATATATATATATATATATATATATATACATACATAATCAATAGAAATCTACATATTAAATCACGTTTAGAGTTGAAAAAATAACGTAAGGAACTTTGTTCCTGACGGGGGTCCCCCGACCGCACAATTTTTTTTTTTTATAGAAAAAGACCATGATATATAGGTACCATAGGAACGTATTTTCTGAATTCCCTTTGGATGCAGATACATATGCTGGTAAATTGACTTTCAGTTTAACGAGAAATTTGCACGCAGGTAGTATCCTACGTGCAGTACAATACAGTACAGTGTGGTGAATTGATACCAATGATATTTATGTCAAATGATTTTCTTCGCTTAATTAATAATAAAGATTCAGACGTGTATTTGTTTTACCTTGCAAGACGGTATTCTTAAGAAATGCACTCATTTAAAATATTTTAAAGGTACCAAATATTTTAAAGGGGGTGTCCATTAATTACGTGAGGCTTTAAGGGGGGGGGGGGGGGGTCGAGCCGAATCTCACCCAGTCTCACGTGGGGGAGAGGGGGGGGGGGGTCTCGGCAAATATCCCGTAACTTTTTTCCGCAAGAGACAGTGTAAAATTGCGAGAAAACTGGGTTATATTAAGTAAAACATGTTTCTACACTAAAATATGGCTAAATCCTACACAATAGTTCCAGTAGTCACTCTTGAGAACACATGAGTCCCCGAGGACTGAATTAGAATGAATATTCTTTTGCGAATTTTAGTAGTTCCTATTTAAGTATTTTATTGTTCGATTTTCTCACTGTGATTCTAGACTACGTTCTTAGTAGTCTTAAATACTAGTCTTAACTAGTCTTAAATAAAAATAATTTAGCAAATTGGGTTTTTTAAATAAATCCGACACAATCAAGCACAGATTAACGTATTTACACTAAAAATACGCATTTTGAAAAATCTCACGTGAGATTAAGGGGGAGGGGTCGAGCCAAATCTCACGACATCTCACCAGGGGGGGAGGGGGGGGGTCGAAAAATCGCCAAAATCGCCTCACGTAATTAATGGACGCCCCCAAAGGTATGGAAATGTTCGTCTGCAAACACTTTCGAGAGAAGTTTCGAATTGTACATTTATAATAGAGTAAATAATAATCTACTGTCAGGCGCTAGCAATAGAAGAAGCCTCTTTGTGGCATGCACAATTTTTGAATTTTTTCCTATCAGATTTTTATCATGATGCAGGAGTATTTATTCGTCCTGTCAGAATTTTTTTTCCTGTCACAAGACCATTCTTTCAAAGAATAATTATGATCTAAATTTTATCTATAATAAATTTGATATTCGGGTACATGGGGTTTATTGCCATTTAAGAGCAACTTTACGAATGATAGACAAAATGTTTCAAAAACCTAGAAAACTGAGAAAAAATTATCAAAATTCTGCTAACCCGCGATTGACAACTCATGGCATCACATCGGCGGAGTCGAACATGCTGTTTCAAATCGATATAAACGTTATAACTGCCTAGAAGCGTCCAATCGAGCTCGTAACGTCTCGCCTAATTTAGAGATAAATATATTCTGGCAACCCTACTGCGCTTCTTTTGACGCGTGGTTGGGGTTTTTGTTTTTCAATAAGACAAAGCGATTTTTGTCATTATTGAAAAATCACTTTGAAGTTCAAGCAGATTTAAAAAGATTTCTCCTTATTTACAAATATTTATTTTCTTTAATGTATAACGCAGCGATTTTAAAGATTTCTAATTTATTTCTTAAGATTTATTTATTGGAACGAAGTTCTTTTACGCGGCTTACTATAGAGTGAACTGGCAGGAATCGTCACGTAACAAAAAATCGTTATGCCCCCTTCATAAGGGCTTTTTCTCAAGGACTCTGTGGCTGAATGATTATCGCATCGGACTACGGAGTATCGGACTATCGCACTACGGAGCGAGAAGTCCCTGGTTCAAATCCCCGATGGCCGTTTCTATTCCCACTCATTCTTGGAATAGCGCAGTATATATATTATATATATTATATATACATATATATAATCAATAGAAATCTACATATTAAATCACGTTTAGAGTTGAACAAAATAACATAAGAAACTTCCTGACGAGGGTCCCCCGACCGCACAATTTTTTTTTTCTCCTTATTTTTGGTGGAGGTAAATTATTTTCGGATAGCAGCATGTGATGCTAAGTGCGCAGATTTTTAAAGCTCTTTATGAATATTTTCCGTATCGTAAACATCTTGGTTAAATTTTATTTTCGAAAAAATAATTATGTATTCTTTTGAAGGATTTTTGAAAAGAATAAGCAATTTTCTTCACATTATACACGTTCTTGGAATTTTTTTAAAGACTTTAACAGTTGTGTCGGCATAACTATCGGGAAGTTGATAATGTTTTTTTACATAAATGTAATTTTATGTAATTAATATATATATATATGTTGTATATATATATATATATATATATATATACAGTGGCGCACCCAGGATTTTTTCTTGGGGGGGGGGGGGCGAGATGAATGGATAAAAATATTTATAATGCATTTGGGGGGGGGGGCCCGAGATGAAAGAATAAAAATATTTATAATGCAAAATCAATATTTCTACTTCTTTGGGAGGGGGCAGGGCCCCCTGGGTGCGCCACTGTATATATATATATATATATATATATATATATATATATATATATATATATATATATATATATATAGTGTGATAGCGGCGGGCTCTCTACTTAACCCCCAGTGTTATATATGAAATATGGTGAAGTTTCTTTACAACTTTGAATGAGTATTTACCAGAGGCGATTTCAAGTCCATCGATCAGGAGGCGTGCCGGCTGTCTACGAACAGTAAACCGACGGACAACGAGGACTAGAGTGCACGTGGTTTTTGAACCGAGGTCTTTTGCCCAGAAGAATGCAGTCGAAGGAGAACTGATTTGGACTGGACGATCGGCTGTTCTGGCCAGAGAGGGAGGTCGGTGAGAGCAGGCCGGACAGGGAGAGAGGGGTCCGGCGTTGACGAGGTCGACTTTGATCGGACCAGCTGGATTTTCGCGGGCCGGAGAGCCTCGTGGAAAAGTATTGGGATTTTGGCCGGACCGCCTTACACGTGTGATTGTAGATTTGGCTGGAAGCCGTGAACGCACTGGAGGTGGAGGTACAAAACGAATTCATCTAAATATTGTGTAAATACGCTATTTGAATAGATGTCCTTTTTTGGCGTTCATTAACCCAGCGTATTCTCAGTGATTTCTGAGGGAATAGGACGGCTAGGACTTAGCCATAGTTCGGCATGCTATCCGAATAGACTGGGCAGGGAAGTCGAGTTGCCCAGTTTATCATAATATATATATATATATATATATATATATATATATATTTGCATAAAAATGTGCACAGATCGCGCCGATTAAGCATATAGAAGGATAAAACTCTAAAAGTTAAAACTGAAATCCAATACATGAACGTAAATCAATAGCAAATGACGAGAAATAACTGTTTTATTTTTGGTCAACTTGATTTGGTTTACCCTCACATCTTGGATTTCATCTCCAACTATTATGTACACACACACACACACACACACACACATATATATATATATATATATATATATATATATATATATATATATATATGTGTGTGTGTGTGTGTGTTTACACACGCGCATTAGTCTAACTTCAGTATAATGAGATAAGGAGGTTTATATACTGCATACTTTCGAAATTTTAAATAATTTCCAATATTTATTTATATTAATGTGTAATGTGCTTCAAAATACAAGATACGCATTTATGAACAGGCTCATTTTACTACAGAGCCCCTGAGCCAGTACTCAATAAAACGTACATAAACGAGCATCGGGATTAAGTGAGTGATTCTTACTTGTTATTTATTCTAGCCTCATTGCAAAGGAATATTTTTCAGGCAAGGGTTTAAACTGCAAATGTTTTAATTTCAGTTTTTTATATCTGTTTTTGCTCCGCACGCAATTTGCACTATTAAAATTGTACATACATGGGAAAAACTGTGGAAGGCTCTGTGCAGCTACGTCCATCAGATTTTTTAATTTTAATCTAGAAGAAATTGAGAAGGAATCTCTGAGGCTCACAGTTATCTGAAAGAAAACGTTTTATCTAAGGATTTGCCGCCGATTTTTTTTTTTATGTCTGGCAAAACAGTCTGCTAATACTTTATTTTCACGTTACGAAATATTGTAGTACATTTTGTTGTATATTCACTTTGAGCCCTACTGTATAGTTTTATCTTTAGAGTTATTAACAAACCCAAGAGGAAGAATAAAGTTCTTAAATTGAGAAGAGGTTGTATATGTAAAGATAAAAGTTCATTCTGACTCCAGCACTAACTGCAAGCACGCGACAAGAATTTAATGACAAGGAAACCATAGCAACGTAGAACGACATTGGGATAACGTTGATACCAACACATTGTCCACATCATCGGTGTCGTGCTGTTACTTCTCGAGACTATTAAATCGTAGAATTCACTATTTCAAATATTTTCAGTTTTTTCATAGGATCCTTTAGGAATGTATATATTATTCACTTATTATGTTCTTTCTGATAAAGATCGTGATATCTAAACTATAGTATATATCCAGAAATGTCCGTTGAAAGATCAAAACAAAGTTTTTCAGCGTGTTCATACCTATAAATTGAACATCTCACGAATCCGAAATATCTACCTTCCATTTGATATGTTCAGTTTGTAATAGAAAATTTAAAGTATTTATGTATAGCATGGAGTTCATGACAAATATAAAATTAAGATACCATTTATAAATCATAACTACTATTGAAACTAAAATTATTGCCTTGACAACTTAAAAATAAGTATTAGTACTAACTCATGAAATTAACTGGTACTGGGTACTGGACTGTAATAGATGACCCAAATCTAATCGATAAGTAGCAGAAATGAACGACGATTCATCTTATCTGTTTTAACGTTTATTTCCCGGCTCATTTTTGTGTCAAATTCGCTAGTTTAAATTTGGTTCATTTACTTCATAAATTTATTAAATTAATTTTTTTCACATTCGTGCTATTTGTAAATTTTTTCCTCTTTTTGACATAAAGAGAAGGCGAATGTCTCACGACAAAGTGACAAAGGGTTAGAAAAATAAAACAAAACATAAAGAGTAGACAGTGCATAACTTCATTCAGTAATTAAATGAAAGGTTTATTACATTATGAAACAAAAGTTAGAGAGATATTTTAGATGCTTTCTGTTTCATAAAATGATGAATATAAATCCAATATAAGTACTCCATCGGTTAATGGGAAGCGATTTATATTTTAACCACTAGCTGAATACCCGTGCTTCGCTACGGAGTACATTAAAATTAAATACAAAGGTCAATGTATGCAATTAATACCAAAAAAACCAAAAAATATATATTTATAATAAATACGACTGTCAATGTATGCAATTAATGCCAAAAAAATACAAAAAATAGATTTATAAAAAATTCGTAATTGATATTTTTTTAAACAAAATAATGTAGAAGAAGATATTCAAATTAAATACAACGATCAATGTATGCAATTAGTTTGTATGTTTAATTTAAATTAAAACATACTAATTTGAATTAAATTCTTAAAAGACTTCCATCTCAATTAGTCTAGTGGTTAAATTTTATCTTTTACCGTATTTCAATATTTTTTTTGTCAATTTATTTCGTTGCTATGCACGTGACGATAAATTAATTTAAAGTATCACAAAAAAGAAAAGAAACCACGTGATCAGCATTTAATAAATTAAATTCTAAAAATTAATCTTTAAAAATTCACCAAAAATCAGAAAATGGGGGTAAATATCCGAAAAAGATTTCATTTTAAAGGAATTTTTATGATCTTTCTCGTGATATAAATTTTATAACCCTCAGATTATTATTTTGAATGCAAACTTTAAAGAATGCTGCAAAAACAGCTTAAAATTTTAATTTTTAAAAAATCTAAGAAGAATTTTTCAAAAATCTTTCTTAGTGCACCCCTACACTATAAGAAGAATCACCATGCAAAATTTCAGCCCTTTAGGTCCAGCGGTTTGGTCTGTGTGTTATTTGTCAGTCAGTCAATCAGTCCGTCAGTCAGTCAGTCAGTTAAGGAACTGTTTTATATATATATAGATAATGTCATAAAAATGTTAACCGAAATAGAATAGAATTCTAATTTTAAAAAGTTTTGAAAACGATTCGCGAACAGTGTCGAAACTTTATGTTTGTTCTTCCGCAGCCTTGACTTTCCTTTTATGAGTTTTCGGTGAGACAAAGGTTGATAAGAGTTTGTACATGAAGAATAACCCCATGTGGATGCATACTCTTATAAACAGTTTACTCTAACAATCAGGATGATCAGACATGTTATGTCAGATATCGATTACACATTCTGGTTGTGTAAAACTTCATTTATGTTAAAGAGGGATTTCACTGAATATTATGAATCCGCTGTTCAAAAGATCTACGTAAGGCCCGTTGCACACACGGCGTTTTTACCCGTGGCGGAAATTTTCCATCGGACGTCGTTCTAAAAGTAGAGCTTATTTTTTGAACAGCGGATTCATAATATTCAGTGAAATCCCTCTTTAACATAAATGAAGTTTTACACAACCAGAATGTGTAATCGATATCTGACATAACATGTCTGATCATCCTGATTGTTAGAGTAAACTGTTTATAAGAGTATGCATCCACATGGGGTTATTCTTCATGTACAAACTCTTATTAACCTTTGTCTCACCGAAAACTCATAAAAGGAAAGTCAGGGCTACGGAAGAACAAATATAAAGTTTCGACACTGTTCGCGAATCGTTTTCAAAACTTTTTAAAATTAGAATTCTATTCTATTTCGGTTAACATTTTTATGACATTATCTATATATATATATAAAACAGTTCCATAACTGACTGACTGACTGACGGACTGATTGACTGACTGACAAATCCGTCAGGACATGGCAGAAAAATCCGTCGCCGGGGAAAAGGCCCACCCCTCCTTTTCGAATCCTGCACGTGTCCAAGAAAACCAGAGGGGTCGCATCTACGCCCCCCCCCTCCCCCCAGCCGGGATCGGAGGAGCCCTCCTTTTCGAATCCCCTTTACGATTCCAAGAAAACCAGCAACCCCCCCCCCCCCAGCAAACCCCCAACCACCCCTCTCGCAAATGACCCTACGACGGTAGAATCCGCTGTATGTGTATGCATGCATAGGGTCACATGGATAACTACACTGCTCAAAACAATTAGGGGAGCACATGGTTTTAACGAAATTACGCAAATACTTACACCGATAAGTAACATAAAATAAATCATCCATAATTTAAAGCCTAGCAGGAAACAGAAGAAGAAAACTTCATATGCAAATCAAAGTTCATGACGTCAAAAACCAGAAAAGAACATAAGGGCGGAAATCGGGATATTGCAGAAACGTATGTTTCACTGCCTTAACTGTGAAATTCGATTGCTCAGTTATTCTTTTTGAGAAAAGGTGACTTGAAAATGTCTCAACAACGTGATTTACCGGAATCCATGGCATGGCGTATTATAGACAGACTTGAATCCGGGCAAACACAACGTAGTGTCTCGGACGCTGTTGGAGTCGCCAGAAGTGTCGTTGCAAGGCTGTGGAATCGATTCCAAGAAACAGGGAATGTTAGACGTCGACCATGGCAAGGTCGGCCACGCGCCACTACAGTAATTGATGACCGGTATAAACTGTTAACAGCTCGTCGAAACAGAACAGACAATGCTACTCAGCTGCAAAGTCAGTTGTTCTTGGCAACAGGACGAAGGGTGTCCAGCCAAACAGTACGTAATAGGCTTCATCAGGGAGGTCTCTATGCACGTAGGCCAATGGTCTGCATTCCGTTGACCTCACGCCACCGTGCGGCCCGAAGAAGATGGGCTGTTGAACATCGAGATTGGGAGCAACATGATTGGAGCCAAGTGCTGTTTACAGACGAGTCCGAGATTCAGTCTGGAGTGTGACACCCGACGTGTTTTGGTATGGAGGGAAAGGGGCACTCGAAATAACCCCACATTCGTTCGTGAAAGGTCACAATACAGACGAGCTGGTTTTATGGTATGGGGTGGAATCAGCATAGGTGGACGTATGGACCTGCATATCGTTTGAAATGGTACTTTGACGGCCCGAAGGTATGCAGACGAGATACTGAGACCTCATGTCATACCTTAAGCTGCAGTCATTGGAGATTCCTTTGTTTTCCAGCATCATAATGCCAGACCGCATACAGCTCGTCTTGTGGAGAACATGCTTGAAGCTGAAACAATACAGCGTATGGAATGGCCAGCGTGCTCTCCTAACCTGAATCCAATCGAGCATGTTTGGGACTGTAACGTCCTCGGTGGAAAAAGAAGACACACGAGAGACAATTTTGTAACACAGAGCTTGTATTAAACCAATAAAACTGTACACTATGTACAAGACAGAGAGTCAATGCTCCTCTGCATATGAGAGGTTCTATAGGAACCTAAATATCGTTTACAATAGCAGATGTATCTCTCCACTTGTAAAAACGGGAGCCAAGAGAGGAATTTTCAGGCCTTCGGTCCGCACAGCGCCCTATCGGCCCTGCTTGTCGACGGACAGATCCGAGGCTCAAAATCAGCTACCTCTCTCCGTGCTTCCCCAAAAATCTCTGCGTCTCTTCTCAGCCAGCTGGCCGGCGGGAGGGGGTTTGCAGAAGCCACCCCCGATCGTTTCTTGGAAACGGGAAGAATTCGCAAAGGGATGGGCTTTTGCTTGGGTGGCCTTTTTCCCCCGAAAAGGGCCAAGACGTAACAGGACATGCTCGGACGACGCATTGCTGCGAGACCAAGGCCTCCTTTTACTCTCCGAGACTTGCAGATTACACTTCTTGAGGAGTGGAACAGTATTCCCCAAAGTCTTATCGAAAACATCATCGCATCCATGGAAAGCAGGTGTGCAGCAGTCTTAGCTATACGAGGAGACCACACGCCATATTAAAAATCTTGCATCATGTCTAAACTATACTTTTTTTTATCGTTTACATGTAACCAAATTGTTGCCCTAAATCATCTTTTCGTGTTTTTCCATATTTTCAAAGAATTAAAGCTTAATTACAAAATTTTTTTCGTCTTTTTTTCTGTAGTGCGCATTGATACACGTGTACTATCCATTTTATGCAATACGTGGCTGTCTCGCACGGTTTTCTTAACTTCTTTGCTTGCTCCCCTAATTTTTTTTTGAGCAGTGTAGTTCAATCTGGCGTCAAAAAATCCGCCAGCGCACAGTGGCACTCGACAGCTGCACAAGCTACCGTACACGAAAAATTTAACTATCGTTTTTTTCCCGCCCAGTGTGCAAGCTCCAATTGACTTCTGTGGTCTACTGTTGGAACGACGTCAGATGGAAAATTTCCGCCACGGGTAAAAACGCCGTGTGTGCAACGGGCCTAAAAACAAGTATACTGGTATGAGTATTAGACAGAGAACTTAACAGATTGTTTTTTTAAAGTGAAAACTAAATCTCGAAACGCAAACCAAAATTTCTTTAACGATAACACGGAGAGGTTACAAATGCTCGTATGCGATTTAATATAGACTTCACAAGTGTTCGGAATCGCTGTACAAGTAAAATTCCTTGCCTCAAATATAGTCCTGCAAATGCTGGAGGACAGTTTTCTTCCTGTAGATAAACATGGGGTGCGTAATACACAATGCATCTGAAGATTAATTAAGGCAAGATTGATTTTGTTTATTGATACTACAAAGAAACTTTCGAAACTTCATTTGGAATCATAATGTAATGGACTGTTAAGTAATTATACTAATAGAGAGCTTAAATGTTAATATTTTAAAATCTGTTTAAAAATAGTAACAGATAGCTGAAGAAACGATAAATACTTATGAACTATGAGTATTTTGTCTCAGACTCACGTTTTTATTATTAAAGTGTTCGCGTTCAATCTGCAAAGTAGCATATGCATTGTTAATATAAGCAATCTGTAGTAAATAAATACCGAAACGTGAAATTCCCCATGTTTATCAAACGTTATATTTTGAATGCAGTCTCTATTATATGACAGAAACTAAAATTGTAATCTTGCAGGTGTCTAAATTACTTCTAGTAGTGGGTGCTTACAGAACCCACTTTTTATGAAGTCAAATTCCGTGCAATGTGCTCTGTGCATACACGCTGTTTTGAGTTCCCGAAACGTGGTGATCACGTGCCGTTTCAGCTGTCTGCATGTACGCCTTAAAGCTTGAACTGCCAGTGACTAATTTGATATGCTTGAACTTTTGCATGTTGATAAATACACGTGTAAGTACAATATATGAGCTTTTTCATGTTGGTACGAAAGGAAGCATAGTTTCTGAAGTTTAATAACTAGATGTAATTAATTTCACTTTCTGAGAGAGGTACTTTACTGACAATACATAATCTTAATAATTTCAATTTTAGATGAACATTCTGGACTCTAATTTAATAATATACGATCAAAAGAGAATGATACTGATCATAACTAGTCCGTTTCGTCCGTGGAATTTAATGAATATGGCTAACAGCGAAACAATGCAGCGAAAATACAATATTATACATTACAGCGAAAATTATTGAATTCAAAGGATTTAGTACTCATGTATCATTCATATCAACTGCCTCAGTTTCTGTTAATATTTTGAATAACTGCTGTTGGACCAACTACTGAAAATTTGTACTTGAGTTTTAGAAGTTTCCCCAAAAGCGATGAGAGTTAATTGTTTGTACTGCTCAGATTTTCAAAATATTTCTTACGTAAATGTCATTAAAATTAACATAACATTTTGATAACGGATATTACTTTTACTTCCCTGCAGTAAAATTAATAATATTAATATGATTTCGCTTGAGATTAATTTATGTTAGGACACTTTTAATTTAAAACACAAACTATGAAATAAACCATTTCCCTCAGAAACTTTTAATAATTGTCAGTATCTGTCACAGAAATTTTTAATTATTATCATTATTCCCCCCTTTTTAATCATTTATCATGTGGAATTAGCTTGAAAGGCAACAGATATATTTTTGGGAGCAATTTACTCTTAAAACGAATCTTAATCCTACCATGAATAGACTTTTTTAAAAAATCCTCTAAAATTATTCCAGTGTGTAAAATATGCTACCTTTATAGATTACTTCATTCGCTGTATAAGTACCCTTATTCCTCTTTACGATTGACAACTTCAGTGATTTATGATTAGAATTTTACGGTTGATAAAATTACAAGATTTTGAAATAATGAGAGGGCAAACGAATGAATTACGAAATAATGAGACTGGGGATAATTCGGCTACATTGGTCGTTAAGAAAAAGGTTCATCTCTCTTCCTACGATCAGCCTCTCTAGATGTTTGTATAAAGTCTAAGCAGGAGCTCGAGCCAAATGGTGTAAATCTTGGAGACGCACACCTTTTTCGTCATCATCATGCGCCAAATTATCTAATACATTTCAGAGAGATCTCTAGAATTGTTTCTACTTAGGCTGCCAGCATTAGTAAAGGTCACATCGTCACTCAGGCCAACTTCCAGAGATTTATTCCCATTTCGTATTCAAGTGAGTATCTTTTTTTGCTTCGTGGAAGATGATAGAACACATTTTGATCATCAGTACTGCACAGAATTTTATTTGAAATATTTTAACCAGTGTTCGTTATTTCATGTCTGCTGTCTTTTATATTTAGCGAGCACATCGTGAAGTTTAGTGCCAAATCGTCAGACTTAAATTTTATGTTGTAACTGTTACTATGGGCTGATCGAAGAGTTCTGACGAGGACCTAAACCTTGCATGTCCACAAAAGGAGTGAAAATTTAGGAGTTCAATTAGGATGATTTCAAAAATAAGTGGATGAATGTTGATGATATAAGTACAGATATTTTGCATTTATCAAGACAATGTCCATATCGCACGCGTGCCAGCTGTGGCCGTTGGAGTGCACATGATGTAATTAACTGTGTAAGGTTAGTGATACGTAAGTTTTGCAATATTATCCTAACAAGATGCACATGCAAAAGCAACTAAAACATGGTGTTGCAAATCGTGTCACATTTGCACTTCATTTCATAGAGCAAATGACAGCGGTGTCATGACGTGGCCGACAACAAGCCAACACAATCTCACACGAGATCAAATAAATCAGACTCATATTTGAGATAAGCAGAGGCGCGAAATTAAATTAAAATTAAGTTCCTTTATTAGAACTCACTATATACAAAATATTTACAGTTAGCCGTTCGGCTATTACTATTCATTAGATTTGCTAGTCGTGCATGGAACTAGCCACTGGTCTCACAATAAAAACCGTCTTATCAGCTTCCCAACGCTGACCATCCTCTAGACCTCGCCTCTGCCCACAGACTGTCTGTTCCTTCTTCAAGTCACCTCCAAGCAGACTTTCCCCCCTCCGAGGGGGTTGGATTTCACTTCCGCCACCGGACGCCTTGTGCGGTCTTTGTCTTTGCCGTGCTGGTCACTTTCCAGTCAGACCAGCCCCTGAAAACTTTTTCATAAAGAGCATCGGCTAGTTCTCTGCCGATCTTTGTCCTGTGGTATTTCCGGCCAAGGTCCGTCTGCCCCATGGCGAGCTGAAATTAATGATGCACCCTAGAATAACACAAACTATTATCTGGGTTTTTCTATGGGTAGTCCCCTTGAACCTTTAGAATGCTGGTTTCCACGTCTCAGCTTCAGACTTCTTTGTACACAATTGTCCTGTGAACGTTGTGAGAAAGCATGGGATGTTGCACGACATCACAGCTCCCTCCCCCTAAGAAAGTCCAAAGATCTTCTTTGGGGTATCCCAAGTTCGGATAATTACTTCAATATTAAGATATGAGATTGTGTTCTTATAAGTTTTCCCAGAGAGATTCATGCGCGAGGGAATCTATCTTCCCACTCTTAAATTTCCTGCCAAGCATTAAGTGCTTCCGTTGTCACTAATTACGTTAAAAGTCATAATTACGCGTACTCAGTTTTGAAATTACATTCTTTTTTTTTTCTTTACTGGGTATATATATTTCACTTGATACACCACAACCACTCAAGATATAGCACAAGTCTATACTGAGTACATGACAACACAGTTCATGAAATCAATTACATAAATCTCTTAGCTACAACAATACAACCACTTAACCTTAAATACATATATCATACCTAAAAAACAATACAAACACTCAAAATCTTAGATACATATATCATACTTAAAAAAACAATGCAACCACTTAAGATCTTAGTTACACATATCAAACTTAGAAATAAAAACAATACAAACACTCCAAGTTTTAGTTACATGCCCAATTTTTCAGTCCTTGTCACTGAACTTAAAATGAACCTTTAAAATAGTACTTTTCACTACACTAGAATAAGCACTCGAAACCACTGTGTCACCTCTAGGTATACACAACCTGAATACATGGGCTTAGACAAAAATGGCCCACTCACATAACTATGGCTACACATAAATCCTTACTACTATTTTAAATATAACCAGTTTACCTAAATAACACATTTAAATATAGCCTATTTAACTCAAAACCTATTACTCTTAGAATACAACTCATGCCACTCTAACAGGTGATGATTAAATACTGATAGGTCCATTTAAATGTAGTATACACAATACACGTGACACTGCCTTTATGCAGGACATAAAATATTAGTACAACATCAAGCTTATCACCTGCTCGTCACAAGACTCACAGTATTTTTTTGTTAATTACAGGACATTTTAATTTTTCCTATTTTACCAAAAGTATTTTAATTTCTTCCATTTAATCGTTGGTCCCCAAAACTGACTCAACGTAACATTTAATTTAATCAATTACCTAAACTCGAATTGAATACCAAACAAAACAACTAAAGAAAATTACTTTCATCAAGAAAAATGGATCCGAACAAAATTTTTCACTATGTTAAATTCTTCAACATTAAAAAGGGTTCCAACCCCAAATTCATTTTCTGAATTATTCATCAAAGAAATAACGGATCCAGACATACACATTCACTCATTATGAGTGCGGGACATTTCTTTTGAACAATACCCCGTCATCACATGGAAGTTGTCATTATCTTTAATACATTAACAATACCTAGAACCGAAATCTCATTTCACTACATATTCAAACAATTTACTTCCATTAAACACTTGATATTCCAATTTTCAATAATTTACATAACATTACCTGACCAACAATTAGTAAACTTGGATTCATATAGCATAGAATCTACTCAATTTATCAGGATCTTCAGTTCATTTTGAACTAAAAGCACAACAATATACCCAATCGTCTATACATATCAGTCACACAGTTGGACATAATACACAAAAAAAAACCTCAATTAATTCACACTGTGGAACACAATACAAATCTTTAACTAACTTTCCATGATTCAC
The DNA here is from genome assembly GCA_907164885.2 of Dolomedes plantarius. Classification (NCBI taxonomy): domain Eukaryota; kingdom Metazoa; phylum Arthropoda; class Arachnida; order Araneae; family Dolomedidae; genus Dolomedes; species Dolomedes plantarius. The sequence continues at coordinate 200,516,574 of OU015494.1, forward strand.
TAATCAAAATTAGTTGGTCAACTTACTTATGTATATACAAACAAATGAAAACTCAATTACTAACATTCATAACAATAGGTTACTACATTTATTTTCTTAGGTTATGAATTTGCCATCATACTTAAAGTAATCCACTTCATCGCAATAGATTAATAACATTATTTCTTAAATTATGTATTCACACTCACAACCAATTTAATACATTAATACAGTTCACAATATATTATTAATATTTATTCATTAATTTATGTAAATATCCTCATAACCTAAATTAATGCAAATGCATTTTATCCTCAGAAATTTTCATGAGAACCCTAACTCTCTCGTGCCGGTTCAGCTTGAATCTAGCAGTAATTTTCCTACTGACACCCCATTTGTTTTGATCCGCTGCCCACGAAAGTTTCTCCCTAGGTTCTCGTAAATTCCCAAATTCCTTCATTTTTACTTTAACCGAATTCCACAATGTTTTCTTTCGCCTACGTCTTAGGAAATTTTGCAATTGCTCAGCTGATTGACGCTTATTCCCCTCGTTTACGTATTCACAATTCTTTACAGATTCAACTGCGTTGGGAAAACCTATTTCGTGCTCGATTACTTTCACAGCACTCAACTCAAAACCCAAAATTTTGAAAGATTCAGATCTCGGACAACCCTGCCCTGATAATTTAACCTTATCACTTCGAGGGTTTTCCTTCCTTTCAAAATCTTGCCTGGTATTGATTTTCTCCCAGGGAATCCACCACGAAATTTCTCGCTCTAACTTTTCCTCACTATTCTCAAGTAAGGTGCAAATGTATACAATAGCTTTCCCTGCGATAACTACCATAATTGCTTCATAATGCGTCGCTACAATTACAACCATTTCTGCTACAATAGGGAGAAGGGTATCCGTCTTACAGAACAAACCTATTCTGCATCTGACCTTTTTCCGTAACTTATAATTCCACAGTTTGACCACTTCGGGGTTCACTAAACGCGGCTCTAGCCAACTAACAGGATAACATCGTGATTTACCCTTCCCATAGTTAGTCTCACCATTTAACTTATTGACCAAAACCTTCCCATTACAGGGTTTCCCTTTCCGACCCCTTAATCTTTCCGGTTGGACAATCCACTTCGTTCCCAATCCTTTTAATCTTATCTGTCCTAAACCTGAATTCTCTTTTGTCGGTGGGTTCTCTTGTTCTCCCAAAAACCATATGGGGGAACTTTCCCTTTTCGCCACGCGAATACTACTCTCTGTTTTCCCCTGAAAACCGTACAAAACGCCTCGTACGAACAAAAGCCTTTCAGGTTCAATACAGCCATCCCTCGACTCCTGTTTTCCTGGAATCGGTACGCGCGATTCTAGTTTTCCCGTTTTAGACTCCGAAAATCGGACTAGCTCGCCCCCTTCCACGCTAAACTCGGAGTTTTTAGGGTCGCTCGCTTTTTCCCAAAGGGACTTCAAGGAGGGACAATTGACTTGCGCTTCGCCAAAATCAGATTCGGAAACTTGCGCTAAACCCGTTTTCCCCAATTCGTTCGCCTCCCCCAAAATGAGCGGTCTTTCTGAATGCGATTCTCCCAATTCTTTTGTCCCGTCAGGAGCTACTTTCGACTTTACATTTTCCGACTCGTTTTCCCTACAATCAATTTTTCCGGGTAATTTAGTTGGTCGGATTAAAACTCCGGCTTTCCCAACCTCCTCAGGACTCACCAGCTTAGAGTTACTGCTTTTACCTAAATTAGTTTCAACGCTAACCCCACTATCCGTTCCTTTTTTCTGAATAGCTACAAGAGGCGAAATTTCTGGACCTGTGTCCTCGGTACACAACCTATCCGTTTTATTTTCCCGAATAGCCCCACTAGGCGAATTTTCTGTACCTGTGTCCCCTGTACACAACCTATCCGCTTCAACTGGTTTAATCGCAATTTCTTCGTAAAATTTTATTGATTGCAAAAATTCTCTTAAAATTAACAACTCTTCACTATGACGTAACTTAAGTTCATCTCGAATGCCGAATTCTACTTCACTCTCAAGATCAAAGTTTAATTGTTTTAGATTTTCTATAGTCTCTTTATGGTTTCGCACAAATGACTCTTTGTCAAATTTGAATTCCTCTGACATTCCCGCGACTAAAGTTTTAACATCAGGGTCTAACGAAGTTCCCGTGGGCCTTCTGATTCTCGCCAGTTCCAACGCTCTATGTCGTTTTCGCTTTTCTAATTCCCAAGCTTGTTTTTCTCTTTCCCTTTCTGATTCTAGAGAATTTTTCGCATATTGTTCGTCAAAATCTGACGCTCCTACAATTTGCCTTATAATTCTTAGCTTTATGTCTGACATCGACACATTAGCATCGAATTTTGCTGCCAATGTCAGCAGGACACTTTTACTATATTTAGCCAGAAATAGCTCCATTTCGGTAAATTCTGCCATAATTTCCCAAACTTTTCAATAACACTACAAAATACACTTATCTATATACTAGTTTTCAACCTCAATATCAAAACTCCTTGATATTCTGAAATTCACTACATTTATATCAATTCAAAATACACTCAATAATAGGTAATCCTTTAAAATGATATCAACACAATGAACATGCACTTAATACTTAATAACTTAATATTTGCACATAAATCCACTTCTTGCACAAATCACTCATTAGTATATAAAGTTTCAAAATTATATTAAAACACAAAAATACTCTACGTATTATCTTTAAAATCTGAACTTCATACCGAAATCAAAACAATTAGCAAAATATTAAATTTCAAGTTAATATCTTTATCCAAATACCCTGAGCAACTGCTCAATTCGAAACAGATATTAAAAAAAATAATACACCTTGTATTAAAAATTCCACATTAATCAATGCACAATAAACCTTAGCAATAAGCTAATTTTCAAATGATAACACAATACCCTTAGCACTAAGCTAAACTTTTAAAAGAATACAAAAATACACTTGATTCAGAACAATATAACAACCAATATATATATCTTGTGTATTTTTCATACACTCATACCCTAATAAATTGACACTTTCGGTTTCTCTCAATTTATTACATGCAGTGTACTTCTTTTCCAAAACTGAGTTTTTCCCTTAAACAAAGCAAAACCCTGGTGTAACAATTCAAATAAAATTACCTTATTCGAACACACAAGCCAGCATAACTATTACTTCGCTTAATACCCAGTTACATAACTATGTCCACTTCAATTAAGTATTTCAACCAAATCAAATTAAACCGTTCTAAACAAAATTTTTCAAAATCCTGAACTTTTGTACCCCTAGAACTTTTAATTTAATTTACGTTCGCATTTACCTTAACTTACAATCCGCCTAGACAAATCCTATCAAATCTCTCTGGATTTAACTTAAAAGACATACCTCAGCTTGAAGAACTTTTTCACTCTGCTGCAAGGTGAACTCCTAGGCTTTCCGGCTTGTAGTTATTTCTTGGTCATAGATGAACGTCGACGCTTTTCCGAGACTTCCTTCACGTCCACAGCGCATTCCAGTTGAAATCGTAAAGGAGTGGCAGGTCCGGTGTCTTTTCTAACTAGACCACCATCCAACCGCTAAAGCCACCAGTTGTCATGACGTGGCCGACAACAAGCCAACACAATCTCACACGAGATCAAATAAATCAGACTCATATTTGAGATAAGCAGAGGCGCGAAATTAAATTAAAATTAAGTTCCTTTATTAGAACTCACTATATACAAAATATTTACAGTTAGCCGTTCGGCTATTACTATTCATTAGATTTGCTAGTCGTGCATGGAACTAGCCACTGGTCTCACAATAAAAACCGTCTTATCAGCTTCCCAACGCTGACCATCCTCTAGACCTCGCCTCTGCCCACAGACTGTCTGTTCCTTCTTCAAGTCACCTCCAAGCAGACTTTCCCCCCTCCGAGGGGGTTGGATTTCACTTCCGCCACCGGACGCCTTGTGCGGTCTTTGTCTTTGCCGTGCTGGTCACTTTCCAGTCAGACCAGCCCCTGAAAACTTTTTCATAAAGAGCATCGGCTAGTTCTCTGCCGATCTTTGTCCTGTGGTATTTCCGGCCAAGGTCCGTCTGCCCCATGGCGAACTGAAATTAATGATGCACCCTAGAATAACACAAACTATTATCTGGGTTTTTCTATGGGTAGTCCCCTTGAACCTTTAGAATGCTGGTTTCCACGTCTCAGCTTCAGACTTCTTTGTACACAATTGTCCTGTGAACGTTGTGAGAAAGCATGGGATGTTGCACGACATCACAGCGGATATCCCATGGAAAATCTTTTATAGTGACGACACCCCCTTCCGCTTAAATACGCAAGTGAAACCGAAAAATTGCTTTCTTGCGAGAGCTTACTTTCCTTCTTACGATACCATAAGGTGTGGTTTTATGACCATTGTCATCTTTGGAACCCCTTTTTGAAAGAGCAACATCAACTAGGCCCCGAACCTGTTTTATCACTGGACAGGGGTTTATTAAAATGTAGCAAATTTCGGAGAATCATGACAACAAAAAAAGCTGTGTGTCATAACAGATTTAGGGGGATCGTAATAATTTTCTATCACCATTTTTAAATTTCGGAAATGTGATAAATTATCTTTCTCCATATGCGATTTCCTGAACGCCAATTTAGCTTTAAACGCATGTATCATACTTGTCATAGAAGCAATATGATGATTTCTACCCTGTAGTTTCAAATTTAGTTCCTTCAATTTTACAGTTAAATCAGTTAGAAGGCCTAGCTCAATTAACCAGGGTTTTCACTTTTACCCGTGACACTGCTCTAATTGTAAACAAATTTCATTCTTGGATAATAGAAATTCTTTCACCTGTGGTAATTATATTTAAAAATCACTCAAGTACCTCTCCTTTACTGATCTCTCTCTATCAAATATCTAAACTCAAATAATCAAAAATATCTAAAATCAAATTTCTAAACTCAAATACCTAAAATTTAGATATTTGAACGGCGGGCACTTTAAAATTGATTGGGCACCACGTTGCCGACTCCTGTTCTACAGTGAAGAGCTACGAAGTTGGCAGAGAAACCATATCCTGCAGTGTTAAAGGGGAAAAGGACTCTGTAAGTAAACAACAGGAGGGGGTTGAAGAAAAACATATGAAACAAAAATAATCAAAGATAAAACACTAGAGAACAAATTAAATAAACCAAAGCAAGAACAACAAATAAAAGTAAAATAAATAAATTGAAAATGACTGGCAAATATTTTTATATAGCATAAAATTAAATATGAATAAATGCAAAATAAGATATAATAATTAAAATAATAAAATATAAAGAATAGAACTCCGTCACTTATCAGCAATTTGGTGTAGGGAGGAATTAAAAATCTTCCTAAATCATCAAGATAGAAAATGCACTAAACATGCACAGCATAGAAGCCGAAGCAAAATTTGACCAACGACCAAAACTCCGTGAATGGTAAGAAATAGCTGACTTGAAGATTTCATTATTAGCGACATAGTTAATATATGTTCTTGGAGTCGAAAACAAGACATAACATGTCTTTGCTCTGAGAGTTGTCTTTTGTTGTCTTCCATTTTTAATGTTCTGGCGATCATATTAACCTTTTTTTAAAAAAAAGTGTGCTCAGAATCTTTAAATAAATCACATTCTGCACAAAAAGTCAAGCATTTACATAATGGAATAAGAGAAAAGTAAGAGTTATTCCTGCAGCCTCCTAAGTTGTGTTACATTTACGATTTTTATATAGAATCACATCAGTTTCTATCGATTTTCTCAGAAAAATACCTCTCCTAGGAATTACTTGAATAGAGTTTTGATATTTCTATATACCTCCAAAAATTATTTATTTTTACAGTGGATATTTCTCTTGAATTTCCTTCATCATTTTAATCTCCTTGACCAGAAAAATATCAGTTATCTATCTAGCAATATAATACTTGTTCTTTTAATGGAACCCAGCCTATTTTATCGATTGAATGCCCTAACACAAGTTCCGCTAATGAGAGCTTATGAAATACAATTTCGAACTCGACTTACAGCGTAATACTTACAGTTGAAAAAAACACGGCCGAAAGTCTCTAGAGTAATGGTGCTGAACATATAATGTTTCATGATCACTGAAATAGAAATATTTATTTTTTTTCATACCAGAGGAAAGTTCATTATAGATTTATTGAAACCCAATCTTGCCGGAGGGCGAGATAAGGTATTTATGTAAAAGAGAAAATATTGTATTTTGAAGAGTACTATTACTAATTAAGTAGAGAAAACATGGATAGTGAATTTAAGGTAAACCCCACCTTACCCCACAAACTTAAAAGTCAGTAAGAAAGGTGATTCCAAGATAGGTTTGCCTCATCCTCCCTCCCCCCCAAAAATATATATATATATATATATATATATATATATATATATATATATATATATATATAAATAAATAAATAAAATAATCTCTCCTTTATAAATTGGATCAGTCATAGAATGTTGTTCTGGCTGAGCCACTGAAATTGATTTTTAGTTAATATCATTATATCATATCACCTATTAATTTTAGCAAAATTTATAGGAACATCTGTAATATCATTTGTAGAGTTTCATGGAATGACATGTATAGAGATTATAACTCACTTCTACCCAGACTTGGGTGTATATAATTTGAAGTGGCACTCTAAATGAATTTGATACAAACACAGTTTATACATGAAACAATGTTTATTGAATTCGTTGCACATATAGAATTTGCTTTTACAGAAATAAGCATACGTACTACTTGTACGGAATATATATTAGCATTCAATAAAAATGCACGTTGCAAATACTCACAAACCAGCAGAGAGTCAAACCAGCAGTACTGCCACGTAAACTTTGGGCCCCCTAAGCACTGGCGCAGGATAGCACCTGGAGCTACTTTCCTCGTAGCTCCTTTACGCTTATGTATCAACTTTAACAACCTTCTTGTAACCTCTGTATTAATCAAGCTGCTTGGTATTTATACCAACCGCGTATGCCGAAATTAGCATATCTCAAGCAGCTTCTTTAATTCTTTCACTCAAAAGTTCGATTCTTGTGAATCGAATCTTATGTATACCTTACACATGGAATGAATAGGCATCTATAAAATCAACTTTAATGGTGTATTACTCTATTTCATACCTTTCGCAAAGATTTCTTTTATGCATACCGTAAAATGGGGTGAGATTGTGCCAGGTGGGGTGAGAATAAGCCGACAGGGAATTCAGCAAATCAGTGCTCTCTGATGGCTTGTTATTAAAGGTTCATAACAATATCCAACACATGGAAACAATAATAAAAGCAATATTTGTTTTTAAAAGATGGGTTTATTCTTATGCGTGCGACATTCTGTCATCTCGCATTTGTGGGCACAATTACAAAGAACAAAAGGAGACAGAACAGAGTTTAACTTTTGAGAGTTATGATAACTCTACTTGAAAAAAAAAATTCCGCTGATTTTTGGTGGTGTAGAGAAAGTTTCAAAATGTTTGATGACTTTGCAAAATAAGTGTAGGCAAACTGAAAATGGACTTTTTTGTAGTTATGTTGCGGAATGTAATATTAAAGCATCTTGAGTCCCTGAAAGTTCTAGCTTGAGGTTCCATTACATATGCGTGTGTTCAAACATGTTTCAGTCAGAGAAGCGGGCCATCATGTCACGAGTCTGATATCTGTTTCTGTGTATGCATCCAAGATACTCTCGATAACATTCGATCACTAGCTCGATCACTGCGAGAAGTGCACAGAGACCTAACCTATGAGTCTTTTATGATGAATCTGTGTTAAGATAGCATAGTTATAAAATTATCTCGAGGCCAGAACATCAAAATATCTCGATAGATGGGATTGGCGCATAATGAAAATTAGATTTCCTTTTAAACAGAATTCATTACTAGAGTTCTTAAATTTTCTGGCAGACTCATGCAATTCTAACTAGTTTCCAAGTGTCGCCTAAATATGATACATTTGCAACTAGTTTACTATAAATATCGATCTTAGGCTTCCCTTTTTCGGCTGATTTACGTGTCTAATTATCTTTTCCATCTAAGTTAACACGTTGTATTATGCGTAAACAGTAATCCAGTGTTGAAAACCTATTAAGCAGATTTTATTTAAAGGTATTAAACTTTTATTAAGTTTTCTCATTTATAAAAGCTAAGGTAGGGGAAACTTACATAACTTTAACATTTCATTAGTGAGTTTTGCTATGGATTAGTTTGTATTGAGCAAATACATCCTATAACAAAAAAAATCGATGTACCAAGAAGGGGTTGTCCGATTGCGACAAAAATTGGTGAATGTGAAGAACATGCACAGAGATAAAAAGAAAAAGGTTGGTTCACCTCTGGCCTGGATGAAAGCTGTCGCCCGGAGTGGCATAAACTGGTAAAGTTCTCGGATGGTGTCCTGTGGTATTTCTTGCCAAATTGCCTCCAACTGCCGAGCTAAATCGGCAACATTGCGGGGATAGTTGCAAACGTCTTCCCATCACATCCCAAATGTGGTCTATGGGGAAGAGATCAGGCGACCTAGATGGCCAAGGAATTGTTCGGCAAGCTTGAAGACAATCCATAGCAACATGTGCCGGGCATTATCTTGTTGCAAAGTAAGTCGGAGGTAGCGAAAGAGGAACAGCAAATCAGAGTCCTATGTCCCCGGTCAGCGTAGTTCCAAGTTGATCGAGTTAAGCACCACTGTAATCAGATTTGACGGTGTACAGTGTGAGGGGTAAGCGGCGTAACTGTCGGCACGAGCGTATATTCAGCTTTCTCAGTCGTCTGTCAATGGTCATGTTGGACACTTGTGTGCGGGTCAAACTTCGGATGGTTGATAACGACGAATCTGGTGCTGTGGCAGCTGATCTGACAATCGCTCTGTCTTCCCGTTCGGTTGTAGTCCTAGGTCGACCGCTGCCGTCCTGCCGGTTAAATCTGCCGTTGTTAACCCACTCTTGCCAGTATCGCCTAATCGCTGCATCGTGGGAAGAATCTAAGTGATTCTTCCCACGAGTGCATAATAACTAATTATTTCTTAAGTGTTTCATCAGAAATTACTCATTGTAAATAAATTTCATTATTTAGTTTTACTAGACACTGTCGTCATTCTGTTTTTACGCTACCACCCGACAACATCTTACAATCGCTTCGACCCAGATGTCGAGCAATTCTTCGATTTGCTTATCCAGCTTCTTTCAGTTAGATGATTATCTTTCAAACTCTGAAATATGCTCGTAATGTGCCCGAATCCTTCGGCTAGGCATCGTTACAGTCGACATAAGATATCCGCAGTCGAAATGCAACAAACATTTTGAAAATCAGATCGAGAATCGCTCCTTATTAGGGTGGGTCGTTTTTTACTTTTTTTTAAAAATCGAAATCGCCTGTGGTGGGAAAAGCTGTGTATTGCTATCAAATGCTTGTAAATTTTTTTAACTAAAATATATTTAGGCCCCCCCCCCCGCCCGGCCCTTGAAGTTTTCCCAAAAACGTAAAAAAAGCATTTTTTATTTACTTTTATATTTTTTTAGTACCAAAAATTTTAATCGCCTGTAGTGGAAACTGTTGCATAGCAAGACCCTTTGTTTGTGAAAATTTATTTTGTTGAAATTAAAATATATTTAGGCCCCCCGCCCGGTCCTTAAAGTTTCTTCTAAAACGTAAAAAAGCATTTTTAATTTATTTTTTAAATTTTTTTCGTACCAAAAATTTTAACCGCCTGTAGTGGAAATTGTTACATAGCAAGTCCCTTTGTTTGTGAAAATAACCATTTTGATATTGTATCATATTTAAAGCCCCGGCTAGGCCAGCGAAATTTGTTTTGAATTTCACCGATAGATGGTGTGATTGTACTGTGCGGTTTCATAAAAAGTTTCATAAAAAAGTTTCATAAAAAAATCATGAATATAAAGAAGTCTACTGGAAAAACAAGTGAAGCTGCGAAAATTAAATTTAGAAGGTTTCAAAATGATGCAAAATCTACACTGTTTGATATCTCAACACGTAAGTGTCATGAATTTTCATTGTGCACATGTGAGAAGTCAAGAAAAGTGCCGGTTTTGGAACAAGAATTTTTGAAGGACTGAAAATCTTGGACGAAAATGTATATGTGGAATTTGGATGCTAAAATCACTAGGGTGCTAAAACTTAGAGTGGCAAGGAAAGCAATGGATGCTGAACGTGTGAATAAGCAAAAATCTAAAACTGAGATAAATAGCCAACCTCAACAATGTGAAATTATTATGGATAGTAGATCTACTTCTGAAAGTGAAGATGATTTTTATTTTGATGAGGATTTTAAGCAAGTTGCTACATCTTCAAAAGAAGTGGGCAGCTCCAAAAGTATATGCAGAAGTTTGGTTTCTCACTAAAAGTGAGCCTTCATGTACAGCTGGTACACAGAATCTTTGGGAAGTTATACACTACTCAAGATATCTGAGCGATGTGCTGAAATTAGTAGTGGTCCTGTAATGCGAATGAATGATTTTATGGTCACCCATAAAACCTGCTGATTGCCATGATCAACGACAAACGATCCTATGTGAGGAAATGTGAGGAAGAATCATGAAGGCCCGAACACTTCCCAATGAAACAACTTGTGATTTTGTCATTCCGCCTCTCACAGTGGCGTAGCTAGGGGGGTGCGGTGGGTGCGGTGCGCACCGGGCGGCACATAATTTTGGGGCGGCATATTTTTATTTAGTATTAGTTGTAAAAAACCACTTGTTCAATTCATAAGTTTACTATTCGATTTCTACGAATTATGAATTATTATATGATTTCGAACATTTTTCCTCATCGTCAAGTCAATGCAGGGTTGTAATTTTTTATCTCTAAAAATTTTGCTCGGATACAGACATCAATGGTGCCGACGACGAGTAGAAGTTCTGTGTACTACTCCGTGCTCGATGTTTATTGAATGCTTAGTACCACCGTTACCATGCAGATGACGCGGCTAAGTCACACGCTGCGTGTGACTTAGCCGTGTGACTTAGCTTAAGAGTAAATATATAAATATGTTTTGTTTACATACACATATGTGTACAATTTGTTTGTTTATCCAAAAGAAATGAAATTATTTATTTTTATTTATAAATATAAAAATATAAAATAAAGCATATTTTATGGAATTTTTTTTATAAATTAGGTATATGTTTTGTCTCATAGGTGGGGAAACTGCGACCTCCGTAAGTTTCTTGTGGTCTTTATAAAAGTTGCATTTATAGGTGTATCAACTTAAGCGGCCTCCTTTATTACTGCCTAATTTAAATATGGCATCCAATGGTAAAAAAGTTCCCCACCTATAGTTTGTCTCAATTGCAATTATTTATTTATGTTTATTAATTTATAAAAAACCACCAATTGATTGACTTAGAAAGGGCGGCAAATTGGAGAACGCCCCGGGAGGCAAAAGTTCTAGTTACGCCACTGGCCTCTCAAATTTCACGAAACGACTGTGCAGAACTGATCAGTTGGAAGAAATGTTCACTTACAGAACCTTCACTGACTAAATATATACCCAGTGCAGAAATTGAGAAAATGGCTGAAATAGGTGGCTTTATTGAAAGTAAGCTGTGGACTCTCCCATGCCGTACACAAGATGTCGAAAGGGCAGTCAAGATAGTGTCAGAGGCATCCTCATCTGTTTGTGGAACAAAAAAGTCGCGATGGCTTTATACATACAACATTGGCGACTCGAAAGTTGATGCGAAACTTCGAAAATAAGGCAAAATATAAAGTGTAAGATTGCTATATCACTAAACAGGGGAAAAAAAATGGGCCCATATTTGGTTGCGGGAGGAATTCGAATGCAGCCACCTCCTCGTGGTGAATTCTGGTTATTCTGCCATAATTTTGGCAAAATAAGCAAAGATCTGTTTTAACCCTTTGACACAGGGGGCTGGGGGTGCCTTGGGTGGATTGCA